>LR756421.1:5029568-5085475 GCA_902729485.2 Mus minutoides
AGAGCCCAGGGGGTACTAGTTAGTTCATGGTTATTCTTCCACCTATAGGGTTGAAGACCCCTTCAGCTCCTTGGGTACTTTCTCTAGCTCCTTCCTTGGGAACCCTGTGTTCCTTCTAATAGCTGACCGTGAGCTTCCACCTCCATGTTTGCCAGGCATTGGTATATTTTCCCCCAAGACTGCTATATCCGGGCCCTTTCAGCACCATCTTGCTGGCATATGCCAGATGAGCTTCTTATGCACATCTGTAATGATGAAAATGGCGAGAAGTGTTCAGATTACTTTAATGGACCTTTTGCTCCTCTTTTCAAAAGTCAGATGGGTAGAAGCTCCATTTACTTCCTTATGAAAATGATGCGCAAGCCAGGGTGAGGGAAGCAGGATTTAGTGTGCTGTTGGATATGCAAGACATGCCCATTTGGTACTGGGGCAGAGATGCTTCCTTGTGTGAACACGTAAGGCTCTGGACAGAGACAGTCTGAGGCAGTTTGTGTGAACGCTTGTCACCTTGAGTCACCTGCTTATAAGGAGAGAGGCTCTAACTCAACCAAATCACTGGAGACCAAGTACTCAGTGAGGCTGAGTCTGTAAAACATTCAGAGTCCTTTACTCACGGCAGGACTTCATGGCTCCCATTTGCAGAATGTAAAACCATGAAGAATATTAGAGGGTAAGAACCATGCTTCTGAAAATGAGGCATATGTTTATGGAAATCTTACAGAATAGGTTAGTCTATTTCAGTCTTCTACAAAGACTGTTCATAAAAGGAGACTGAAAATAACATGGCCCACCCTTGCAGCTTGTCTGAGGATGTTCAAGAATACAGGGTTTATTGCCCTAAAAGGAAAGGAAAGAAGTTAATTCCCTCTACTGGATTCTTATGGATGGTTTCAAATCCACTAAAACATCAACTTCTGTGATGTTTTGGTTTAAACTTTGTTTCTCAACAGCATGCAAGGCTATGAATGATAATATAGTTAATTTCATAATTACTAATGTCACTTATCATGACATCACAGAAATACGGGGCCATTTAGAAAGTATTGCTTGTCAGTCTGGAAGCAAACAAAAGTATTGTTTGTCAGCCTGGAAGTGGACACCCAATGGCTCTGATGTTTTTATTTTGGCAAATAAATAAATCAACAAGTCTTTTAGTACTTTAATTTCTTTTAAGTCACACACACTTCTGAAGCATTTGCCAGGCAAGTTGTTCACTTTATTCTCTTTCAACAAAAGAGATGGATAATTTTGTTTTCTCATGAAACTAAAGAAAGTGTTGGGCTTCCCTTCCTACCCAACTCTATTTAGGCAGATATTATATAGGGAAGTAGAAATTACTGACATTTCTCCAATGACCATTAAGTATCTTTTTCAAAAATGTTTCCTACTCCAGTTGTTTATTTCTAAACTAGACTCACTGCAACTGAGTTTACTAAATAAAACACAAGGTCTGTTTTAAACTAAAAATTTATAGTTTGTCTCAAGTCTCATGACTGCAGGCAATTAGAAAGGTAAATCTGACTTCATTAAATGTCTTCCAGATTCAAGGTTACTAAATCCTAACCTGGTAACATGTGATTTCAAGAAACACACAACGGAGGCATTTAAGCAGAATCAATTTTGTGCAATATATTCGATTTTGAAATAGAACATGACCCTTGAAGGTAATATTTTTGACAACATTTTATGGATTATTATTACTATTATTATTATTAAAAATTTTTAAACTTAAGAAATTTGGTTTAGCACATCTCTGGTTCAAATATTCTGAAATGTAAATAGGGATCTTTGAAATTATACTTTTATAAGTGTTATGTGGTTCAAACTATCCACTGCTGCCTCTCCTCATCTTATTACATTGGAGAATTGGCCCCAAATTTGTGCAGACGGCCGGGCAGAGCCAGATGACACACTCTGGTGAGATACTGTATTTCTTACTTGACACTACCAATCTCTTCACACACACACAAAAAAAAACAAAAGCAGATCCACTGCAGAAACCTCAGTATGCTACTACATCTGTAAAAAATAGACAAGACACAAAAGCCCCACCAACTTTACACTTGAAAATATGACTTTAACACATCCCCTTACATGAAGGGTGAACAGACAGCTTCTTGGCTTTTAATATGTTCTATTACCTTCTAGTGCATGTTCTTACTGCTGATGTTCTTCGTAGGGAGTGTCCTACGGGTTTCTTGAATGTAATTCCACACATAACCGTGAATTCTAAAAACATTCAAAAGCTTGGAAATGCATTATGCCAACAACAACAAAAACTTTATAAAAATCCACTGCAATTGTTAAGACTTTAAAAAATTACTTTGAACCCAAAATATCCTAACTCACATTCATAGGTGATTTAGATCATGGAGTTCTGTTGTTTATCAAATACCATTCCTGATAAAATTCCCTGGAAAAATATTTTCTATCAACATTCTTGTGGGGGGGTCTTAGATTATTTTTAAAACTCTATGGAATTTTTAATTCCACATACAGCCCTTTTCACTGCATCCTGAGCTATACCGTCCCTATAATAAATAACCAAGTTCCATAGTATGTAAAGAAGCAAAAAGCATTCCTGGCTTACTAAAGTCCCCCACCCTGTGACATACGCGTGGGTAAAGCTAAAACTTCCTGATGAGTTATGCTTATTTTACTTCATTAAAAATGCATTAGTCTTTTTGACAAAATTATACAAACATAACAAAACAGGAAGGACTTGGGTTCCCCCCCCCCCCATGCAATTTTAGGGATCGTATCACAAACCAAATGGAGCAATCACTAAAACCCCACAGCAGGAAATCCCACCCTTTAGTGTGTAATTATATTACATTTGCAAAAGTGACTGTCCTTTCATAAACTTTCATATTTTGCACGATCTGAACTTTGCACTTTTTCCATTTATCTGGGGGCACGGTGTCATGGTGTATAAGTCCCCCCCCCCGTTGTTGTTGTTGTTGTTGGTGTTGTTTTGTTATTTTTTTTTTAATGTTCTTCACAACCCTTTTTAAACTCAACTCTAAGGTGGCTCCACCAGTCCCCTTAAATCCGAGGCTGACAGCTCACGACTGACAGGGGCCCTGGAACGCCAGCTCCTCCCCAGTTGCGCTCGCAGGGCTCCTGCAGGCAATCAACTTTGTTAGAGCGTCCTCGAGTCCACATCCACGATCGCTAAAATCCTGCTCCGGGTTTTCGCGCAGCCCGCGTGATTGACACATGATATCACCGGGGGCGGGTCCCGGCGTGGAGGTGGAGGTGGCGGCGACGCTGAAATGCTGCGGAGCCCGCGCGCGAGTGCTCAGCACGCAGGGGTTTGCGGCGGCCCCGCAGCCAGAGCTCTGCGGGCTAAGGAGCGGCTGCGGGCGGCGTGCATGTGCCGGGAGGGCCGGCCCCAGGCTCTGCACTAGGTAAGAGCCTTCCCCTCCCGCCGAGGACCTGGCAAGATCAGGTGAGAATGGTGCTTTATTTTACTTTATTTTCAAGGAGCTGGACGTTTTCTGAGCTGGCTCTAGCTCTGTGCCCGGCGCTCTGCGGTCGGCCCTGCAGCGAGTTCCGTAGCCAGGCAGCGAGTTACGCGTGTGCGAACGCGGGCTGGCACCGCCGCGCACCCGCGTGTCTGTGCGTGCGCATTGTTGGCGACCGACCCGCCGGGCGCTCGTGCCAGACCTGACTTTTCCCGTCCCTGCGTGCGAGCTTGCCTTGCGCAGACGCGTCTCTCGGACGCGCTTTGGACTGCGGGGCGTTCCGTGGGGACAAAACGTGCACGGCCGTGTGTGTCCGGGGCTCGTGGCTGTCCATCACGGCGAGCAGGACAGCGTCCCGGGCTGGCGAGGGACTCACGTGTTTCTGTCTCTGCTCGTCTGCAGCCGGCGTGGCGACTGCGGGGACGCGGACCTGCGGGGACCCGAGAGCCCGGGACGACGCCGGGCCGCGCGCCTGACGACCGGGACGGGACGGTGCTGTGGAGCGGGCGCCGCGCGCACCCGGCGGATGTCCCCGAGCCGCCCTCGGCCGCCGCCAACCGCGGAGAAGCGCCCCTGCCCGGGGGCCGCCGAGGCCGCAGCGCGGGCCATGCGCGCCCGGCCGCCCCGCCGCGCTTGATGCGGCGCGCGCTCCGCCCGCTCGGCGCCCCCGGCCGGCGCCGCGGAGGCCGAGGTGAGTGCGGGCGGCAGGTGCGGGCCGGGGCGGGCCGGGCGGTCCTGGCGGTCCTCGCGCAGCCCGTGCCAAGCGCGCGGCACCCGATGGCGCTGGGGACCCAGCGCCCGCCTGTGCTCGGAGCGCAGTGCCGCGGGACGCGGGGAGAGGGCGCTGCCTCCTCCCGCCTGCGAGCTGTTTTCATTCATAACTTTCCCCCGCCGGACCTGCCGCGGCTCGGTGCCCCTGAGGTCTCGGCGTGGGGCCCAAGCGCCCGGCGGTGCTACCCACAGTGCTGTCCGCGCACGCGCTCCGGCTTCGCTCTGGGCAGTTGCGGGGTGCCTAGGTGCTCCGCCTGAGCGAACTTGCTTGGAAATGCCCTGTAAAATGCGAATTAAAGCCGTGCCTAGGGGTTTCATAACTCAAACAAGCCGTTCCCACGTCTTCCTTTCTTGTGGATGAGACTTGGCACATTTAAAGTCTTTGCTATGGCGTTTTAAATTTTTAAAAAGTAGATACGGCACAGGAGTGAGGATGGGCAGTTTTCCAGTATCGTTTAGGGTTTCGGCACTACAACATGCTGTTATGGCCGTGCTTCTCGTGTGCAGAAGGTAGTTATAAGCTTAAAGGGGCCTCTAAAAAGCTAACACATGTGTAGTCTGGGGACATTAGTTAGCATCCATAGTAAACCGACGTATTCCTTAAGACTTTTTGGGTTGTTTTGATTTTCTTTGGATGCCAGGAAAGTGCAGAGGGTGCATTCTTGAATTAAGGTCCATTTGTGAATTCGGAAGGCATTTGTGTGGAAACAACAACAACAACAACAACAACTTAGATACTTATTGCCCAAAAACAGAAACGAAAGAGTTTGGTCTGTTTTAGGAAGAATACGTTATAAATTGGAAACTATTTCCTTTTGACATGGAAGTTGTGTTTGTTGTTTATCAGTGTATTTATTTTACTACAAAAAGCAGGTCTATTCGGGGCTTGTGAAAATCAAGTTCTATCGTGCTGATAAATGAAAGGAATTAAGTATAATGTAAAAAGACCAGGGCTCATCTCCCTGCTTTAAAGGGCTGACACGTGTGCATAAGTTATCCTTGTTGTGTGGGTGAGCCTTGATTAACCTTTAAGGAAAGCTAAATCCACCCCGTCCGGGTTGTGTTGTGTGTGGCAGAGCACCTTTCATTCTCTGTAGCTTCCTGTGCTCTTCTCACAGATCTGTGTGTGATGAGCTAGTTTCAGACCCTGACTTCTGCTGAAAATGGCCCTTTGAGTCTCCGAGGGAGCTTGGAATAGCCGGTGTTTTGGAAATTGCCTTGATTAATTTTCTCATTAATCTAAAGCTTGTAACAGCATATAAATGGCCAAGAGGCCACAGCACTAAAGCCATTCTTAATCTTTAAAAAGTAGCTGACATTTTCCGTACGTGAACTGCCAGTGAACTGATAGTGAACTCTGAGAACAGTTCCAGGGCTCACACTGAATTGCTCTTTTCGAAGGCATATTTCATTTTAATTATTTGTTAGGTTTGCAAACAGGAAGACACGACTTCCTCTGCTTCTTAGAAGCTGGAGAGCAACTTCTAATTTTTAAGGCATGAGGTCTTTGCTTTCTTCCTGTGATATGGTCCTCTGCAATCTTTTTTTTTTTTTTGGAGTTGGATTCCGGCCAGGATTCTGCATCATTGAAATCAGCCGAGGATAGAGATCATTACCAGGTGGCTTGGGGAATTTGTTACCTGACAGCAGCCCTTCTCCTCAAAATCCGCTTTCTGTCGCTTATTTTCTCTCTCACTCTTCTTTAGGATTTCAGATGCATGGCAGATTTCCGCTGACTGCTGGAACTGGAGATCGCTCCACATGGATTCCCCAAGTCAGCATGGCAGCCACACTTCCCTAGTGGTGATTCAGCCACCGGCTGCGGAAGGCCGGCAGAGGTTAGACTATGACAGGGACACTCAGCCCGCTACAATTCTGTCCCTAGACCAGATCAAAGCCATCAGAGGCAGCAACGAATACACAGAGGGACCTTCGGTAGCGAGAAGACCTGCTCCTCGCACTGCACCCAGACCCGAAAAGCAGGAAAGGACTCATGAAATCATACCAGCCAATGTGAATAGCAGTTACGAGCACCGACCTGCCAGCCACCCGGGCAACGCCAGGGGCTCGGTGCTGAGCAGGTCCACCAGCACCGGAAGCGCGGCCAGCTCAGGGAGCAGCAGCAGTGTGTCTTCTGAGCAGGGCCTATTAGGACGGTCTCCGCCCACCAGGCCCATCCCAGGTCATAGATCAGATCGGGTCATCCGGACCCAGCCCAAGCAGCTGCTGGTGGAAGACTTGAAGGCCTCCTTGAAAGAGGACCCCACCCAGCACAAGTTCATCTGCGAACAGTGTGGCAAGTGCAAATGTGGAGAGTGTACAGCCCCCCGGGCCCTGCCCTCCTGTCTGGCCTGTGATCGGCAGTGCCTCTGCTCCGCGGAGAGCATGGTGGAATACGGGACCTGCATGTGCCTGGTCAAGGGCATTTTCTACCACTGCTCCAATGATGATGATGGAGGTTCTTACTCGGATAACCCATGCTCCTGTTCACAGTCCCACTGCTGCTCCAGATACCTGTGCATGGGAGCCCTGTCTTTGTGCCTACCCTGCTTGCTCTGCTACCCTCCCGCCAAGGGCTGCCTGAAGCTGTGCAGGGGCTGTTACGACTGGACCCACCGCCCTGGCTGCAGGTGTAGAAACTCCAACACTGTCTATTGCAAGCTGGAGAGCTGCCCCTCAAGGGCTCAGGGCAAGCTGTCATGACTTCTGGAGGTGGGTTGGACCTCCGCGGAATGTCTAGCTTCCAAACTTTGGCTGTTGGTATCAGAGGCAGATTTTCTTCTTGAGCCTCTCCTGTCTCGGATGGGCCTCAATAGGAGTGGACTGTGAAACTGAACCCAGCTTGTTTTCATTCCACCTCGAGGGTTCTGGGAGCTGCGAGGGCCTGCGTGCTGCATCCGCTCTCCAGCTGCGTCCGTGAAGATATACGCATGCCCAGACTTGGTGGAGAGTTGTTTGGGGTCTGGTACTGTGGGATCATGGACTTAAGTTTGGTTTATAAAAAAGTAACCATGTAAGTGCTTAAAATAAGCTATATATTAATCTGCCTCTGATGAGATCTATCTTAGCGTCCTTCTCCTAGCCGGATAGGAGGAGCTACTCCTTAGAACACGGTTTTCCCTGCCTTCTCCTTACAGCCCTCTGAAACCTCCCCACAATGCATTGCGCAGATGCCAGTGGGTCGTCCCTGCACACCCCTTTGGTATAGCTCTGTGCGGTGTTGGTCTTCACATCAGAGATGGTGTTGGCTAACCCTTTTTCCTCCTCCAGCACCCAGTATCTGTGAAGGACTTCCCTTCACGCCCCACTTCACTGAGGACACTTGGTAACTGTAGCTGAAATTCCCGTCTGATCTGCGCCGCCCCCCCCCGCCCCGTGTGTCTCAGAACTACAGCTCCCTAAGGTGCCTTTGGCTCCTGGCTGGCCTTTTGACTCTTAACAGCTGAGTATTTCCAACCCTTCCTGTGTTTTCATTGCCTTAACCACAAATTGTGGTGCTTTTTTTTGTATATTTTATGTATAAATCACAAAGTTGAATCCTGGCTATTTTTAAGACAAAAGTCTGTTAAACTTTTTTTTATTGTAAAGAATATTTATTATGCGAATCTCTATTATTTTATGATATTTATTGCAAAAGACTGTTGAAATGTACTCATGTCTGAATATAACATATCACTACTTCAAGAAAAACAAGGTGACTCGAAGAAAGTATATAAAGTACATCTATGTTAACTACAATGCAGAAAATATATTAATTAATGAAATCATCTCTCGATTGCATCTTTTTTTTTTTTTTTTAACCTGTACTGCTGTGGAATTATTACGTGATTCAACCTTTTCAGACTTTAAGTTACAAAGTCCAGGCATAGGTGCCCTTGGGTTTTAAAAAGTGCTTTTGGAAAGTACTGTAGTCAGAGTTGTATGGTCTACATTGCTTCATCAGACACCCGAGGGGGGTTACTTTGTAAAGTGAAGGTTTTTTTTTTTTCCTCTTATAAGATAAATGTCCCTACTTTATTTTGTATGTAAGTTTTGTTCATATCGTAGTTCCTTGAAATGCTAAATGTTTTTTTTAAGAGCGTTTATCTTAACTCTCTGGTTGTTCAGAGCTTAGTGTTCAACAGTATGACTTAAACGATTTAGTAATGTAAACATACTTTAACAAACATTTTCATAATTAAGATATGCCAAAGAGCAAGCTCCTGCCAGAGAGCTGTTCCAGGAACCTTCCTGTGGCAGGCAGAAAGCTTCACATGGAAGAATTCACAATATTTTGATGCCTTACAATTAGGGCTGGTAAAGCAACTGAGGTGTGGAAACTGTTTGCATCCAATGAAGAAAGACCTCAGTCTCTCCGAGTCACTGCCCTGCTCTGCCTTAGAGAGAAGGATGGTGGTCATTCAAACCCAGGGCACGGGAGGCTGCCCAGCTTCCTGTCATGTGGTTTCTTGTGTCTTCCTCATATCTAAGCTGTGCTCTTGTATCAGCCAAGGTGTGATGGGGAGAAACCTGTAGTGGTTCTCTCTTAGGCCACCAAAGCTGATCATGATGGCATCGTGATATCTCATAGTTTAAATAGTTTCTCAGCTTGGCCCCCAGGGGAAATTTTAAATGAATATTCATGTTCAAAGATTACTTTGAAATCTGTAGTATTTCAGAATATGGTGTGGATATTTATCTCACGGGCGCCTCAGTATTTAGCGCTTTACTGGAGAACCTTAGCAGCAAGCTGCTCAAAGCTCTGGCTTTGTGAGGTGCTCTTAGACACCATGTAGTTAAGAGCTGGTGTGACCCCCATCTTGAGCTGTAGTCACCAGACTAAGGCATTGGGTTGGTCTAAAAGCAGTTGAGGCCTTTTAGGAGGGTGTGTGCTGTAGTGTTTGAGTGCCTGCTGTGTGCTGCAGTGTTTTAGAGCCTGCTGTAGTGTATTAGCACCAGCTATGCACTGGCCGAGTTCGTTGCTTCTCTGGTGTCAAGATGGCACCCATTTATTTTCTGGGAGAGTCAGTCTGCTCAGAAGTGGCATAGATTAGCAGCTGGTCCCCTCTGCCTGTCGCAGAGTGTAGACCTGACACACCTTGTTCAGACAGCCTCCTCCTATGTGATTGATGCTCTCTTAGTAAGTTCTGGAGGCCTGGGCTTCTGCACCATACCCTGGCCACTGCAGTGTACTTAATACTGCTGACAGGAAAGGGCACATGGGCACACAGGAGCTTTTCATTCTCAAACTTGGCCATTCTACTTCAGCTAGAAACCATGACTGGATGCCTTTTTCAAACAAATAAACAAACAAGCAAGTGTGTGGCTCAGGCTAACCCTGAGCTTCCAATCCTATTTTAGCCCCAGAGAGTACCAGTGTCTCAGATGTACCAATAACACATGGTACTGACTTGGTTTTGAGAGATGGCTCATTTCTGGTGTATTTTAATGCCATGTTTTTAATTTTTAGGACTTACCACTTACTTAGGTAAATTAATTGTGAGTAGTAGAAGCCATGTGGGGTTTCCTGTACCAAAGCTTATAAGACATCCCAGCAAGAAGGGGGAATAGCCAAAGCCGGCACGTTCTGTTCTATGAGGGCCTAAGGTGAATCTTTAAATATAGTCCACACCATGGAACATGCTCGTTGTTTCTTAAAAACAGTGGTCTTTAATGGAAAAGGGGATGAATTAGAAACTAATCACCTAATTTTGTTTACTTTGTTTTTAAACCTGATTTGGAGTTGAACAAAAAATTCTCAGTTGAGAAACTGCTTTCTGAGCAAAGAGGAAAGAAAAAAAGTTATCAAGAAACATTAAAGCAAGAGGCTTTTTATTTTGAAATTATGTTTTCCTAAATCTTTCTTTAGAAAAAATTAAGTGATGAAGTCTGTGGCAGGTTTTATATAAAACTTTAGAAAAACAAACAATTTTGGAACATAACCAGCTGCTGTTATAACTGCACACACAGTCAGGAGTGTCCAGCTGCTGCTATAACTGCACACAGTCAGGAGGGTCCAGCTGCTGCTATAACTGCACACAGTCAGGAGTGTCCGGCTGCTGCTATAACTGCACACACAGTCAGGAGTGTCCGGCTGCTGTTATAACTGCACACATAGTCAGGAGTGTCCAGCTGCTGCTATAACTGCACACACAGTCAGGAGTGTCCGGCTGCTGTTATAACTGCACACACAGTCAGGAGTGTCCGGCTGCTGTTATAACTGCACACACAGTCAGGAGTGTCCGGCTGCTGTTATAACTGCACACACAGTCAGGAGTGTCCGGCTGCTGCTATAACTGCACACACAGTCAGGAGTGTCCGGCTGCTGTTATAACTGCACACAGTCAGGAGTGTCCGGCTGCTGTTATAACTGTACACACAGTCAGGAGTGTCCGGCTGCTGTTATAACTGCACACAGTCAGGAGTGTCCAGTGAGTCTTCCTTCACTTTCCCAAGCCCTGCTTTGCTTTTTTGATTTTTAGATGCATAAAGGTTTTTTTAAGCATCTTATAAACCTAAGTTCTACTTTTGGCTAAGTGACAGTTGTCTTGTTTCTTACTGTCACTAACTCAGTGCTTATAGTACAACTAAAATGCCCGCAGCGGTTCCTGGCAGTTACTGTAGGGCTCTGATGGCCGAGCCTCTTGCTGTGTTGCTGAACAGCAAAATGTCAGAGCTACATACAGACTACAGTGAATACATCTTCAAAAGATATTTTTATTTTAGTCCATGTGTTGGCTAAAATACACCAGAGGTTAGGGGACTGGCCATGCCACAGCGCACAGGTGGAGGCCCCAGGACAACTGTGGAGTTGCTCTCCTCCCACCATGTCAGTTCAGATTGAACTCAGCATGAGGCTTTAGCTCTGAGGGAAGAGCTGGAACTCCTTATAGCGGTCCCTCCACAGCCAGTGTTTTAGTGATTCTCTAGCAGGTATGAAAACAGGTTGCTGGTTAAACATTTGGACATCCATAGGTGTAAGTCACATGTTAGACCTGTCACCTCAGAAGGACCTTCAGGGAGGGACCTGATCTGTTCTCACGAGGCTTCTTGGGTGATCGATCAGGCAGTAGTTGGAACTGACTTGTGTAGTTTGCTTTCTTCCTTTTGAGACAAGCAGAACTCTCTGGCTTCAGGAGGTTGGTTAGCAGCTTGTGATGGCTGGTACAGAATGTTTTCTTCACTTTTGCAGCCAGCTCTGCCTTCCGGCTGCGTGTCTCTGCCTTACGGCTGCGCGTCACCATTACTGTCTTGTTCTTTTTATCAGTCTTTGCTTCCTAACTGTGAGTTAAGAAGAGGACCCGTCTCCTCTGTGTGTTCGCTCGGGTGTCCATTCATGGCCGTGGTTATTTTTCATGTGCTAACATTAAAATTAGCTTCAAACAGAGCCTTATGTTTGTCCTCTTGATGCCTTCTGTGATGATACTAGATCAAGCAGGTTCATATGTTGGCAAGAGGCAACAGCAACTTGGACTGTAGGTTTGTGAACTTGAGGGGTGAAGGTTCTTGTCATTTTTCTGAGTGTTAGGACAACAGTGACCAAAAATTTACATTAAGGGTCCTTTTCTGCATCCTTAAAGGGACTGATGTTATTTGTCAAGTATTTCTGTACAAGGCATGCTAATAATTCTAACTGCAATTCTAACAGTCCAGAGAGCCCCGGACTGTTTTGAACTGACTATGTAGAAAAATCTCCTGGAAACACCACTTATTGGTAATCTGAGAACTATTTGGAAAAAAAAAAAAAAAGAAAGAAATCACAGAATCTTAATTTTCATTTGGAAAGAATGAGCAGTCTTCTAAGCCAGTTTGTTTTAGGAGCAACAAGTCCTACTTGCAAGAGAAGTTGGTTTTTTTCCTACAATCTGGTAGTCAAAAATAAGCTTTATTGAAAAAAACCAAGTAAACCTAACCATGCTTTCTGCCTTTGTCTTAACAGTGAAAAGCTGGAAGGAAGGTGAGCAGGCCAACCAGGGAAATGGGTGATTGATGGATGCTCTAGGTTAATTCACAAATCGAGTACATTTCTTAAATAGTGAATTAAACAGTAGTTTGGGAAAGAAAAGCACCAGACACTAGATGTAAGGATGAGAGAAAGCCCAACTCTAGGTTTGCTAGCTGAAGGTGCTAGTGCGATAGCCCCTGGGAAGACATACCACAGCCTCACCACTGAGGCGCAGAAAGAACACAGAATCTCTGAGAGGGACCTTGCTTGGCCTTGGTTCGGAAGCAGCCCAGATGATCCCAATATCCAGACCACAAATATTCTAGTAGTTTGCAGGTGCGTGTCTAGGAATTGTGAGAGAAAAAGCAGGGGTCAGGTGAAGAGAGTGAGCCAGAGAAGGAAAGATCCTAAAGTAGTAGACAGAAATGGAACCAGAGATGCAAGACAGTGAACAGGGAGCCGCAGGGTTGTGAGGCTGCTTCTATGTGGGTTTGCGCTGGAAACAACTGGGAATAATAACAAATGTCTACAGCCCTGAGAAATTGGGAGAATGGTGGCCCGGTGAATGGGTGTGATTCACTGTGGGTGGGTGGTAGGCAGTAATGGCTTATTCTCTTGGCAGTACGTAGGTTAGCGGTGATAGGTTAGCCGAGGGGAGGTGAGCAGGGGCAGTGAGAGGTATTCTGGTTTGTTGTGTGGTTTTTGGTTTTGGTTTGTTTGCGTGTTTGTTTGTTTGTTTGTTTGTTTGTTTGTTTTTGACAGAGTCAGATGCAGTCCACTGCTACACAGTGGAACCCACTGTGTAGCCATGGGGGACCGTAACCACCTGATCCCCCTGCCTCTGATTCCAGAGTGCTGAGATCACAAGTGCGCACTACCACTCTCTGCTTATGCAGGGCTGGGGATTGAACCCAGAGCCTTCTGCGTGTGAGCCAAGCACTGTCCTGACTGAGCTACATCCTCATCTCCAAGAGTCTTGGGAACTACCTACGGTTTTAAGTGTCAGACGGTACAAAGCCAAATGGGGAAAAGGGATTATAGCCACTGAGGATCTGAAGATTTTCAGATGGAAACTGGTAATATACGCCAAAAGCTGTGGCAAACCGAACTGATAAAGAGGAATAAATAGTAGTATAATTAAGAAAAAAACTAATAAGAAGTAACTTGCCAAGACTGAAGAAAGAAGAAATAGATATCAAGAGGGAGGCTACAGAAAAGGTAAGACACGGACCTGTCGATAGGGTGCTTCAGGGACGGGCCGGATACTCTGGAAGAGCAGAAGCTCAGCTCACGTGGACCAGGAGTGTTTGAGGTGCTAAGGGTCTTAGGCTAGGGAAGGCCAGGCAGAGTGTTCGGGGCAGTGAGAAGCGAGTTAGCAAGGGGTTTGCTGAAACAACTGGTCAGAAGCCTGGGTGGTTCCGGTGAGTGTGACACAGGTGTACTGGGAGGGAGGAGCAGGAAAGACAGCTGTGGACAGACAGAGCGGCTCTGACTCAGGATCCTGGCAGGTGGCCGAGGCGGAGGAAGAGCTGGAGAAAGGGAAGGCTGAGTACCTGGAAGAATGTGTAGGTCAGAAAGCATTGTAAGCTGAGAGAGGGGACAAAGTCCAGAAGCTCCTGTTTGGTTTATGTTTATATATATATATATATATATATATATATATATATATATATATATATATGTGTGTGTGTGTGTGTGTGTGTGTGTGTGTGTGTGTGTGTGTGTGTGTATTCCCAAACATATATATGTATGTATATATGTTTGTGTGTGTGTGTGTGTGTATATATATATATATATATATATATATATATATATATATATATATGTGTGATTTGTTTATTTTGTTTCATGTATGTGAGTGGTTTGCCTGTGTGTATGTTCAATATCTCTGTTCCTGTTTCCCTTCAGAAGTTAGAAGGGCATCAGATCCCATAGAACTGGAGTCACTGATAGTTGTGATGGGTGCTAAAAAGCAAACTCAAGTCCTCTATACAAGAACAAGAATTCCTAACCATTGAGCCACCTCTCCAGCCCACTGTCATTTAATCTTAAGCTTGTGATTTTGTTAGGTGAGGTGGTGGTTTGAATGTGAAGCATCCCCCAGAGTCTTGGGTGTTTTAAGCCTGGTCCCCAGTGGTTGGTATTGTTTGGGGAGATTTAGGTGGTGTCGTTTTGCTGGAGGAAGCACATCACTGGGGGATACTCTCCATCAGTATGCTCTGTGCTTGCATTTGGTAGATATGTGCTCTCAGCTTTCTGATCATACCTGCCCATAACTGCCGAGCTTCCCGCCATGATGGATTCTTACCCTTCTGGAATTGTAAACCCAGATAAGTCCCTTGATGAGTCACCTTGGCCATGGAGTTGTGTCACAGCCACAGAAAAGTAGCCAATACAAGTGACTGAGATCTGATAAAAAGTTGATTCTTTGCAGACTGGATCTCATGGAATCCAAGTTGGCTAGAGCTCAACATATAGTTGAGGATGACCTTGAACTTCTGATCCTCTCGCTGCTGCCTTTCAAACACGTGATGGGAAAATCACAAGCAATTTGGTGTGTTTAGACCATAATTGTCTGGTGTCTTTGGTTTATGCTGCTGTGATAAACATCATAACTCAAAACCACTTGGGAAGCCAAGGGTTTCTTGCAGCTTATAACTCAGGTCACACTCTATCATTTAAGGGTAGTCTGGGCAGGATCTCAAGTCGGGAACCTCCAGGCAGGAGCTAATACAGAAGTCATGGAGGGGTGCTGCTTACAGGCTTGTTTTCCATGGCTTCCTCAGCCTGCTTTCTTATACAGTCTAGTACCACCTCCCCAGTTAGTGGCCCACACCTTTAATCCCAGCACTTGGGAGGCAGAGGCAGGTGGCCTCTTTGAGGCCAGTCTGGTCTACAGAGTAAGTTCTAGGACAGCCAGGGTTAGACAGAGAAACGCTGTCTCAAACAAAACCCCAAATCCAACCCAACCCAAACCAACCAGCCAAACAAACAAAAAACAAAAACAAAGCATTCCTCTACACTCGCCCCCCCCCCCCAAAAAAAAAAAAAGGAAAATACCAACCAGGGTACCTGAGGAGGACTCTGGTCTTTGGCAGCAGCAAGATCGGAAAGTGAGCTCTGTCCTGTGGGAATTCAGAGCCACTACTAGGAGAACCAAGGGACCAGACTTAAGTTTCAGGGTGGTTCCTCAGGCAGTGCTGAAGAAGGCTGGGGGAGAAAGCAGGGACTAGAGATGGAAGGAGTAGCCCAATGAACAGTGAGGTGAGTTCTCGCTGAGACTGGATGACTCCTGAAGATGGTTTCCTCCTCTGCCCTGCTCCCTGTAAACAGAGATGCCTTTCTATAAAGGATGAAGAACAGGGAAGGCTAATGATTTTCTCCCCAGGCTACCCTTAGAACTGTTAATAAGTAATCTAGTGGTCAGGAAGCCAGAAGGCAGAGCTGAGCGGCCCACCAAAAATTACCAATTTGTTTTTCTACCCCAGCTCTCCAGAGCTCCGGGCCTTGTACTCAGAGCAGTGTGTGAACGCTGTTGTCAGACCAAACACTAGAACTTTAACATTCCAAGTCAACTACGCCCTCTGGTTCCTAAAACCACTCCTTCCCTCACGACCCATCTTCATGGGCTTTGCCCAAGACCCTGCTTTTCACACCTTTAGAGAATCATAAAAACCAGTATATTTCAGGGTCCTGGTCTTCCTTATTCTGCTGTGTTTTTCTGTCTGTTGGTAAAGTAGGGGAGGGTGGTGTGGCCTGCCCAACAGGTCTACAAGGCCATTGGAAATCAGGATCCAAAGACAGTGTAAGTCACTCAAACTAAACCTGGGAGGGACTTTAAAACCATCTTAGATTCTTCCTGCAGTGTTCAAACAGCTGGAAGGAAAGGGAGCTGACCTTGGTTGTGCAGTGATGGACTGCTCTGAGAGCAGGCCCAGTGGATCTGCTGGGTGAGTATGCCTGAGACCTTGAGTTTGCATGCCCAGAACCCTAGTAGTGTGTGCCGGAAACCCTAACCTACGCTGGTTGAAGGCACAGATCTTTGGGCCTCAGTGATCAGGCAACCTCGCTGAACTGGTGAGTTCCAAGTTCAGTAAGAGACCCTGACCCCTAAAATGATGTGGCGAGCTATAGAGAAAGATATCCATGTTGACCTCTGCCCTCCACGAGTGCTTGCATGATCTACCCGCAGGCTATGCTGATTTCATTGTATAGACCTGCCTATACTTGGAATCAGGGAGATTACACGACAGTTCCTGAGTGGGGTATACCATGGCATAGTAAGTGGATGCAGAAGAGGTCAGGTGTGTGTGTGTGTGTGTGTGTGTGTGTGTGTGTGTGTGTGTGAACTCTCTCTACAAACAAAGGCAAAATAATTTGGGATTTAGAACTGGTCACTTTTTCTTTGATTTGAAATGCTTAGAGGTGCCTTGCAGAGCTGGGATGTCTCCAGGTTTTATGAAGGGGTAAGGCCCACGTGGGGAGTTGGAAAGTCCCATTTGGAAGGTGATCATTAGTGAGTGGGCTGATGGATCTCTAAGTGTGAGGGTCAGTATTGTCTCTGATGGCCCAGACCCTGGGCAGTTCTGTTGTCCACACTGAGTGTATGCATGATCTCTGGTGGCTGTTATTATGGGGCAGGGAGCCTCTTCAGGGGAGCTGTCCTTTGTGTGGATTGTAAAAGAAGGCAAATTTTGGAAAGAAGAAAAACTGGCAGGGCTCTTAAAAAAAAAGTCTGTTCCAACTTGCCTGTCTTGAAAAAAGAAAACCCAACATTCCTTTGAGAAGCAGTTTTTTCAAAGTATTTGCCCTGGAGCCCTCCTTCCTACTCAACCAAGCTTATCTTTCAAAACAAACATTTACTCCTTTCAACTACTGAGTGAGGAAGTTCCCCTGAGCTAGTGCCCTACAAACAGATCCCAGAGGCAACTGTCACCCCCAACCCCCTGGGCAGGACAAATGACTAATGCAACCACAGTCCTGGGGAGCCCAGCCGAGATTCTGTGACAGGCTGCTCAGTTCTTAACTGAGGGGAAAACACACGCAGGCAACCGCACTTCTGTGTGCAAATTAAACCTCCGGTCCCTTTGACCCTGTGGAAAATGTGTGCCCCGTGGAAAGAGATGGGTGACGCTTGGAACGCTTGTGTCATTTCTCCTAAGATGTTCCGGGCTCAAGGCATGGCTGCAAGAAAGACAAACAGCCATATTAAACAGTCTTTCCAGCTCACCACACCACCAGCTGTTTTTTCTGCCTCCGGCTCTGCGCTGGCTGCTCGGTCCTGCTCAGTGTTGGTGGCTGGGCTCGCAGGCTCTGAGGTCTGCTTTCTGTTTTCTCTTCCACTTCTCTGCCTGCCACGCATAAATCTATTGGGGTGGTTTTACTCTTAAACCCTATAGCAGCACACCTTTAAATCCAGGTCTCGGAGGCCACCTATGTCTCTTTAATCTTATTGGTCTATAGCTAAGTCTGAACCTCACTCTGATTGGCTCCTGAGAAACCAATTTCTCTCAGAAAGGCCCCAATAGTAGCTACTTTTCTGTAAACTGTTCATTACTCTCAGCGTTTACTAGTGTGTTTAAGAGTGGCATGTTTGTACCTGTGTGTGTGTGCGCGTGTGTGCGCGTGCATGCCTCTGTGTGTGTGCGCACGTGTGTATATATGTGTGTTCGCACGCGCACGCGCGCGTGCTCACTCGCACCAGTGTGAGGGCACCTGTGAGTGTGTGAGACTGAAGGAGGTAGGTATCTTATTCAAGAACTCTCTCTCTCTCTCTCTCTCTCTCTCTCTCTCTCTCTCTCTCTCTCTCTCCTCTCTCTCCTCTCTCTCTCTCTCTCTCTGCCTTATCTCTTTAAGATATACTCTCATGCTGATCCTCCTGTCTCCAGCCCTCACAGCACTGACGTTACAGGCACTCATGGGACGACGCCCAGCTTTTTGGGTTGGCGGTGGGATCTAAGCTTATGTGGAGGTTCCCCTGCGTGCACAGCAGCCCCCTTTATCCATGGAGCCATCTCTCCAGTCTCTGTCCTGCACTGGGACAGTCTGTGATTGGGGTTACAGGACTGGTCCACCCTCCTGTACCCTGAGAGATGCTTGGTTCATAGTAGGCACTTAATACATACTCATCGATATTTTTCTTACTTCTTCTTTTCTTTCTTTCTTTCTTTCTTTCTTTCTTTCTTTCTTTCTCTTTTTCTTTTTCTTTTTTTTTTCTTTTTCTTTTTCTTTTTCTTTCTTTTCTTTTTTTTTTTTTTTTAAGACAGGGTTTCTCTGTGTAGTCCAGGCTGTCCTGGAACTCACTCTGTAGACCAGGATGGCCTTGAACCCAGAAATCCACCTGTCTCTGCCTCCCAAGTGCTGAGATTAAAGGCGTGCACTACCACTGCCCAGCAATATTTTTCTTACATTTTACAATTGTGTCATAAAAGACAAATTTGATTCCTTTTTTTTTCTGGCCAGAAGGCTATTCACTACATTAATAAGTCTGAATTCTAATATGATATAGAGCCAACTTAAAATCATCTTGATCTTATAAACATGAACAGAATCCTAATATCTAATTTCTATTATAGAGAATTTTTGTCAAATCATTGATCGCATTAAATGTTTCCAGAGGCGGATACATTAAGGATTGTGGCAGTAAATTTTATGTACACCTCACCTGGGACCCCTCTGTGATACCTGCTTGCATAGGCCTGGCCTGGAAGTACTGAAACTACATCCTGCTTCCTTTTCCTGGGCTGGGCTATTCATAAAGAGAACCACTTGGTCCTTCTGGTTAAGGCTCGAGGTAGCCGTGAATGATGACCAGACTTGGAGCATCATCTAGGAACCAAAGGATCTTGGGAAAGGCCAGTACCATCTGAGCGGCTCAGCCGCTGGTTACTGCAGTTCACGGTTCCGAACAAGAAGCAGAGCTCCTCAGACCCATTTTATCAGGTGAACTAGTGCTATAAACACTCTGGGTTTTGGATAGGTCACATTTCCAAAGCATCTGTGGTGGTCCCTCACTATCTGCCAGACAGGTAGCCCTTGTGGTCTAGGATGGGGGTGGGGTCGTCTAGGAATAAGGGGAACCATTGTACTGAACATAATATTCCCCTAGGTTTTAGCATTTCAACATACTTGCAGATTAGTAAGGTGCCACGAAGTTGGCATAGTTTGACAGGAATAAAACAATTTTCACCTTGACTAAGAACATTGGGACTAGACGCGTCCTCCTGGCGCTGGCAGATCACTCCGCTGCTCTGTGAAGATGAAGGGGAAGCTTCCAAGCTGCTGCTGAAGGCATGCGCACTTTACCCATGACCCATGCTGTGAGGGGGCGTTCTGTGGGGAAAAAAATAATTCCCAGGCTGTGGGAAGATGGCTCAGGCCATACCGGGGCTTGCTCTGCAAGCATGAGGACTGGCTGGGTACACTTTCCGGGATCTCTGTGTACTCTGGTGCCCTTCCTTTGTCGTTCCCACCTTGGGGAGGAGGGCGGATTTTGGGGGATCGCTACCCTGCCAGGCTAGTTTACTTGATGAACGTCAGGCCAGTGAGAGAGCTTGTCTCAAAAAAGGGGGTTGGAGGTGTGGCACCTAAAACAGCAGCAGAGGTTGTCCTTAGGACTGCATATGCGTATACAAATGCACCTGCGCACATATAATTCCTATTCTTATACTTGAATTTTACAAAGGGTTTATTCTTAAATTTGAAAGAAAATCTGGGCAGTTTTTACATCACATTCCACTCTTATGGCTTAGAATCAGTGTATTATAGTGAACATAGCCCAAATATATGAAGGTAAGTTTAAATTGGCTTAGATTATTATTATTATTATTATTATTATTATTATTATTATTATTATTATTTTAGTTTATCATAACTTAGCTATCCTCAGGGAGCAGCTGACATCTTGTTAAACTGTCCCCTCTTGCCCTAACCCTGCCCAAATTACTAAGCAGGAAGAGTCTAATTATATAGTCTTATCACTGGGAAAATTGGGAAGTCCAGGAAGAAGTCTAAATGGCCTGTGTTGTATTCAGTACAGGAAGGGAGAGAGTCGCCTGCTGTAATGACGAACTTGTGTTCTACAGCTTTGTTCTGTGGTCCACAGGCTGGCCCCTGCACAGGTTGGCGGTGTTCTGCAGGGGTTTCTCTGTAGGAATGTGGGCTTTGTTTCTTTGAATAGTTGAGTGCAGATTAGCGCTAGACCAATTTCCTGTGGCTTTCACGGCTGCAATTTGAGCCCTGTTTGCTCTTGGCCCTTGCACCAGGGAAAACAATGGGCGGCTTCTTTTGGGTTTCACTTCAGGGCTCTTAGGAACAGGGGCGGGGCTAAGGCCCGACTTTACAGGTAATTAACAATAGATAATGTTTGCTCTACATTTTTTTTTAATATATAGCTGATAAAAGGTAGAAAGCATTAGGCTCCTGGTGTAGACACTGCGGTGGTGGTTTTATATGTACAAGAACCATCTTTGTCACAGCAAGGTGAACTTTTTAACAAATAGAAAAACTACGTGGTAAAACACTTAAAAGGTAACTAAGGAAGTTTGTTGGATGGACCAGAAAGGTAGCTACGCATTTTGATTCAAGGTACCTTGAATATCTTTGCTTCTGTTTCAGGTGGTAAATAATTGTCATAATCTGTTGACATTTATTCAAGGTAACTTTTAGTGTCCCAGGAATGTTTGATCTTGGTGGCCTTGGTTTTAATTTGCAGTCTCCTTTAAGTGTATCCAGTCTCTGGTGGTGTTCACGGAGAAGCCTCAAGTATCCAACATGTAAACAAATGTATTGGCATCCTTTTGTGTCTTGGTGGGTAGCAATGTCTGAGTCTTGGGTAGCAATGTTACGAGTAAATAATTCTGCCCCAACATAACATCCCTGCTTTGGGACAAGGTGTGTATAGGGTGTGTGGCCATGCTGGTGGTCCAACACAGTCCCCTAGCCTTCAACACCTCTGGGTGCCTACTCTGCCAGGTATCCAAATTGATGTCCTCAGCACAGTGTGTGTGTGTGTGTGTGTGTGTGTGTGTGTGTGACAGAGGCTGGGCTTTAGGGCAAATACAGCTCTTTATTGCAGAAAATAATCACCATATAAATCTACCCCCCATTTGAAATGTGTAGGTGACATGCTTGGTAAAATGTCAAGACTGGGTCATGTCTGTCACCCCTCCATAATTTATTTTTGGAGTAAATGTTAAGTAGAAGTCAGCAGTCCTCTTGTTCCAGGCTGCTTCTAACTGGCCTCACCCATGAGCACTCCACAGAAGATGAGCTCATGCAGGTGCTTCGGCAGACAATTTATAGATTGTTTAGAGCCAGAGCGGCTCCTTCCAAGTGTGTTTGGACACTGTGGAGAGCTGAGTTTTAAGAGCAGGGGTGGGTGGAGGTGAAGGGCTCCTGTCTCTTTCTCTGCAGTCAGGAGGCTCACTCCACAACGCGGTAGGCCTGAGCAGTCTCTCTGCTGATAAAGTCACCTGCTGTTGACTCTAATATCATTTGGGGAGAACACAGAAAAGCACAAGATGAAAATACACTCTTTATAGGTGTGGCTACATGTTTCTTTTTAAGTTTTTTGTTTGTTTTTTTCTTTTCTTGTAGTTGTTTGGGTATGTGCTTCACCAGTCTGCTAGGGTCTTTAACATCCAAACAAGAAAACAGACAACCAGAATACTTTTTTTTTTTTTTAAATCATTTGTCCTTTCCTCTTCTGTAGACCGGAGATCCTTCCAGAACAGAAGCCAGCTCTCTGTTAGGTCCCAGGCGCTCTGCTACTGCTCCCTGGATACACTCCCCAGATATGGCACAGAGCAGGGTGGACTCTGGAGAGCAGGCACTCTGGGAAGAGGAATTTGTATTTATTTCTTCAAGATCCCTGTCTCTCGATGGTCTTATGAAATCTGTTGAGAAGGTAGAAATTCAGCTTGTACCCCTTATCAATTCTCACTCAGCTAAATACAGGTATTGGTGGAGAAATACACACACACACACACACATATATAAATTCACACACACACACACATACACATATATAAATTCACACACACACACACACACACACGTGTGTGTGTGTGTGTATATATACATATATATATATATATATATATGGATGATAAATGATAACTCAGAGCATGTGGGTTGGTAGTGAGTATCTAAGAGTTTAGTGGCAAGAATATACATTTTTCTGCTCATAGGATTGGATATTATATGTCCCAAGCTGGCCTTGAACTTGCTATGTAGCCAACAATTGCCCTAAACTTTTGCTCCTTGCCGGGAGGCGGTGGCGTATTTAGGAAGCAGAGGCAGGCAGATTTCTGAGTTCGAGGCCAGCCTGGTCTACAAAGTGAGTTCCAGGACAGCCAAGGCTACACAGAGAAACCCTGTCTTGAAGAAGAAGAAGAAGAAGAAGAAGAAGAAGAAGAAGAAGAAGAAGAAGAAGAAGAAGAAGAAGAAGAAGAAGAAGAAGAAGAAGAAGAAGAAGAAAAAAAAACAAAAACTTTTGCTCCTTCTGCCCCCTACTTGGGTTTATTCCGTTTGGATTGAACCCAGGGCTTCTAGCTGTCTTCCAGTGTTGTCTTCTACCAGCTGAGCTACAGCCCCAGCTACAATATACAATTTTTACTTAAAAGAAATTATAACCACTTAGCATTCCCGCTGATTATCCTGCAATGAGTGATTCCCCAGAAGACTTTAACCGTTTGTGATACTAAGTTTTGCTTTAGAACCTAGGGGCTGTTTCCAGCTCCTCCCCCTGCCCCCGCCCCCCTCCCACTTTATGTTAACCACATTGATAATCTTCCTTAGGAAACACTGTCTCTGAAGACAGATGCTCATTGCTTTACCAGGGCAACCCGCTTGGAATTTCATAACCAACTTTATCATCACTGTCATTAAAATCACCACATAGCCCTTTCCAGTTGCACAGGAAGCCATTGCGGAGAGCTCCGTTTGAAACAGGACTTCGTGTTTAGATAGCAAACGTGTGTTTATCATGTTAGGGCCTCAAGACATAGACTGTATGCCTTAATTGCTCTGACTGGTTTTCTGGTCACAGGAACATCAAGTTATCAGTATCAAAACATTGCTCTCTCCTCCCCATGATGCTTTGAGATCAAACTCTGTTACCACTGCCCCCACAAGAAGAGCACTTTAGCTGTAAGCTAAGTGACCTCAACATAGGCTCATCGGGCACTGTTCCTCTCTTCCTGTGTGTGTGTGTGTGTGTGTGTGTGTGTGTGTGTGTGTGTGTGTTACCATGGGCAGTCCTATTTTGACTGTATCTAATGAGCTTTTACTGTTAGATAGGCAGGTTTTTGTCCCATTAGAAATGAACGTATATCAAAGAGGCAGTGAGCTCACTCGGTTTCTGTTTTAAACAGAGGGTAAACACTGTTAAACACAGGACATCACTTCCCTGTTTTAAATTCAGATTGAGCAGTTTGGAGAAAACCAGGGAGCTTCAACCCATGGCTGGTTTTTGATGCTGTAAAAGAGAATTAAAGCCACAATGGTAGCCAAAACAAAAATATACCTCCCTTCTCCTCCCTTCCCTGAGGAAGAGCTAAAAACAGGCGATGGAAGTGTAGAAAGGATTATGTAAGCCTGTCACCCAGAATTGCTTTGGGCCTTCTAAAGACCTTCCTACCTAATCACAGCTAATGTGGACTTTCATGTCCTAGCTAAACTGTGCTTCATACTCTCTATAAGAAGGGGGACTTACAGCTCCTTTGGCTCTGCGGCTGACTGATCTCTTGCAATTAGGGTCTAACGGTGATCGTGGCCTCGGGTCTACAGTGTTTAACAGTGTGGTAAACACGAGAAAATGTTGACTCTTTTCTTCACTATGTGGCAGTTTTAAAAATTGACATTGCACATCACATTTATTTGTGTGTGCACACTTGTGCCACAGTGTGCATGAACAAATCAGGAGGCACATGTAGGGACTCAGTTCCTGCTTCCACCCTGTAGAGAGCTTTCTTGCTATACTGAAAACAGCATTATTTACTGCAGCTAGCTGGCCCTCAGCTTCTGTCTCTACCTCCTATCTCACTGTAAGAGTGTTAGCATTACAGATGTGTACCACTGGATTCAACTTTTTATGTGGATTTTAGGGATCAAACTTGGCTCATTGGGTTTGCATGCCTAGTGCTTTGCCCAGCCAAGCCATTTCCCTGACCAACATGTTACATGTGAACATAAAAAAAAAAAAAAAAAAACTAACCAACAACAACAACAATAGAAAACTTCTTATAAAACAATCAAGCCACACATTCCTCTATAAATGCCCTCTTTGAAACCTGTGTAATTAGACCTGATTAGTTGAGAGTCACAAAGAGAAGAAGCACTAATACATGACTATTTCATTAAAGTTGTAAGTTGCAATAATCTGGCCTTGGTGTGTGTGTGTGTGTGTGTCTGTACATGCACATGTGACTATGCACACGTTTGTGTGTGTGTGTGTGTGTGTGTGTGTGTGTGTGTGTGTGTGTTCATGTGAAAAAATAAGGGTATGCTTCTTTAGGGTGCTATCAATCTTGCTTTTTAAAATGAATTTATTAGTTGTGCATTTATTCATTGATTTTGTCGCTGTATGTGGGCCTGTGTGTGTCGTGGAGGTTAGAGGAGGTGGGTTTCTTCTGCCATTTGGGTTCCGCGGACCACACTTGGCTTGCCAGGTTTGCTGGCCAGTGCCTATCTTTCCGACCCTCCCTTGTACTTTTGAGGCAGAGCCTCTCACTGTTTTGGAACTCAGCACATCAGGGTTCACTTGCTTTCGCCTCCTCAGCTCTGGGATGAATCATGATGCCTAGTTTTTATCACGTGGATTCTAGAGGATCAAACTCAGCTCTTCATGCTTACAAGGTAAGCACTTAGCAGCCTGACTATCCCTCTGCCCGACAGCTCTCTTTCATTGATACAAATGGCTAATATCCTGATATTATCGATACTAAGCAATATCATCTTTTTCTTCTCTTGTCGTATTAGAGACACAGCCTTGTGCGTGCTAGGTAGCACTCCACCACTGAGCTATAGCCCCTCCTGTGATCGTTCATAAGATTTGAGACTGAGAAACTACTTGGTGGCAATGTCAGATTAACCAGGCATTGCAGGATCTTTTCTGCCACGTCCGGGAAAGGGCTTGTACTGGTTCCTGTGTAAACTTGTGCTGCAGTGGCTTCTATGGCCTGTGGATGGGTCTCTTAGCTCTGACCATATACTAGTGTTTTGAATAAGACCATATACAGACATGTGTGTGTGTGTGTGTGCATATTTAGATATCTAGATAAAATACATACTTGTATTAATTCACCACATTGTGTTAATCCTAGCACTGGCCACTCTAAACTGAAAAGGGACCAGTGACTTTCCTTGAAGGTTAATAAGCCAGGTGCTGAACAGGGT
Source organism: Mus minutoides (assembly GCA_902729485.2). Lineage (NCBI taxonomy): Eukaryota > Metazoa > Chordata > Mammalia > Rodentia > Muridae > Mus > Mus minutoides. The sequence continues at coordinate 5,055,129 of LR756421.1, forward strand.
CATAGAACTTGGATGGAGGTTTTTGGTGACTGGAGTGAGGTGGCTGCCGTGATAGGGCCTTTCTCCTCACTGCATCTGGGTTGAGTCTCTCCATCTGACTCACTGACGAGTGTCTGATCAGGGTGACCCAGGAGAGCTGTGGCCCCTCTCTCACAGGAAGCACCCTGGCCATGAACATTTCGACTTTCGTGTCACAAGACTCAGGGTAAACGCAGGAGCCATTGGGGATGCCCTGTCTCTTCTGGCATTTCCATAGCACTGATTTCTAGGTGCCTTCTTGGCCCCCTGGGGAGATGGGAACTTGGGTAGAGGTGGGAACTGGAGGAGATGGGAACCCAGAGAACACTCACATTCTATCTCTTCACTGGTGCTCACAGGGTGAGCCTGACACAGACCTGATTTTTTTCTGTTGTAAGATTTATTAAAACTTCATGATGAAGAACTTGCAAATAAAAACACCATGCAATAAAATCAACCTGTCTGTACAAATCAGTGAACAGGACAGCTGATTTTTCTTGAAGCTCTGAGATTCTGGTCATTGGCCCTTCCTTGTTTTCCATCCTGAGTTCCTCAAGAGGGTTTCAGTCCTCTAAGCCAAAACCTTACTTCTTATCCAGCGTCCATCTGCACAGCACCTGTCCCTTTCAGAGCAGTGCAGAGGACCGTGGGCTGCCTCAGCAAGATACCACTGGTATCTTCCTAACAACCAGTGCTAGCAAGATGCAGGTTCAAGAGCCAGGCGTGGTGGCGCATATCTTTAATCCCAGCACTGGGAGGCAGAGGCAGGTGGATTTCTGAGTTCGAGGACAGCCTGATCTACAAAGTGAGTTCCAGGACAGCCAGGGCTATACAGAGAAACCCTGTCTTGAAAAACCAAAAAAAAAAAAAAAAAAAAAAAAAAAAAGATGCAGGTTCACCTTCCAATTACTGCAGGGTCTGAGAGTTCATTTGCACATGGTAGCTCCAATTGTGAGCGGTGATGGAGTTTTTTCATCATGTACTTCCAAGTGCTTTCCATTTTGCAGTGGGCTCTGCTGCCTTCCAAGCTTTCCTGTCGAGTTACTTGTATACCTTGCGGCTGTGTAGTTCCATCTTACAGTCTACATGTGTGGCCATAAGATTTGGATCCAGAACTGCAAACATGGCTGGACTCGGGTGTCTGGTCAGCCTGGAAGTCACGTCCTTCGTGTGACTCAGGAGATTAAGCCCCACTGTGATATTAATAATAATAATAAAGGAGCAAATAGGGCAGTCAGGAAAAGCAAAGACTTGTTTTTAAAAGTTTTCTTTCCATGTTCCATATGGGGTTACTAGGAATTGTCACTTTAGAGGTGACTCTATTTTTCATTTCATAGTATCAGTTCACAGAGCTAACTGACTGTCATCTGATGTTTAAATCCCTGGTTTCATCTTGTGAAGGCTGTCTGTTTAGGATTCACTCTGACTTGCTAGTCACTGTCTTAGAGAAGGTGTTTCTGAGTAGCTAAAAACATGAACAACAACCATTACTAAGAAACAGGAGTAGAAGGGTAGGAGAGTTCATTTGCACATGGCCCACAAATGTCTGGACAGATAGCACATCTGCCACGTTGCATCTCCAATGTGATTCAAAATTTCAGCCAGGCTAGAAGAAAAAGTAAAATTACTTTAAGAATTTGAATAAAAAATATTCAGACTTAAAACTAAATTGCATGAGATCTGGCAAAATTTTAGGCTAACTCAAGAATTCCAGAATAAAACAATCTCTGAGCCAGATGGATTCCTGCACGTTAGACACTGCTTTGGGACTCTGTGTCTGGTGTGGCCCTTCAGACACGGGAGCTCTTTGGCTGCCTTATGGGTTTTGAGGCAGGGTCTTAATATACTTAAAGCTAACTTCAAATTTGCAATCTTTTTGCCTCTACCTTCTGAGTGTGTACTGCTACGTCTTGTAGCATTTCTAAAAATATATATATTTTAGGGCTGGAGAATTAATCAGGGATTAATGGCATATACTACTCTTGCAGAGAGTATAAATTCAGTTCTTAGCCCCAGGTCATGTGGCTCACAACTACGTGTTCTCTAGCCTTAGGGGGGTCTTTTCTGCCTCGATGGGTACCTGCCTCCCCTCCATATACCCTCTACTTCTACAGATACACACATACACATAATAATAAAATAAATCTTAGTTATTGTTATTATCCGTGAGTGTGTGTGTGTGTGTGTGTGTGTGTGTGTGTGTGTGTGTGTGTGGTTCCGAAGAGACCAGAAGAAGGTGTTAGTTCCCCTGATGCTGGAGTTACAAGCAGTTGTGAGTGCCTGGTATGAGCATTAAACGTCCTTTGCAAGGGAAGCAAATGCTGTCAAACTCTGAGCTCTCTGCCACTGTAATGCTGACCTACTAAGTGTTAGCTCTGAAGAGTCGCCCAGCTCCTGGCAGCCACTGTTTTGATTTCATGTCTTCAAATTTGGTGCTCTCACACAAATAGAATCTTCCAATAATTTTACATGTATGTCTGGCCTCTTGCATTTAATTTGGCAGTTTCCATGCTCTTCGTGTGGTTGCTGGAGCCAGCATCTCCTCTGTGAAGGGCCAAGTGGTACTGAATTGTGTGTGGATATCACATTCTGGATATTTATCCCTCAAATACCGCTTGGGGCATTTACAGGTTGGCTGTCCTGAGTACTGTTATAAGCTCAGGGCTGACCACGCCTGAGTTCTTGCTTCCAGTATTGTTGGGTAGAGTTACTGGGTCACATCACAAAACCATAGTTTCTTTCGAGTGAACCTCACACTTTTCTGGAGTGGCTGCTCTGCTCTGTCGTCTGACAGGAGTGTGTGAGGGTATCATTGTACCTCCAGGGTTTGTTTGGATTCTCGTTCTCCCCGTGCTGCCCCGCTGGTGGTGTTTCCTGACTGTGCATCTGACCTGCTTTGCCTGTCGTCTGAGTGCAGACAAACTCCTTGATGAGACAGACCCACTGGTGTCAGTCCGACCACACCTGTGGGACAGCGACTGATGAGCTGCTGTTTATAAGATGCATTGGTGATGTACAAAGTTCTTCACCTTTTTTCTCTTACATGAAACTCAGACAGGAAGTTCTCTGGTCTCTGTGCTTCTGTTTCCTACTCAAATGAAGCCCACCCCATCCAGTCTTCCCTCAATGTGCTCTGTGGGAACAAAGGTTCAGTTGTCCTCAAAGTAATATTTGAATGCCATTTCCTTCCTAGCAAGGCTTGATAGGTGACCTAATGGACATTCAAGCCAAATCCCATATTTTGTTTTTTAATAGATGCTTATATTTAGAGATAGTACCTCCACAGTGTCCCACTAGCTGGCATGCTAACATAACAGGGCAAGAGAGTATAGAGGTGCCCCTCCATCCTGTATTCTTGCTGAGGCTATTTCAGGTTTAAATAGATTTGGTCTCTACTTATGGAGAATCTCACGGGAAAGTACCCAACTCTATTCTGGGAACCTGAGGTCGAGGTGCCCCAGCTGGTTTATCTTAGCTTCTGTTAAGAACTGTCTGCTACCCTCTCCCACCCTGACTCAACCCTTGCCGGCTAACTGCTTATTTTAGCTTCTGTTAAACTGCTTGCTTGTTCAAAGCAGCAGCTGCTGTGAGAGACGCCAGGACATGGTTTCTGCCCCTTTGTGCTGGACACTCAGGACTACACTTAGGTCCAGAATACCTGGCTGTAGTCTCAAACAACTGGAATAAAGACTTCTAATTGGCTATAAACTATGTCTGAGTGGCCATCTCTGGTGGTATCTGGTATCCCCACCCTACCCCAGCCCCGCCCCCAGCAATTCCTCTAGGCTCCACCCAACAGTTACCTAGCAACAGCTTGCATTGCCACCTGCCAGATTTGAGCCTATGCACAGTCAGCCTCTTCCCCTCTCTCTTCTCTCTGTTCTCTGTCTTCCTACTTTCTCTGCCTCTACCCCTTTCCTAGACCCGCTTCTCACCACACAGATAAACCTTCTACATATCAGGTCTGTCGCATGTCTGATTCCTCGGGGAACACTTTGTCAGGTCCCTCCGAGGTGCTTCTTCCGGTCATACTATATAGCACCTTGTTTTATACACCCCTTCACCCCCTCGCCCCCAAAAGGGAAACAGAATAGTCTGAGGATAGCCAGGCTTCCTGTCCTGTGGATTCAGGATTATTGTAATTAGGACCTGCTGTTTACAGCCCCATGGTCAGCAGTGGTCTGAAGCCTAAGCACTTGCTATTGCAGTTGGTAATTACAGGAAAAAAAAACAAAAAACAAAAAAAAAAACTACAGCCTGGAGAAGTGATGTGCTTGGGAACAACTCATGGAGACAGACAAGAAGAGGTGGAGAGACCTGGCTCTAGTCTGTCTTTTCCCAGACCTACCCTAGCTGATTCATAAGAGCATTTTTTTACTTTCTTCATCTTCCCAGGGGTCCAAGGTACTTTATAATACCAAGTGAGAAGACTCTAGACTCTCATCTCTCTAGGGGATGAGAGATGGAGGAAGGGCATGGAGGATGAGCACTAACTCCTTGTGGGACCTGAGAGGATGCCAACACAGTGTAATTAGTAAAGAAAATAATATTCCTCAAAAACTGTGTGCATGTGCACACATGTGCATGCTGTGTATTAGCTGAAGATCGACTTCAAATGACAGCTGGCCAGCTCCTCTTCAAAATCTCACTTACTGATCTGCCCCCCAAATAACAGTGTGTTCTCTAGTTAGCTGAGCGCTCTCTCTCTTCCCTGCCCCCCCCCTCTCATTTTTCGTGGCCTGGGAAAGCTGGTTTTATGTCATTCAGGTTTGAAGCCCAGAGTCACTGGCCCCTTAAAGAGGCTTTTCTCTCTCGGTTTTTTTTTTTTTTTTTTTTTTTTTCAGCACAGGTCTGGAGGGAGGCAGATGGTTCCCGTCTGCTGCCCTGAGTCAATGCCTTTCCTCCAGCCAACCGGGCCCCTTTACCCTCCTTCCCTTCCTCCCTCCCTCCCTGCACTCCACCCCACCACTGGGCCTCTCTGTTTTGTCACTGGAAATAATCTTTTATTGCCTAGTTGTTCGGAAGTGACCTTCTGCCCTTGATTAGATAGGGCCAGGCTGTGTCCTGACGGCTCAGGGGCTGGCAGTTGCTTCTTTGTGTGGGATGCTGTCATAGGGAGTACAATGTCGGTGGAGGGGGCCTGTGGGGGAGGAGATGGGGGTGAGAGTGAGCAGGCCAGAAAAAAAAAAACAAATGACACATTTAAAAATGTGCTTGTCCTTATTAAACTCCTCCTGTTTACTTTGTGGGGCGTTTTAGAAGGACAGAAGCTCACGCCAGGATTTCAGCGAGGTTACACAGTGTATAGATAAACTATAAATTGTGTGTAGCTCAACATCAAGGTATTAATCAAAATATAAACTGTGCATAGATCTACATCAACATATTAATCAAAAGTAGTATTGAGTTTTTCCAAGAACAATTTTTCAGACAGCCTCTATTATTTTAAGTAAAATGTGTATGAAGCCACGGAGTGGGAGTATGTAGTGTGCTCTGAAGGGTGGCTCTGAATTGTTTTTTTCTTAATTATAGCTATACAGGTGACTTTGTTGCCTGCTGTATAAAAGGGAGGACCAGTGATTTTATGTCTTTCAGAGCAATTCTTAGATGCCTGTGGAGCCAAATCCATGGGATGTGTGTTAGAACTGGTAGAAGAGAAGATGGGAGAAGTTTAATTTTCCAGCTCTCTAAACTGCACTCGACAGGTGGATCCGTGGCTCTTCCGTGATAGTCAGATTTGGGGATTGTAAGGTTGATGAGCATATTAACATCTTCATTTTGACATTTCCTAGTCCGAGGGTAAACTGCCTGCTTTGCTCCAAGCTTCTGGGCTTCCTGTTTTTTGGTTGTGATTTTTTTTTTTTTTTTACTGTGAGCAGCCTATCCTTTGTGGTGGCTTAAAAGGAATGTGACTTTTCTAGCTTACTCCAGAATGTGAGGCTGTCTCTGGTTTCCTAGGCTTGAGTGTGAAGAGGAACCTGCTGTAAAGGCGAGGCCACTCCTGGTATCCCCTGAGGCAGCCAGAAGGTATGTGAAGGAAGGAAGCTAAAGATGAAAGGGAGACAGAGAACTTCCGGCTTTATTTCACAGGTGGAGGTGCTCCTGGAGATCCAGACTAACTCCAGACTAACTCCTCATCTAACGGTATACATGTATGGGGGTTAAAAAGAAAAGCGGGTGTTCTCCTCTACCTTTTCCAGGTTTTGCCATTTGTGCTTTATAAATATATTTATAAATATAAATTTATAAATATAAATATATTTATAAATAGAAATATATTTCTCCCACCTCAACTCCAAAAAAATGAACATGAAAAATTTATACCTATTTTTTAGAATATAGTGACATAGAAATGTATGTGGCACCGGGCAGTGGTGGCTCACACCTCTAATCCCAACACTTGGGAGGCAGAGGCAGGCAGATTTCTGAGTTCGAGGACAGCCAGGGCTACACAGAGAAACCCTGTCTCGACAAATCAAAAAAAAAAAAAAAAAAAAGAAATGTATGTGGCTATCTATCATTACCTGCCATCTAGCAAGCAAATAGTTATATATATCATCTGTCAATTTAGTCTACCTTATTTCTATCATTTATTTTTCTATCATCTATCATCTGTCCATCATGTGCTTTAAGCAGTGGATACCGCTTGTACTGGCTAGTTTTTGTGTCAACTTGACACAGGCTGGAGTTATCACAGAGAAAGGAGCTTCAGTTGGGGAAGTGCCTCCATGAGATCCAGCTGTGGGGTATTTTCTCAATTAGTGATCAAAGGGGAAAGCCCCTTGTGGGTGGGACCATCTCTGGGCTGCCAGTCTTGGGTTCTATAAGAGAGCAGGCTGAGCAAGCCAGGGGAAGCAAGCCAGTAAAGAACATCCCTCCATGGCTTCTGCATCAGCTCCTGCTTCCTGACCTGCTTGAGTTCCAGTCCTGACTTCCTTTGGTGATGAACAGCTGTATGGAAGTGTAAGCTGAATAAACCCTTTCCTCTCCAATTTGCTTCTTGGCCATGATGTTTTGTCCAGGAATAGAAACCCTGACTAAGCCTTTAATCCCAGCACTTGGGAGACAGAGGCAGGCGAATTTCTGAGTTTGAGGCCAGCCTTGTCTACAGAGTGAGTTCCAGGACAGCCAAGGCTACACAAGAAACCCTGTCTCGAAAAACCAAAAAAAAAAAAAAAAAAAAAAAAAGAAACGCTGACTAAGATACCACTGTTAGTTTTTGTTTGTTTTGTTTTTTATTTTTCTTTTTTGAGACAGGGTTTCTCTGTATAGCCCTGGCTGTCCTGGAACTCACTCTATAGACCAGACTGGCCTCGAACTCAGAAATCCACCTGCCTCTGCCTCCCAAGTGCTGGGATTAAAGGCATGCGCCCCCACTGCCCGGCCACTGTTAGGTTTTATTAGCAGGTAAGATAAACAGTTTGAAGTAAACCTGCCAATGCTGGTTTCCTGAGTTGTGCTCGATAGTTTGGGAATGGCCAGGTAAGATGGATGTCAACACACCTCCGAGTGGTATGATTGGGTATCTGGGTTTCTCTACTTCTAGCAGAGAGGGGTAGAAGCCCATAAGAACCGTGGCAGGGCTGCCTCTACGTAAACGCTGGGGGCCGCACAGCCACAAAAATATTTCCTGCAGAAGGACCAAATTGAAGACACCTTGAGAAAGCAAGAATTGCTAGTGCAAACAATGCCAGCCAATCAGGAGTTGCTGTTTAGAATAGATACTCTTGGGACCAATGGGGACAGGGGTGGAGACCTAGCAGCAGTGCTCAGTTGAGCCTGCATTTCTCACGTGCTCCTGGGATCTGTGTCAGCGTGGACTCTGTGCCAACTCACTGCTAACCCCTAAGAGCAGGTAGGGGCGGGCGGAGAGCTGTCCAGGGCACAGGCAACATCGAGCACCCAGCGTGGTTGATGGACCACTTCATAGGTGCAAAACTCCTTTAATGGGGGCTTGACTTTGCCAGTTGCTACAAGGACTGTGTTTGTGGTTCCACCTTGCGGTGTCCCCTTCGGTTGCTTGCTTTGGTGAGTTGGCTCTTTCGTGTATTTTATATTGTGGGTCCCGCGAAGGTGAGCGCGGTCTTTCCATCCTGGTTATCTCGCTTTGCGTTTCGGTTTGGTTGGAGGGTAAGTATGCAGGCAGTGTGAGGCCATCTTCTCCGTTTTCTTTGTCTTTGAGTGAGTGAGTGTGCTGTTGTGAGCTTGCCGCAGCCATTTTTGTCCTTCTTTGTCTTTGGGCGAGCGTGCCGCGGCAAGCCTAAGGCAGCCATCTTTTCTGTCTTCTTTGCCATTTTTCATTTTCTCTTTTGGTCTGGATAGGGGCTGGCTTCCTGGGATCGGCTCCCAAACATCTTTTCCTTCCTGGGAATCCCATCCTGACACAAGACCTTTGTGCTGTACCCGAGGGAGCCCCTGCTTAGTTCACGGTGATTTTCTTTGCTTCTTCTTTCATATTTGTCATATCATATGTTTGTTGTTTGTTTCCTTTGTGCTTGCCGTCATGGGTTCCCTCCCCTCCACCATCTAGGAACCCCAGATTAGGGCTCTGAAAACCATTATGGTTACTGATGGTCTCACAACCTGGACACAACCTAGAGGAGGTAGCCATATTTGCCCTCTAGATATCCCCGGAGAACATGTGGATATCCCCTGACCTCTGGATGCGTGTTCTCTTTCTTGCCCTAAAGGGCGAGGTACAGTCTGGGATTACCCCTTCATTGGTCTTTGTCCCCATCCACCTTGCAGTCATCACCAGTCTTAAGAATTCTTCCCCAGAAGTAGTGGCTGTCCATAACAAATGTTGCCAGGATCAGGCTAATACTCACCTTTCCATTACTGACCCTTGATTATAATGATGAAGATGAGAACGCCTCAGCTCTAGTGCTCCAGCCGTCAGGCTACAAGCCGTCCTCTAGCCCCGCTGACCCAGGTCTCTCACTCACTAGCACTTCTGCCCCGGCCCCATCAGAAGTACCCCCAGATTACCCTAGGTGTGATTTAGGGGGACTTCTTTCATGGTAATCTAATTTATGTCACCATGTTAGACATGGAACTTCATGTTCCCCTTACTAATTACAAATCCCCAAAGGATCCCCCAAGCATGTCACGTCCACCCCTGCCTCACTGTCCAAGGGTCTCTCAAATGCCCACTTTCATGGGACTTCCTATTCCTTGGGAGCACGGCCAGCTTGCACTAGGTGTAAAATTCACCAGGGACTATCCGATATTATCATTAACCTCACACTTTGTATGTGGAGGTTTACCTCAAATGATGCTTCCAATATTACTCCCGCTGGATAGTGGTGGTGCACACCTTTATTCCCAGCACTTGGGAGGCAGAGGCAGGTGGATTTCTGAGTTCGAGGCCAGCCTTGTCTACAGAGTGAGTTCCAGGACAGCCAGAGTTACATAGAGAAACCCTGTCTTGGAAAAAAAGAAAAAAAAATGACTCCCTATGTTAACAGGGATCCCATTATATTCCGGTATGGCCCCATTATGAGACCCTTCAAATTGTCTTGATTTATGCCCCCTTTCTCTCCTAAAAGGTGACTGTCTCCTTAATGGGACATATTTCTACATAAACAGGTTGGCAGAAATGTAAACTGGGGCAATGCTCGTGAATGTATCCATTGACACCCAGAGTGGCTGGAAAGCACCCCAGTCTGTGTTCGACGCCCCCCCCCCCTTTTTTTCTTTCTGGTCACTAATATCTCCGTTGTCAGAGATAGCCTTAACTGCTTTAATGAGAAATGTCTCCTGACTGCCTGCTGGATGGGGTATTTAACAACATTATCCTGATGAGGGAACCAACCGCCATTTGGAAAAATACATTCATGCCATCACTCCGATCCAGCCTCATTTACAACCCCTACACTGGGGAGAGAGGGATTTTGGTATTATAGTTGCCATCATTGCAGGCATTGCTGGGGTGACAACAGCTACTGACACCTTGACCCAGACAGCAACTATGGCAGAGACTGTCCATAAGTCAGGGAGGTGCTATAGGCACAGGAGGTACTAAATCGACATCTTTATCAAGCCATCCACATTTCACAACAGAGTGACTAACTGGCAGAAGAGTTGGCCTTTGTTAGGGACATGTCTCTATTCGCATGCAATCCCAGGTTTCACTCACTCAATCTGTCTAACCCCTTATTGGGTATGTAATGAAGCCCAAAACCAGATGGCTCAATATCTTAAAGGTACCTGGTCAGACACATTCCTTAACTGTTATGTACTGTTAATGGAGAACATAGCCAACCTCAATGCGACTAGGATATCTATGCTCTCCCTGGATGCCGGATTCTTGAGGAAAGTGTGGGACAATATTAAGAGATTGTTTGACCCCTTGTGGATAGCCACTTATGCTATGATGAGAGGAATTGTTATACTAACAATTATTTTGTTTAAGTATCTCACACAGCATATCTCCAGGCAGCGCTCCATAAATAAGACAACCCTCCAGGGGCTGATGGCTCTTGAAAATCCTGATTGTGAACCCCCTAAGGAAGTGATCAAAGCACAGATGGCAGAGATCTGAGACCACCGTGTAGGCTCTTCCTCATCTTCCTCTGTACGACATGCCTCCTGAGTGATATCTCTTTTAGGGATGGTAGTCAACAATGGTAAGATCCTGGAAGACAGGGCAACCTAAGACTGGCACAGTCAGGTATTCTGGGAATCCTCCCAGGTGGGGTTAACAATGTCAAGGCAGTGGCACCCAGGCTCCCACTAGGCTGTCAAAATCTAACAACAAAAGGGTGGAGATGTAACAGGAACAGCAGGGGCTGCCTCTATGTAAACGCTGGGGGCAGCACAGCCACAAAAGCATCACTGACTCTGTGCCAACTCACCCCCAATCCCCAAGAGAAGGTAGGGTCAGGCAGGGAGCTGTCCAGGGCACAGGCAACACTGGGAATCAAACATGGATCCCAGGCTTACACAGTCAGAAAGCAGAGGCAGATATAACTTGCAAGTTTAAGGGCAGCCTGGTTGGTCTACATAGTTGATTCTAGGCCAGCCAGGGATACAGTGAGATCCTGACTTAAAGAGCAAAACAAACAAAAACTCCATGCTGAGGGACTTGAGTCCTGGCTCAGTTGTGGAATTTTCTTAAAACTTTTTACAGAGGACCTGGGTTCTATTCTCAGCACCCATATGGCAGCTCACAACCTTCTGTAACTCTAGTTCTCAGGGATCTTATGTCTCTTCTAACCCTGAGGACACTTCACATATATAATGCACATATATAGATCCAGATACACACACATACAATTAAATAAGTTTTTGTTTGAGTAATCTGTCTGTCTGTCTGTCTGTCTGTCTATTTGTTTTTTTGAGACAGAGTTTCTCTGTGTAGCCCTAGCTGTCCTGAAATTTTCTCTGTAGACCAGGCTGGCCTCAAACTCAGAGAGATCCACCTGCCTCTGCCTCCGAATTTCTTCTGTTACCATACCCACAAAGCCAACCTTCTAGAGACTTAGAATTGCAGTTCCTGCTTCAGAAGCCCTTAGTGATAAGAACACCCATCTGAAACCAAAATCAAGATAAAACTCAAGAATGGAACAATAGAGGGAAAATCAGAATAAGATAGGGAATGCTTCTGAAACTCATTATTTAACAAATTGGTACTTTAAATTTACAAATGTATATATTTATATGTAAGTATATAACATTTGTACTTTGGTTATATGTATATTTATATATATCTATATATGGGGATAATGTATATATAATATTTGTGTGTATGTGTGTGTGTGTGTGTGTGTGTGTGTGTGTGTGTATGAAGGGTAAGTGACTTTTGAAACACTTTATAGAGAAAGATGGCTAGGCTAAAGATCAATCACAAAATTGGCAGCTTTTAACTTGGCAGGAATGGCCACCAAAAAGCCATGATGTACGGAAAGGTATAAACAATAATAGTTACAAGGCTGGGGCGTGGCTTAGGGGTGTGGATGAGCAATGGAAAAAATGTATAATAATAAGGTTTTCTAGGCTTGGTGGCACATGCCTTTAATCTCAGCACTCAGGGAGAAAGCCAGGCAGATCTTAAGTACTAGGCTATCCTGGTTTACATAGCAATTTCCAGGCCAGTCAGGGCAACATAGTAAGAACCTGTTTTAATACATACATACATACATACATACATACATACATACATACATACAAACATACATACATACTAAAGCTTGCTTAGACTCTGGGGGAGGGGCATGCCACTTTACTTCTGGATGGTCAAATTAACTCTGAGGACGAGATTCTGAATAAATATACATAAGGCTCAAGTGTGTTTCTAATAGCAGTTTCTGTTCTCAAGGTACTTGGACAAAGCATTCTGAAGTCTGTCTAAGTGAACATCTTACTGTTCTTAAAGATGATTATGGGCACAGTTTTCTGTGAGAAGTAAGACAAATGTGAGACAGGATCAGGAGAAGACCCTACATGAAGACAGAGAGAACCCTACATGAAGTATCAGCTTTTAAATAAGTTTCAATGCCATGTGTGTACTAGGAGGCAGAGACAGGATGCTTAGAAGTTTAGGACCAACCTCGGCTACAATGCAAATTTGAGCCTGCTTTGGATACATGGGGCCCAAACAAAACAAAACAAACAAAACAGATCCCCCCAAAACAAACAAACAAACAAACAGAAAAACCCAAATCAAAATAGAACATTCTTAGGTAAAGAGTAAGCTGATTGAGGAGTCTTACTTCAATAGTAGTTAGAAAAAAAGCAACTTTCCCCCTCCAAAACATCCTAGAAAAAGATATGCATTTAACTGACCTTTGAGAAGGAGATAGATTTCTAAACATAAAAACAGTGCAGCAAATACAGTGGAGTAAGTTCCATGGAAAGGTGTGTCTGAGAGTGTGTAGGAAAGATGATGAAATGGGAACATATTTGAAGAAAGCATCACTGTTACAATGTTAGTTATAAAGAATACCAGGGGCTACTGTAGCAGCAAGAGACCCAGGGCTGTCAACTGACAGACATTTCAGTCCCACCATAAAGCAAAGACCAAGGCACTGAGCTATGTGTTTTTAATGTGCATATGAATAAAATAGCCGAATAGTAACTGGCCTTTTCTAAAAGTCACCTTTCAGTTAGACTGTTATTCTTCTCTCTCTAGGACAGAATGTAATATAATATGTCTGTAACAAAGCATCTAATATGGTATTGGTGAGGTACATTCATAGCCCGAAGTGCAGGGAAGGTGGCCAGAGACTACGGGTGTGCTTAAACAGCAATTCAGCAAAGCTGTGATCCCAGGAGTATCCTCAGAAGTGGGTTGAAGAAGTCCAAGGAAGGCAGCTGAGTCTTCAAAGGACACATCCTGTAAGAACAAACACACATAGGCACAATGAAAGCACTAGAGGGTGGTCATGTATAAAGGGAGGAGATCGCAAGTTAGTACATTTCAATTTTTGTATATTTAGTATACATTGCTTCTATAACTAGGAAAATGGCTGGACAAGGCAACTGAGGGGAAGGGTCCCTTTCCTTGATCTAAGCATCACAAGTTCGAGATCTAACCTTCCCCTGGCCTGCCTTATCTCCCAGGACATATTTACATTTCTCAAGTCTCCTATCTCCTCCTCAAAGAAGGAAAAATATATCCTTGCAATTCTGAATTTTGACTTTAACTGCTTTATATAATACGAGCAGCTAAAGCTCTCGGCTCATGTTTGGTTGACGTCATCACTGCTGGGGTTTCCACAGTCCTGGGCCACAGAGAGGCTTGGCACATATCCGAAGGTAGAGCCAGACTTTGCTGTCAGACGCTTTAGGTGGCTGTTTGCATAAATTCTCTCTCTAGACTGCTGGGTTTCAATTGCAGAAGAAATTTCCAAATTCATTTTAACCCAGAATCCACTTGGTACTGTCCGAGTTTCCCGTGTGTTGATATACATTGTTCTGAAAGTCACATGATTAAGCAAAAAAGTCTCAGCTATAGCTGGGACCCTGTCACTGGCCTTTGCTAAAAGTCACCTTTCAGTTAGACCTTACTCGTCTCACTCTAGGCGAGAGAGATCGAGTTGTATTTTTCTAGCTCTGTACGGATGCTTTAATCTATGGAAGCTCTTCCAGTTACGGGATTGGTCCCCAGGTTTTAACTAAGGTATTAATGACTGTCTTTGAATTGATTGTACAATTTCAAATAATATAACAAAATGATATGTTTGCCACAGGCTGCTAGATTGTCTAATTTTTCCTTCTGGCTGATACTGGAGATAATCATATAACATATTCATGGGCAGAGTTGCATGTTGTGCTGGCTAGTTTATGTCAACCTGACTCAAGCTAGAGACATCGGGGAGGAGGGACCCTCAATTGAGAAAAGCCTACGTAAGATCAGGCTAAAGGCAGATCTGTCAGGCATTTTCTTAACTTGTGACTGATGGGGGAGGGCCCAGCCCATTGTGGGTGGGGCTGTCCCTGAGCTGGGGGCCCTGGTTCTATGAGAAAGCAGGCTGAGCAAGCCATCGCAAGCAAGCCAGTGAGCAGTACCCCTCCATGGCCTCTGCTTCAGCCCCTATCTTTAGTTCATCAGTTCTCAACCTATGGGTCTCTACCCCGAGGGAGTTGGCTGACACTTTCACAAGGGTTGAGAGAGGTCCTGCCCTGTCTGAGCTCCTATCCTGACTTCCCTCAGTTATGAACTGTTACCTGGAAGTGTAGCAACTCCCTAAGTTGCTTTGATCACGATATTTCATCACAGTAGTGATCCCTAACTAGGATCCATGTCTTTAAACAGATGACTAGAAATATATCATTTCAGCTTGACAGTTCCTGCGGGGAGGGAGCCTGATCATACTGACCCCCACCCCGACTCTGTGTCCCACTATGCCAAATAGCATTTCAGAAGGAATGGGGAGATGTTCCAGAGACCTACATAAATAGGCACATGAAGAAACCCTAGCAAAATATATGTTCTTCAATTCTTCAGTAAGGTAATTTTGCTTTCTCTATATTAACATTGACTTACCCTTTCACTGTCCCAAGCAGGGCCTTTTCTTAGTCCAGGTTGGTTGGAGCTCATTCTGTAGCTCAAATTGGTCCCAAGCTCATCTTCTTTTTGCCTCCAGTCTTCCAAGCATTGGGATTATGTGTGCCACCATGCCCAACCAACTAGACAATGTACTTTTATAGTCAATGCTCAAGAACTTTAACAATTTTAAATATAGAATATAGCTCTCATAAATTCTTAATGTTTTAAAATCAGCTTACAAGCATATGTGCTGCTGGGTTTTTTGTTTGTTTGTTTGTTTGTTTTCATGACTGTTTATTTAGATCTCTGGAACATTTCTGCTTCCTTCTGGAATTCTTTACATCAGAGACAAACCTACTTTGGTCTGGTGCACTTAGGCCCTTTGCTGATGGACTCACTTCAGTCATGCTAACGAAGAGACAACCAACCCGCTGCTATCAGAAAGAAGGCTAAAGGATGCTCAGAAGTAGGTCTAAAGATTCAGTGGGCGATCTTCTCCAGTTTGTGATCAATCAGGAACCAGTATTGCTTCCTGGGGGAGCTTGGAGGCAACTGGAGAATTCCTCATTCAGGCGCTTCTAAACTTGGTTTGACCTGAAGCCTCTAGTCAGCTGCCTTTGAACAGGAAGTAGGTCGGGAGACACAGGGCCTTCATCGGCACAGAGACAGATGGAAAACAGGTGCAGAAAGAGGTAGAGCTTATGGAGGGCAGGAGTAGGGCTTAAAAACACACTGAGCATGTGCATCTGACACAGAGTTTCCTTTATGTCTTTAGATCACTGTGTCTTCCCCCCACCAACCCTTCCTCTGACAAGATAAGAAATAATAATAGCAGCAGGACCTTCTGAAGCGATGACTCAGACTTGTAACTGCCGGGCTTTCTTTTCAGTAGCTGCTTTATTGAGCCTTTAAGGAAGCAGCAGTTCATTGGAATTTATCACTTTTTTTTTCTCCCCTTAAATCAGCGAGTGGCTCAGGGTATGAGACTTCCCTAGGTTCACTTCTATCTGCATTGGCATTTCCACTGGAAATACAGAGTGTGGCCTTTTCTTGTTTGGGTGTCTAATCCCATTTTAAAGGCCCGTCACGCCCCTGCTGAGGGTCAGCGCCCTATGAATAGATGCCTCTGCACCTGCTCGCCTATTCTGTCATTCTCCTCTGAGGAGAACGAGAGGATGTTCCGGATGGCAAACAATACCATGCTTCACTGACTGCGGTGACAGAAAACCATTCTGGACCTGGGAATTGGGTAAACTTTAAAGGGCATGAGAAAATAAACACAAAAACAAGCAAGTCTGAAAAGGGTCGGTGGGCTGGTGCAAGAGCATTGCGTCTCAAGGCTCCGGATACCAGGGGGGAGCACGCCCTTGAATTTCTTAACTCAGGCACTGAAGAAAACTGCACAGAACACACGACATGCCTTCATCACAGGCGCCTCTAATGTGAGCCAAGGTGTATAAACAGCAGAGTCCTCCAAACGACCACTGTGGCTAGACATGGCTGCTGTATTCCCGGAGTAAAACTCCAGATGGTTGTACTTCCTGGATCTGAATAAGCAGTAATTGGATGGAGACAATCCGAACCATTAAAAGACTTCATGTCCGAACTGGTTGTTTTCTCCTGTTCTGTGGACATAGCTCGTGGCCCATGCTGATGCCTGCCTGTAACTCCTGATCGTGGAGAGTAGAGAATTTCACAAGCAGATTTGAACCCGTGACTTGTCACTTGAGTCAAACTCATGACCAAAGTGATAAAAACATAAAGTTCCGGTCCGGGCCCAACTGTTTTACCACAAAATCCCCTGTGTTTTAAGCAGCCACATCGGTGCCTTCCTTCACCGTCTTTCCTACAATCACGCTGTTTTTCATTTTTCCTAGCCAAGTACAATTCCCTCAGATTGTAGCACAAGTGTATACTAGCTTTCACTTTGCATGCCGTCAATTACTGTGTGGGGGAGGGGTGCACACACCACAGCACATGAGTCGAGGTCAGAGGATTTCTTTGTGGAGTCAGCTCTCACCATCTGTCTGGATACAGGTTTGAACTCAGGTTGCCCAGCTGGAGCAGGAAGTGTCTCCCTCCTGAGCTATCTTTCCGGCCCCTATCTTTCACTTTGTGTCAGGCTCCAAAATCCAGGCAAGGTGCAGCTGATCGGAATCTCTTTCTTCCCTCTTAATCTTAGCTCTCGATCCTGTCTGCTTGCCTGACACTTTTATTTCCGCATGTCCCATGTGCTGTCAGAGAAGCCCTCCTGGGAGAGGACACTACACTCACTCTCCTTTCAGAACCTCCAATCCCAAAGCTACATCTACTATGGCAGGACATCGAGCATGGCCCCAGGCTTGTTGAAAAGGTGAGTGACTGCATTTGACCAGAAGACACGAGTCAAGGCAGCCTGGACAAAGCATCCTCTGGAAGCATGGCTGGCCAAATGGACAGTACAGCAGTTTGATTGTCAGGCAGGAGCCCGAGGGGTTGGTGTGGTCTGGCTTTCGGCTGGGCTGTGACTGTCAGCTCCAGATTTTTTTGTCCTTCAGGTTTGAAGAGTCAAATGAAACTGGGCAGGGTAGAGATATTATCCAGAAAAACTTGCTTCCTGGAAATGCGCGGGGCAGTTTGGGTGGGGTAGCTGGGTGGAGATTCCTCAGAGAAACTGGTTAGAAGACCAGAGCTGTGATCTAGGTCTTGATTACGGTGAAGTAATGAGAAGAGGGTGGTAACGTGGAGATACTGCAAAAGGAAGGACTCACAGGATCTGGAACCAACTGGCTAGCTACCAGACAGGATTGACAAATCACCTCTGATTCCAAACTGGGAGTCTGTGAGAAGCTGGAGTAGATATATGGCCTTAAATGTACGTGGAAGGCTTAGGTTCATTTTGTCGAGAACATCCCACTGTGTACAGGAGGGTGGGGTATTGGAGTTCTAAACTAGACACGTACCTTTGAAGCTGTAACAGTTGCTGGCTTGGGTATGGTAAGGCTGCATGATGGTGTAGGTTCCGGTAGTTCTTGCATTTATGAGCTAGGAAAAATGAGAAGGCTTGGGAGGAAAGGAAGGCAGGGTCCCAGGAATGGCTGCCTCTGAGGTGAGGGTAAGGTGAGAGCAGAGAGGAGGGTAGAAGTGAAGACAAAAAGAAGAGTTTACAGTCATCATGACGCAAATAAGGCAGGCAGGCAGGTGTGCTTGGGGCAGAGGACTGGTGTTTGAAGGCATGAGGAAAGAAGTCACAGCACAGATGACAGAAGAAAATGGCTTTGCAAAGGTGGAGGCAGCAGTCTAAAAAGTCACCAGTGCTTATGTGATACAGAAAATAGGGTGTGTGCGCTGGGGGCTATGCATGATGTCATAGACCCAGGGAGAACGCCCGAGGTGCAGAGGACGCCTGGAGCTGGGACAGGAGAAGGGAGGGGACTTTGGGATGAGTCACAGGGAGGACTCTGGTGGAAGGAACACCTGGACTGAGTTCAGAAAGGCTATGAGGCTGTGGCCAGAGGGTCCAGTCACAAGGCAAAGCATTCCCCGCCTCCCAGTCTGGCTGGGTTTTGTTCTGCAGTCTCCGCAGGTGCATGCAGATGGTGCAGCTTGTGTTGGCAGGCTTGTCCTGCTGATAGCCCCTTGCTCTTCTTCCAGACCCAACTGCATTGAATGCCAGTGACACAAAATAAGCAACTGATAAGGGAGGGAGGGAGGGTGCAGAGGGTTAGCTCTAGACAGGAGGAGAGATTATTGTTCTACCAGGTGGGAAGAGAGGGGAGACACTGAGTCATCAAAGGAAGGTTCCCCTTTTGCAAGATAATTTCCATCAACTTAGGGACGTGGTGGCATCTGAGAGCTTTCCTCAGACAGGGCAGTGGCAGGGCCTGGAGAACACTGGTGTTTTCTGTGAGTCAGCTTACCCACTAGACACTTTACCCATGCTCCCTGTGAGCTCATGGCAGCACCAGGTGCCATTGCTATTTTGACCAAAATAGATGTGAACATGGAAGACCACAGTACAAATCCAGGTCTCTTGATGCAAAACCCATCTGATCTGCAGTACCCCATGGAGGGAGCAGTTGTTGGGCTCAGAGAGAGGGGAACACATTGAGTGGAGTCAGGGTCTAGTCAGGGAGAGTGAACTTGAACTTGTCTAATGTACAGGCAGTAAACTCCCATGACTTCTAAAAGCCAAGAATTAGAGGATGCCAAGGCTGTGGAAATAAGACTGGGCTCTGCTTCAGTTTAGAGAGGTGAGACGTTTGAGGAGGAAGGATGTAACCAAGAAGGGTGTTGAGGGCCAATTCCGTAACTGCTTCAGGAGGCTAGATTTAGTCTCTCAGGGGAGTTTGCGGGCGCTCAAATGTTTCCCTTGCTAATGCCTCACAGATCATCAAGAACGGAGCCAACTCCACCAGGTTGGTCCTTTCTCTGCAGGCAGCTTCCCTGGGTTTGTGGAGAAATGTGACTGAGGTTTTCCAAGAGGCCCACAGTATGCCTTTTCTCAGCCTTCAGATAAATTCCCTGTCACTCAACACCTGTGCTGTTAATTGTGTTTTGAAGGAAATCCTTTTTCTTACTCTGTATGTGTGTGCATGTGATGTTTGTATCTCAGTACTTTATCTGGGAAAATGTTTGAAACTTCAAAGACTGTCTTCCTGTCTTCCCATAAACTCCAGAGGGGCCGAGCCAAACTGATGACCACTGTGAAGTAATCCTTTCTGAGAAGAGCGATGAACTGTGCCATAGTTACCGAGAACACAGTTGTAGGGAGACCCACTCTGTGTGCATGCTCAAGGCACAAAAGCTTGAGGGAGAGGTTCTAGGAAGCCTGGTCTCTCTGTCTGGTGTGACTCTTACACCAATAGCTATGTACTATGGCTTCTTCCTGTCCTAAATGTCTCATTCAGAGACAACTCAGAGAAACTCAGATTCTGTTTTGAAATGAAAGTAAACTCCAGATTCTAAAGGTCTGTTCTTCCAGGCATGCCCCGTGTATCAGTCAAACAAACAAAGAAACAAACAACACAGTGTTCTGAGGGTTTAGATTTTTACTTTGTTTTGCAAAATTTTCTAACTCTCAAATGTGATCTTGGCAGATGGCAATATCTTGTGATATCAAAAGCTCAGAGACACGAAAGAGGCATAACTAATCAAACTGACCTAGAAGAATACCTCTCTAGGCTTTTAAAAGCTAGAGCATGAATTCTTGCTGTTAGTTCAGCCAGCACTAAAGATTTAGTTTATTCTCATCTAAGGACTTACTTGCTCATACTAGCACAGATCAGTTAATAAGCACAGCACACTCATTTCTAGTGGAAATTGGACTGCTGCGTTCCCAGAGCAGAATATCATGACTGACATCCATCAGGAACTGTTATCTAGGTGAGAATTTACAATGTATACAAACAAAAAGCACTGCTCACCTTCAAGATCTAAAACTTCTTTTGTGTGTTCTGTGCTTGCCTAGGTTTTCCCCTTCTGGAAGAATAATCTGAGACAGAATCTCACAACAAAATCTCTCTCCATCTGTATGCCTGGGTATGCATCTATGTGTGTGGCCATGCTTCTACCAGCATCAGCTCTCACATTTTGACATGGCTAACACCTTCTCCTTTGCCTGGGTCGTGGCAGTCTCCAGGTATGGTCAGCCTCTGCTCGCCGCCGCTGCATTATAATTTCTACTTGCAGGGTTAATGTGTAATTAAAACTCTTGTTCTGAAATGTCTAAAACTCAAATGTTTGACAGATGGCACTATGCACTCTGTGAATAAAGTAAACATTGACTCTCAGACAAGTGGATGTTCCCACCTCGGGTTCTGAATTGTATACTAGAATGGCTTTAGGCATACGAAGCTATATGCTTATCAGATTTCCAAAAATGAACTTTCTATAAAAACCACACTGGGCCCCTCAGCTGTGTTTTCTTCTATTGCTTATAAATAAATTGAAAACAAATGCTCTAAAAAAAGAAAGAAAGAAAAGAAAAAAGGGAAGGAAAAGAAGAAGCCTATTGAACTGGAAACAGCTGTCAGGGTGCACTTTTTTCCTCTAGGATTAATTTTTACGGAAGCGTGGTTGCCAGAGTCACTGAAACCATACCTTCCCCTATGGTGGCCCTCGAAATGTGCAGAAAAACAGCGGTTGCCTTGATTTCCTCCAGTGGTGGCTCAGATTAAAATGGGAGACACATTTCATTTTGGGGTGTCACTTCATTGCAAATCTATTTTCCACACGAGAGAACGTTGGGAGCATCATTTAACATGTTATAGTGAATATTACCCATGGAGCTATGGATGTTTGCTTCTCCCATCTACTCCAGCCTGGAGTAAATGCTTGACCAAAACACAAGATGACTGATGACTGATGTAGAAAATCCCCAGAAACATGTGCAAGGATTATTATTGGATGGCTTAAAAAAATTAGCCTATTAAGTAACCAGGAACTTGTATTGAAACTTAACATTGAGAATACAAAGTAAGATACTTTAGTAATTTTTTGCTGTTGTCACGGTTTTAACTTTAAAAATACCATCCCTGGGTTGGAGAGATGGTTCAGCAGTTAAGAGCATACACTGCTGTTGCAGAGGGCCCGGTTTCTGGCCCCAGTGCCCACATAGTAGCTCACAACTGCTGGCAGCTCCAGTTTCCTGGTACCCAATGTCCTCAGCCGGGACCTGTGGACAAGTACATATCATGATGCAATATAAACTCACACCGGGCCACAAACATACACAAAAATAATAAATGAATCATTAGCAAATATATCTCATCCAGATACCATATCCTAGGAAGGATGTAGCGTCGCTGAGGAAGCCTCAGGCAACTGTAAATGAAGCTTGTCCCAGTTTAAGGGAGAGCGAAATATTTTTTTTCAATGTTACTATCATATGAGATAAGGAAAATTTCAAAATTAAAGACTACTGAAGACCTATCGCGGCTGAAGGTGGAGCATGAAAGAAGAGACGAGAGCGCTAATTGGTATATAACGGGAAGTACTGCCATGCTCTCAGTGACCAATCAGACGCCGCGATGCATCTGAGAACTGCTTGCTGTCCAGCAGTGGAAGAAGACAATGGTACGTAATGTTAACACCTGAATTGTTTTGTTTTGTTTTGTTTTGTTTTGTTTTGTTTTGTTTCGAGACAGGGTTTCTCTGTGTAGCCCTGGCTGTCCTGGAACTCACTCTGTAGACAAGGCTGGCCTCGAACTCAGAAATTCGCCTGCCTCTGCCTCCCAAGTGCTGGGATTAAAGGCGTGCGCCACCACTGGCCGGCTGAATTTTTTTTTTTTCTATGCCTGATTGTTTCCCCCAAATAGCGATCAATTTGAACTTATTTTCAAACTAATTTTTTTTTTTTTAAAGATCATCTTACTAGGAAAATAATGCTTTCTGGGACCCTCTTCGTAGGAACCATTGTGGCGGTTCTGTGTCTGCAGCCACCGGGCCAAGTTGAACACTGTCTCCCTTAACTCTGTGACATGGTTGAAAGGTTGAAAGACTTTGGCTTTTGTGTTTACACCTAGTGGCCGCTGATAAGGGAGGCCCCGTGTAGGGAGCATCGGCTTTGTATTTATGCGTTCAACACCTTGTTCTCTGGAGCTTGAGCAGATTCAGAGGAGTTGGCTTTTTTCTTGCTTAGGTGGTCATCTGTTCTGAAGGCATTTAGTAGACTCGCGCTTCTCTCCAGGAGAAACAGTTTTACACACACACACACACACACACACACACACACACACACACACACACATATATATATATATATATATATATATATATATATATATATATATATATTTTTTAATGTAGTGTGTATGTAGTATAGGCACATTGTATGTGTGTGGTTCATGACATGTGTAAACCACACTGGGGGTCCTGATGTCTGATTTCTTATTCTCCACCTTATTCCTTTGACACAGGGTCTCCTTTAACCCAAAGCAAGGCTGCTGCCAGCAAACTCCAGGGGCTCTCCTGTCACCAGCCACTTAGTGCATGATCACACCTTTGTATGTGGGTGCGGTGTACAATGTGTGTAACACCAGGAGATGGCCTCAGGGATTGCTCCTCAGGGCTTGTCCACTTTTTCTGAGACAGACTGTCTCTTAGTTTGAGCTCACAGAGTAACTAGGCTGTTTGGCCACAGAGCAGTGGGCAGATGACTGTCTCCACTTTCCTAGCACTGGGTTTACAAGTGTATACTACCACCCTTGGCATTTTTACATGAGTTCTGGGTGATGGAACCTAAGTCTTCTTATTTTTGTGACAAGTGACTCAGCCAACTCCCCTTCATATCCTCATCACAAGCTCCCTCCCCCCAAATCCAGGACACAGTTGAAACTGAAAACAATGAACTTAAGGTCATTACGATTCACATGGTAACCCCCATCCAACCTTCTCCATCACCCAGAGTCTGCCCCACCATCCAACCTCCATCACCCAGAGTCTGCCCCACCATCCAACCTCCTCCATCACGAGAGTCTGCCCCTGCATCCAACCTTCTACATCACCCAGAGTCTGCCCCACCATCCAACCTTCTCCATCACCCAGAGTCTGCCCCACCATCCAACCTCCATCACCCAGAGTCTGCCCCTGCATCCAACCTTCTCCATCACCCAGAGTCTGCCCCTGCATCCAACCTTCTCCATCACCCAGAGTCTGCCCCACCCCATNTTCTCCATCACCCAGAGTCTGTCCCACCATCCAACCTCCATCACCCAGAGTCTGCCCCACCATCCAACCTTCTCCATCACCCCCAGTCTGACCCTGCATCCAACCTTCTCCACCACCCAGAGTCTGCCCCTGCCTCCAACCTCCTCCATCACCCAGAGTCTGCCCCTGCATCCAACCTTCTCCATCACCCAGAGACTGCTCCTTCTCATTTTTGCCACATGTTATTCTATGTTCATATGTGTATGCACAATATATAATCTATAAAATGTATATAATGTGTATACACACATCTACTGTAGGCTAGGGTCAGTATATCAGGGAGATTGTGTAACTTTCCTTGGTGTTATACATTCTAAGTCCATCCCTTTTCATTCCAATTTTACGATTTCATTTTTCTTCAGAGTTGAATACTTTCAGATTTACATTATCCAGGATCAATGGGATCTATTGTTTATGTCTGAAACATAATGCTATTGTAGCAGGATGGAAGAGGATGTTCACAAAACAGTGGCAGGAAACAGACTGAGAGAGGGCTGGATCCCTGGACAAGATGGCCATCCACAGTGTGTTCTCAGTGTACCAGGTCCCTGCAACTTCCCAGTAATGGCATCAAATTATAAACCTATTGATTAGGTCAGAGCCCTCATGTCCCAATTGCATTCCAATTTTGTGTATTAAGTCTATGACTTATGATTCCAGGTCTTCTTGTGTTTTGTTGTAAAAGCTTTGGGCTACTACCTTCCGGCAAGGAATGACTCCTGAGTTAGCAGACAGTTCAGTTAGACCATCTCTCAAGCTCTGTCTTCCCATAAATCCTGTCTGGGCAGGTTCTAGGTGAGCTAGGGCAGGCTGGCAGCAGAACATTCTGAGACACAAACTTCAGCACTTCAGGTGAGTTACCAAGGTGATAATGGGCTGCCCACAATGTGCTGCTCTGGCAGGGGACCCTCCATCAATGCAGAGCTTACTCGCAACCACTTGGCTCAGTGGTTCTCCACCTTTCTAACCCTTCAGGTCTTTAGTACAGTGCCTCATGTTGTGGTGACTCCCAACCATAATTGCTACTTCAAAACTGTAATTTTGCTACTGTTATGAATTATAATGTAAATATCTGATAGAGATGCGTCCCCGTGGCAGTCAAGACGCACAGGTTGGGAACCACCGCTAGCTGTTTTTTGTGGTGAGCCTTGGTTACCTGACCACTTGTGTGTCCAGTGCTGCCTCTAACCAGAGACCATGTCAGGTTCCCACAAAGACCTTGGCAGCTCCCATTCTGTGTAGTTCTTGGCTTGCCCACAGATTCCCACCATTCTAGCTGTCCCGAGTCCTGATCTCAGCTTGTTCAGAGGAGCCCCAATGTCATGCACTGCTGTTCACGTTGAGTTAGAGTTTGAATCTGATCTATCTCCCATGAAATCCTGTCTTGCATATCTGATCCCCAGCTAGTGATGCCATTTAGGAAGTTCAGGAAAATCTGAGAGGATGTCCTAGGCAGGGAAGTAGGTGACTGGGAAGAATCTTTAGGAATGTTATCCTTGGCCACTTCATGTGTGTCTCTGTCTCCTATATGCTGTGGCATGAACATCTACCCTTAGCCATATGCTTCTGTTGCTATGATCATTTGAACCAGTGCATGGGGCTAGAACAACCATGGACTGAGCCTTCTGGAATCATTACCCAAACTAGCCTTCCTCTGTCAGGTTGCTTCTGTCCCTATTGTGGTCCTAGTGACACAGAAGTAGCTAGTTTGCCTCGTTGAGGAAATTTCCCCAGGGTGAGAGAGCTGGGCATCCCCAGACACTAGTGTTGAGTTTCTGTTCCCAAAGGGATTATAATATTGGCTGCATGTTGCCATTTCTAGAAACAAGCATTTTGTTCAATTTTATGATAGGGGTGAAGGCTGGAAGAAAGAGGGCTACTTTGATTCAGTTACACTATAGTGGTTGGGAGCTCCTAAGGGTTTTACATTGAAGATGAAGAGGATGAGGAGTTGGGAGAAGTGGGGGTTGGCGGGGGAGAAAGAGACAGAAACAGACACAGACAGTAGAGAAAGCACCTGGACCTTGGACCTTGATGCTTGCTAAAGGTTGAATAACCTAAAAAGTGTCCCTTGAGAAGTTTACCCATTCGAACTTATATCTAATATTTACAGTTTAATAATATCAATAATGATTATTTCCTATTATTACACATTTGTAGTTCATTTAAGATTTGAACTTTTCAAAAACAGTTACTTCACTAGGATGTCGTTTAAATTTAAATAATGTACTCTCCAGGCTATTTTGGCTGTTGTCCTTATTAATTGGTTTAGAAATATCTCAAGAAGAAAAGTAACTATTTTTGATGGAACAGTTTGTTTCAATTTATCCATACTAAGAAAACGACCACACTTTAATGCAATTTCATAGAATATTATTAGAGGGTAAAAAGAGTAGTTTGTAGTTTGCATGTGTTTTCCCCCTGGAAGCAGTCAATGGCTGTGGACAGACCGAGGCTGCCGTACTGTATTCTGTTATGAATATGACAGTGCTTGGGGTTGGGAAGGTCGTTCAGTGGGTTAAGGGCTTGCTATGCAGGCATAAAAATCTGACTGTAGATCCCCAGCCTGGTCTGGTATGCATGTAACCCCAACACTAACTAGGGGAGCAAATCCCTGGAGCTCATCAGCTAGCTAGCCTAGTGGAATCTGTCAAGTTCAGTGAGAAGCCCTGTCTCAAAAACCAGGATGGAGGATGAGGAAGGAAAACACTTAGTCCTCATGCTGCATGCTGACCTCTGGCCTACACACACATACACACACACACACACACACACACACACACACACACACGCTTACATGCACACACACATGCATGAGCACACACACCTTCATGCACATACATATACGTACACAGCTCTGCACACACACATGCATGTGCCCACACAAACTTGAACACACATACACACACACACACATGCATACGTATACATACTCATACAAACATACACACACATGTACACACACACACAGAGATACACACAGAGTGGCAGACTATGGAAGTGTTGTATGTTTTGGAACCGAGTAAGCTAATGTTCTCTCATCAGATGAAGTTCCCATTGACCCTGGGGACGTGGACATGAGATGCATAGGAAGCCAGCCTCTCCTGCCCCTACCTCCTCCAGTATTTCCGGGTTTTAAAGAGAACTGAAGCCATATTGCAACTTCCTGCTGTGGATCCTAGTGTGAAATATTGTTAATTGTAATAATAAAAACAACTGCCTAACTTCTATCTCCAACACAGTTGCTTCCCAGTCTCTTTAGAAGGTGTGCTAGGGAAAGGCAGCTCCACCATACATTTCCCCCAAGGCAAGCATTGCCCCAGGGCACCTAACTACAGCACCTGGACAATCAGACTTGCCAATGAGGACCAAGATGGAGCATATCATCCTTGCTAGCCAGGGACAGGAAGAGCTTGCTTGAGGATGCTCAAACTGCTCAGGTGGGATGGAACGAGATATCTGCCCATAGAAGGCTCCCTGACATACTTCTGCCTCTCCATGTAAAGACAAGCCGCAGAGGGGGGGAACTCTGTGTTTTTAGAGTATCACACAGGAAAGTGGTTTAATACAACAGTGAGGAAGAAAAGCAAGAACACCACAATATACGTTATTTAGAATTAGAACTCTGAGGGCTACCAAGATGGTTCCACAGGTGAAGCCGCTTGCCACCAAACCTGATAACCTGAGTTCAGAGGCAGTTGAGATGCACTCTGCCAAGCAGAGTTTTCAATTTTAGGTTCCCTCTGCCCCAGAGCTAGGTATGTTTACATAGGTATCATGAGGTGTCTTGGGAATGGGATCCGAGAGTAAGCAGCGCGTAAGCAGCCCTGCATCACTCTGTTTACCTCCTGCATGCAGCCTGGACACGTCCTGATAGACTAGACTGTGTGTATGTTGACAGCCTACCACAAAGACAGCTGAAAAATCTGACCCCGTGTGACCCCTCCTCATGCAGGTGCTCAGGACATTTCTGATTTTGGAGCTTTTAGGACTTCAGTTGCAGATCTGGACTTGGTAATTTGCACTGTCCTTCCCACTTTGCCCATAAGGAAAGCAGTGCCTCCGAAGAAGAAGTGAGTGTTCTGTGAGTCTGACTCCAGATGACCTTCAAGTCAAAGCTTGTGATTTCAAATGCTTCTCCGACATCCGGTGTAGCTTCTGCAATGGGAGGACCCGTCTGTCTGTCTGTCTCTTTCCCACACTTCCATAAAATGCCACTCTAGGGCATACCTGGCCACCAGTGAGGAAAACCACTCTTCAAGCTGAGCTAGAAGTGACCAGAAGATTAATGACAAGCGGGCATGACAGCAGTCTAGGAAAAGAAAAACAAATGTAGACTCCTGGAGACACAGCGTCTGTGTGGTCTTCCAGACAAAAGCAGCGGGAAGCTTTGGGCTCACTTCAGGAGCTGAGACTTGAGGATGAGAGCCACAAATGCCAGCTGAGGGGAAAAGTGACCATGCTGCTCAGAAGCTGGGGGCATGCCACCTCCACCACGAAGCAAGGATGAGGGGTACAGGCAGCATCGGTGAGCAGTGAGGACCCCATGCCCTCGCTCATAATTGCCGCTGCTATCCTCAGTGGTCACAGTCCCCAGATGTAACAAATATGGCCTGCGAGAAGGAGGAGGTTAGAAGTTCACTGATAAGCCCTCCTTATTTGGTGGTGATTGGTCTGAGATCAATCCAACCCCTCCTTTAAATGACCCTGGGATTGTTGACTTTTGTGATGTAACCATAAGGGGCATGATGTTAAATTGTCTTGTGTTGTTTGAACTCACCAAGAAGATGAGCCTGGAAGTGGGATTGCCAGCCCCATTTCATACCTAAACATATTTGTCTCAAAGTGCCCACCTCCAAGGTCTGAAGATTGGCTGCCCTCTGAGTCTGTGATAGGGAGGAAAGAAAAATCGACAAACAGCTCAGGAATGAAAACATTGTGTCCCCGAGAACAGCTAGAACAGAGGATGCGATTGTTTATCCCCTAATATAAAGATGTCTGCAGTGGGGAGGAAAAGCCGGAAGTTCAGCAGTGGGAGAAAGATCAGTGGGAGAAGGAAGGTTAGCTGACCCCTTGACTTACTCTGCTGGGTGTTTTGAGCAGTCAATTAGCCAATGTTTGCTCACTCACTCAATCTCTTTCTGATTATCTCCCTTCTTCCTCCCTCCCTCTTTTCATTTAACTTGTATACTTAAACATACCCATTCAAACCTCAAAATATGGCTAACAATCCAGATCACTCTCTGGATTGTACAAAAACAAAGGCTTTGTAAAGGTTTTATGGTGTGGACTGAATTTGTCTTATCACACCAAGACAAGCTGGAAGGAGGATTTGGCTCTAACCTGAGGCATACTCCTTAGTATCTTCCAGGGAGTGAAGGTCTGATTCTCTTTTGTTTGGAATCTAAGTCTTCACAATGTAACCCTAGGGGCCCGGAACTCAAGATGTGGCCCAGTTGATCCTCCTGCTTTTGACTCCTGGGTGCTGAACTTGCAGATCAGCACTATTGTCCTGTTGCTAAGGGTGGGGATGCTAACCAGACAAGGTTGCGTCTTTATCCTTTATTCTTTCAGTCTTATATTTGTTCATGCTCACTGGGATTTCTTTCCTCCAAGTTGGCTGAAGAATCACAATTAGAGACAGGAATGAGGACAAGGTGGGCTTGCTTGCAGCAGGCGGTACTTCCCTGTCACACTGGGGACATAGGGGCCACAAGGCTCCACTTTAATGTGGGTCAGTGCCCCGCACCGAACGCAGTGAGAGCTGGGGGGCAGGGCGTGGTAATGGATTCCGGAGAGGGTTGTGCAAGGCAGTTGCACTGCCAACCCAGCGTGGACAAACATTCTCACCCTGGCTGTCTCCCGAAGGTTCGTGCAGCTTGTGTGGGGCATTCCTGAAAGACGGGCGCATTTGTTTGACTTACATAACGTCTTACATCAGAAGACTAAAGCCGCCCTTCCGGGCTCGTGTCCTGTTGAACCGGGTCCAACCGAAACTTCTTTCCGTTCCATAGGCAGAAACCTGATTACCTGTGTAAGTGCCGCCTGCCGGTCGGCACAGCTGCCCGCTCTCTGCCCTCCTCTCAGGCATCTTGGTGACATCGCTCCTTCCTCTTAGAATTTTACCCATTCGTCAAGTCCTTAAAAGGACTCGTTCAGAATTCGTCCATGAGAGACTTCTCCCGCATAGTCTTATTATACTGAGCATGCATTAAGTGTGTATAGCTTTGGGGCAGAGGAGATGCCAGGAGATACTAGGACTGCAAAGGCGCTGGGGGATTATCACGGTATGCATAAAGGGCCTGCAGCTTTCAGCAAGCACTCTCTTTCACGCTGTGCTCACCCCAGGAATGAGGTGATATGCACAGGCAGCGATACTTGGTTTGAACTGTCTTTCCTGACAAGGCTTTGGTCAAAAGTTCTTTCCTCTGTCCAAACTTAACCGCGTATCAGAGGATGATCTTGAACATGTGATCTTGCTTCCCTTCCGAGTGCTGGACATCCAAACAGCACTAAGCCAGGTTTAATGCCTTGATTGTTATTATTATTATTATTATTATTATTATTATTATTATTATTATTATTTAAGTTTGAAGTCCACAACAGGAGTTGCTTTAAATCACTGAAACTAAATCTACTCCAGAAGGTC
>LR756421.1:5085575-5213937 GCA_902729485.2 Mus minutoides
AACTCTCCAGAAGGTCACTATTCCCCACTGGAAACTCTCCAGAAGGTCACTATTCCCCACTGGAAACTCTCCAGAAGGTCACTATTCCCCACTGGAAACTCTCCAGAAGGTCACTATTCCCCACTGGAAACTCTCCAGAAGGTCACTATTCCCCACTGGAAACTCTCCAGAAGGTCACTATTCCCCACTGGAAACTCTCAGTACTTTTTGTGCTCTGGCTCCCACCTGAAGACCAAAGCAGACCTGGGAAACTTTACACAAGCTCCACAGCGGTCTTCGAGGACATAGCACCCACCGACTTTGTGAAAGGTCACTGGAGATAACGTCACAGGACTCAAAGCAGAAGGCCTTCTGTCCAAGAGTTCCTTCAATTACAGGAGAGCAGAGACGGTGGCCTTTGCTTTTACATCCTCCTTCCATATCTCCTACTAAGATGGGCCCAGGTACAGAGCACGGGAGACAAGAGGGAGGGATGGAGGGAGGGACGGAGGGAGGGACAGAGAAAGGGAAGGAGAGAACAAGAGGCTGGTGTGTGACACATTGGTGGTGTGTATGAGACGGAGAGTCCTGCAGAGTCACTCCATGCAGCGGAGGCAAGGTAAGAGGACATGGTGGTCCTTAGGGAGCAGCATGGTGGCTCCAACTCCAGAGAAAGCAGACTCTCAGTGTGATAGAAGAAGGTGCAGTCAGTGCCCGCTGCAGTCTTGACACCCTGACTGGAGAAGTCTGGTCATCCTAGTTAGTTTTCCCTGTCAACTTGGCACAGCCTGGATTTACCAGAGAAGGGAGCCATCAACTGTGGGATCAGATTGGCCTGTGGGATTGCCTACAGGAAGCTGTCCTGACTGTGGAGTGACATAGGAGTGCTCAGCCCACTGTGGGTGGCACCATCCCTAGACCAGTGGCCCCAGGCTATGTAAGAAAGCCAGCTGAATGTGAGCCTGAGAACAAGCCAACAAGCAGAGTCCCTTCATGGTTTCTGCTTCAAGTTCTTGTTTGAGTGCCTGGCCTGACCTCCCTCAGTAATCACAGTAATGGGCTGTGTCCTGGAAGTGTAAGACAAATAAACCTTCCCTCTTTTGGTCAGTGTTTTCTCACAATAGAAAAGAAAAGCAGACCATCCTGGGAAGGAAGCTTTCAACACAATGTGAGGCCCTATTGTCTTCCCTAGTCTCTCTTTCACAGTTCCTATCTCAGCCAATCAATCAATCACTCACTCACTCCACACCCCCTCCATCCTCCCATTATCTGTGAGTACATTTAGAAGGCTTGTCAGAGACTGGAGCTAACACTCAGTGGGAAAAGCCAGACGTGGAAAATCGGAGTAAAAATCCTCAGGAAAATACAATAAAATGTTCCTAAAAATTAAAATTAATCACTTGGAGTTGTGTGACTTGTATTTTTAAGTTAAAAATGAAGTTTCAAGGTGTGGCCCCTTATCCCCTTATAACATTCATGGGGCTGGCTATAAAAGATTGCCATTATTTTTTTGAAACTTTCTATTTCAAATGGTGTTGGATTTAAAAAAAAAAATGGCATTCTGAAGTAAGGATTGTAATGTTAGCCAGGGCCATTCAGTCAGCCTTTCCACTTGTAAATGGGAATTTAAGATACCTGCTAAGAGATACAGATTCATTTTCGGTTACTGGAGATGCCAACAAAAATGTGATTATAAAACTAAGATGTATTATTTTTTTATAAGAGCAGAATAGTTGCAAATAACTAGCTAGCCTGATATCGTAAAGAATAATTGGCTGAAATTCTTGGGGCTTAATGTGAGGCTGAGAAGCCCTTTCTCTGTGAAGTCTGGCTTCTCTTGTACAGTAGGAACAGTCATTTGAAACCCCAGAGATGGGGACTTTCTACCTGAGTGTGGCCATCTGTAGGGGCTAGGTAGATGACACTCCTTAAATAAGTGGACAGACAGACAGACTGGCTAGGAAGGTAGAATTCACCTGTGTTTTTAGATGCATAGGGTTTAATCTAGAATTAGGTACTCAGGAAAGGGATATCCACCCCATTGCTGAGGTCAGAAAGCTGGCCTTCATGGTCAGGGAATGCCCCCCACCCCCCAATGTCAGAAGAAGGATGCTAAGTCTACAATCCAAAACTCTTGGAGCAGTTTTCCAAACCTTGGTGGCAGCAGATGAACTCTGGGAGATTCTGGGAAGCTTTCTTCCACGGTGCAGGGCTGCTGAGTGACAGTCATGGGTCCCACACATCTGCTTGCAGATGAGCGCAACCATCAGCTCTCAGCACAGGTTTGTGCCATATCCCCTCATTTGGATCCCCACGAGTCAGTTCCCGGGGAGATCCTACCCCCAAAGCTGTGGCTGATCGTGACAAATTGTTAGATGACCATTTTCAAAAGGCCAACTTTCCCTAACAAATGAAAGTTAAAAAAAAAAAAAAAAAAAAGGACCCTTGGAGGGTAGAGGGTGTAGCTCAGTGGTACAATGAATTTTTTACATGCTTGAGGCCCTGGGTTCATCCATCTGTCCAGCTCTCCATCCATCCACCCATCCATCCATCTATCCAGCCACTCACCCATCCCCCATCCATCCATCCATCCATCCGTCCATCCATCCATCCATCCTTCCATCTAGCTGACCAATGATAAAACAAAAAATACTAGAGACTCTTGACATCTTCACCCATCTGTTCCTTACTTTAAAGGTTCCACATTTCTCACCAGGAAAGATAAATCCTCAACCATTTTGGTGGGGGGAGACAGTTAATCTGTAGGCAACACTCATAAGAGGTGCTTGAGCTTCTGATGTCATGCAGGGGTGATCCATACTGACAGGAGGGTCTCTAATTAGACACAGCTGGAGAAAAAAAAATGACAACCGATCAACCTAGATCTTAGAATTCTAGGATCAACTTAGATCCTAGAATTCTACCTTCCTAGCCTGAACTTCTTGGGTTCTGTTGTCTGAGGACTGGAGGAAAGTTTCCAAAGTTTGAACAAACCAGATGAATTGTGTGACCTAGAAATAGATAAATAATTGAGTTAAATGTGTCATAAATACATACAATATATAGAGTCAATTTTGTGACTATCATAAAATACACATTGAAAAGTTAAAACTGACAGATACAGTTAGGCCAGTTCTGGACAGGAGAAATGTAACAAACATCAAGATGCAAATGGGCTGTGGAGTACAACCATGACCTTGGTCCTCAAATGTTGCCCCACCTTTAAAGTCTGCGGATGCTGCAGCCACAGCCATATGGGCAATTTACTCCCCCCGCACCCCCAGTTGCTCATCTCAGTAAAAGGATGCTGTCTTGGCTGTCTCGTGGTTCTCGGTCCACATGCACATATGAATGTGGTGAGCAGAGTATGTGCTAACCTACTGCTGGTGCCCTGGGAAGGCTTCAGGTCAACAGCAGACTTGGTTTTTGGAGGGGTCAAGTCACATGGACTTTTGATGGCATCCTAATGTCCCCACTGTTCAAGGTCAATCATACTTCTCATGTCTTCAGCGTGACGTTAAGAGCTTGGGGAACAGGACAGATAGTTCACTTCTTTTCCTTACAAGTCCTGTGCAAAGTAGGAAAGAGGTGATGGGAACTCTGAGTTAGACAGTGTGACTAGAGCTCAGATTGAGGGGAGCACTGAGACCGTTTCATTTCCACACAAGGTGGCTCACTGGTGTGAACAGTCTGCCCATGTGTCCCTCAATTCCTCTGTTGGCCCTACAAATGGGGATTTGTAGTCTCTTATTCTTCTTCAAATGTTAACAGAACTGAGGTGGTCTGAAGGGCAGCTACATCGGGTGAAGTTTCTAGTCTGTCAGAGCAAGTCTGGGTGGAATCTGTTCAGCACACCTCTGTGTCCTGGGTGAGTGCCCTGCACCTCAAGCTGTCTGCACCCCAGAGTGGCGGAAAAGACTCGGCTCCAGGCATCGCTGCTGTGTGGGCAGATCATGGCCGTGAGGCTGATGAGACGCTCATTCTGGATCCTTCCACTGTCTCCTTTGTCACCTCTTCCTGACTGCTAACTGCACAGATGGGTCCTCACAGCAGCCTGAAGATAGGGGCCACTTCGAGCACGCGAGCACACGTGGCTGCGTTCCTACTTAATCCTCTGCTTCTGTTCTCTTCACCTCCAAAACTTCAGGCCTTACTATATAATCGAGGAGGCGTGTTCTCACTTCCCTTCCCTCCTGTCCTCTCTCTTCCCCTCCCCCTTTCTCCTCCCCCCTGTGGTTTTGACTGGGGAGTACTGCACAGGCTGAAGAAGCCTCTCCATGTAGATAAATGTGGGAACTCGCCTTTGAAATCAGGGGGTCAGTGGATACACATAGAAGGATGGGAGGGGAATTAGTGTCAAATAGAAGGAGTCATATATCCTTCCTGAGAGGCCACTCTGCCACCTGATAGAGCTGATGGCTTCTGCCTCTTGGCTTAATAGATAAGATGTGTTGTCTTTCATGAATCCCATTATCTGACCTTGTGAGGCAAGAACCTAACCGCATCCTTGCATAAAACGCTCTATTCTCTAGAAACCAACTCATATTGATCCCATAGAGACTGGTGCACAACCAGTGTTTGCTCATTTATTTACATTAAAAGTGATTGGCAGGGGTCTGGAGCTGAGAGAAGAATGACCTGCACTGGGTGTCCGTGCCTTACATATGTGTGAGCTCAGACTGTGTAATTCTGACCAGGAGGAGCAATGAGGAAAATTGCTTTCATCTTTCCATCAACTTTCCTTTTTCTGTTTAGCCCAGAGGTCCTGTGTTGGTTGTCGTGGTTTGTTAGAATCTGTGATTAAGTTCAGGAATTCTCCCTGGCTTTCTAGATGTTTCTAGATTATCTAGGGCTCACGAGTGAGAGCTACATGATATTGGACACTTTCCTGTATCTGTTGAAGCGGCTTTCTTCTCTAATCTGCTGTATGGCCAGAGGTTTTTTTAAATGTTCAACTTGTCTTGTAAACTGTGATCACTGACATTTCTTTTTAATTTCCGGCTGAATTCAGTGGACTCATACTTTATTCAGAATACTGGAGTTTTGTAAGTGGGATTGGTCCGTAATTTCCCTTTCTTGCACTGTGCCTGTCTAACTCAGACATATTGCAGTTATATTAGCTTTATAAAAATACTGTGAGGTCTTAGTCCCTTTTCCTTCCTTCTGGGAAAAGTTGTTATAACTTTGGAATTATGAACCTTTTAGCTGTCTAGTGGAACTGCTCTAGAAGACCATGTGAGTCTGGTGTTTGTTTTGAAGGGGAACACTAGCTTAGCTCCATTTCTTTCACAGATCTTGTATAAGCTTCTCTTTCACACAGTGCTTTCTAGACAGTTTTATCTAAGTCTTGAAGTGAGTTTAATTCATATTTTTTCCCCAGGATTAACAACCCCCCTCCACACACACACTGTACTTAGAGTCCTGCCTCCTCTTCATCTATTGTAACCTTCAACACTTAACACACATACATTTTGGTACCCACACTTTATCTCAGCTGCTTCTGGTCTAAAAGTTCTGTTTTCTCCTTCAGTCTTTAGCTCTAAGTCTACAACTGATTTGTCTTGGTATTTCTTCTTCAGTCCATGAGTAGGATTAGTTTGAGGCTTTCAGACAAGCACTTCACGATGTTTTAGTGAGGAATTCTGGTTTTCCTTTTGCTGGGTCATATGTGTACTCACCCGACCCCCCACAGAACTCTTGCTTTTCCTCTTCCCATTCCACATTCCCCAAATATTCTTCCTTCCATGTCCTATAGATGGCATGCAGATATATGTAAATACATACATATGTGTTTTGTTTTAAATCTAAATTCCACTCATGATACAAACCAGACAACAGTTGTCTCCAGAGTCTGGTTTATTTCACGTCCCATGATCTCCAGTTCCATGTACGTCTCTGAAAATGAAATAATTTTATTTTTATGGCTGAGTGCAACTCCATTGGGCATATGTGCCATGTTTCCTTTCTTGGCTCATCTGTTGATGGATGTTCAGGCAGATGCCATATCTTAGCTATTGGAAATACGTGACAATCTCCATGGATGTACAGGCAACCCTTAGCACGCTAATAGATTCCTTCCGATGTCTGCCAAAGAGAGTGATAACAGAATTGTCTGGTAAGTTTAATTAATTAACTAACTAACTAATTTGAGACAAAGTCTCATTATGTAGCTCAGACTTTTCTTGAACTTGTAGTGGTCATCCTGCCTCTGCTGCATAACTACCAGGACTGCATGTGTAAGACACATCATGTAGCCTTGCTTTGATCGTTTGTTTTTTTTTTGAGGACCACCATACTGATTTCTACAGTGGCTGCACAGTACCTCTGTAATGGTTTGATTGAAAGAATAGCCACCATAGGTTCATATATTTGAATGTTTGGTTCCCAGTTCCTGAATGGTTTAGGAAGGATTAGGAGTGTGGCCTTATTGGAGGAGGTGTGTCACTGTGTGGGTGGGCGGGCTTTGAAGTTTCAAAAGCCCTCATTCCCAGTTGACTCTCTTTCTGCCTTATGTGTATGGATCTTAGCTACAGCTACAGCACCACCCCTACCTTTCTGTTGTTACGCTCCCACCTTCTGGAACTATGAACCCACAAGTTAAGTACTTTCTGAGTTGCCTTGGTCAGGTGGCCCTTCACAAGAAGAGTAGGAAAACAACTACGACACTAAGTGACAGCCATCTTGAGAGGAGTACAATGGGGAAAGCTGTGTCTCAATGTTCGTTTGTTTATCTTTTGTTATATTTTGTATGGATGAGTGTTTTGGCTGTATCCATGTATGTCCACCACATATGTGCTATGCTTGTACAGGCTAGAAAAGAGACTCAGAGTCTCCGAGACCAGAGTTACAGGTTGTAAGCTACTAACTGTTTTGATACCAGGAACCAAACCCAGATCATCTGGCAGAGTAACCAGTACTCCTAACCCATGAATCATCTTTCCAGCCTCTCCCTCACCCATGAAGTATAGCTTTGATTAGCATCTCCATGTTGCTTAAGGATGTTGGACATTTTGTTTTCATATGTTTATTGGTTATTTGTCTTTCTTCATTTGAGAACTGTCTGTTCAATTTAGTTTTCCATTTACTGATTTGGATTATTTGTTTTTTGGGTGTTTAATTGTTTGAGTTCCTTATACATTCTAGACATTAATTTCTTCTGCTGTGTACTCAGTTGTGCCCTTCCCACGCTGAAGGCTGTCTCCCCATCCTGCTGCTTGCTTCCCCTCCCACCCTCTGGATTGTCTTTCCATCTGCCAATAGTTTCCCTTGCTGCACAGAGCTTTAATGTTCAGGCCATTCTTCTGCAACTATCAGAATTTTGGAATTCCCGTTGAGTTCCATTCTCTGATAGTCAGATACTGTTTGCCCAGCACCATTTGTTGAAGATGCTGTGCTTTCTCTATAGTATGTTTCCGACACCTTGGTTGAAAACCAGGCTGGCTGCATGGGCTTGTTTCTGGGTCCTCCATTACATTTCTGTGATCTGTGTGTCTGTTTTTGTGCCAGCACCGTGATAGCTTTGTTGCTATGGCTCTGTAGTCGAAGTTGGAATAAAGTGTGTGACTCCCTCCAGGGTTCCTTTTTCCTCAGAAGGCCTTCAGCTAGTCAGTACTTACACATGAATCTTGGTTTTGTTTATTTATTTACCTATTTCTGTGAAGAAAGTCATTGGAATTTTGGTAATAACTGCATTGACTGGTACATTAGCCATTTTTACTATGTTAACTTTGGGACTAGACGAGCATGAGAGATGTTTCCGTCTTTTAGTGTCTTCTTTAATTTCTTCCTTCAATGTCTTACTATGTCATAGACGTCTTTCTCATCCTTGATTTATTTCTAGATCTTTTTACTGTATATTATTTTTTGATGCCACTAAGAATGGGATTGCTTTTCTGTTCTTAGGAAGTTCAATACTGAGTATAGAAAACCTACTGATTTTTGAATTTTGATTTTGTATTCTGCTACTTTGCTGAAAGTACTTGTCAGGTTTCAGCAACGCTGGAGTCTTCCAGCTCTTCTAAGTGTAGGATCCTAGGGCTTGCAGATTTGTCCAGCGTGGCTTTTCCGTTCTTTAAAGTTTTTTAAAAAATGATTTACTTGTTTTTATTTTATGTATTGGTGGTCTGCCTACATGTAGGTCTGTGAGGGTGTCAGATCCTCTGGAGCTGAAGTTACTCTAGAGCAGCCCTGAGCTTCTTCCTCAGTCAATGGGCCATGTGGTGTTGATGGCAAGGTCTTAGACATAAGTTGTTAATGGGACAGTAGAGAAGTGTCCCATCTGAAGAGGGATGGAGCTCCATTGGCCTCAGAAGGAAGACAATGACATACTGAACACTTTGTCCAAAAATCTTCAGTTTTTAAAATGACAATCAGTCTATTGCCACTGGCCTTGTAGAGTATCCTTGTGTGCCAGATCATCAGTGCTAAGGGACCAGACTATTTCTGTTTAGGCTGGGTGAGCTATGAAATTTCTCCTACTGCACTCTCACTCAAAGCCATAGTTATTTTGTAAATGTGTTTAAAAATGCTTCTATTGCACAGGCCACAGTAGCTTAGATATTTGCATCCAAGGAACCTACTGAGCATTGTGTTAGGGGCCTACTATGTGGAAAATGGTTTCTTTGTTACAGAGACATTAACATTCTTGGGCCAATGAAAGTTCAGAATATGTACAGAGGAGTTCTGTGTCTACTTGGGTTTGAGAAGTCCTCAGGATGTTCTTGTCTTTCCAGGGTATTGAGGTGCCTTGACTTCCAAAGTGCAGGTCTCATAGTCTACTGTCATTGATGTAGTGGGTCAAAGGATTACTTGTGCAATGGTGATGTCCTGCGTCTCAGTAGAATAAGCTATCAATTGATGTGGCCTTGAAGTGAGGTGGTAAGTGTATAAGTCTAAACCTTGAAAGGTATCATAGTTATTACTGTTCTAGTTTTGTGAGGAGATACCATGACCAAGGCAACTTTTAAAAGGAAACATTTGATGGAGGGACTGCTGCTCCATGGAGCAAGCAGTAGCTGAGAGATCACATCTGATCTGCAAGTTATAGTCAGACAGAGAGACCTTGTATGGACTTTTTAAACCTCAAAGCCCACCACCAGTGATACACCTCTTTCTACAAGGTCAGAGCTCCTAATCCTTCCCAAACAGTTCCACTATTTGGAGACCAAACATTTAAATATATGAGCCTATAGAGGCCAGTCTTGTTTTAAATCAACACACAAGGGAAAGCAAACTCACCAAGGATGGTGGCAATGTTGATTGTCCAGAGCAAATGTGTAATTCCCAGTACCAGGCATGTGCAGGTTATCAGTTTGCTCCAGAAATGAGGTCACACTTAGAAGAGACTTGCCATAAAATCATTAGCTAGAGAGAGCGAGCAGCTTTATGAAACATCTAAGGATGCTTGAGCCAAACATGCCTGGTATTGAAACTCATGATTAGGGCTGCAGAGATGACTTAGTGGTTCAGAGCACTGACTGCTCTTCCAGAGGTCCTGAGTTCAAATCCCAGAAACCACATGGTGGCTCACAACCATCTGCAATGGGTTCTGATGCCCTCTTCTGGTGTGTCTGAAGAGAGCAATGGTGAATACATTAAAAAAAATTAAATTAAAATAAGAAATGCTTTTGAAAAAAAAAAAGAAAGAAAGAAACTCATGATTAGAAACTTGGACTCAGCCTTGCCATCACAGCTGCCAGAGACTCTCTTTGCTGGGTTTCTCTCCTTACCTCTGCTGCTCATATGGTTGAGTCAACAATCTCCATGGGTCTTTGCTTAGAGGTGGCTTTGTAGTCTTGCTCAGGCTGCCCTTGGAGCCATGGGCTAAAGATCTTCTTACCGTAACTCAACAAGTGGGACTGTTACTAGGGGTTCTTGGGGTGTTCCATGACCTGACATCCAGGTTCTTCTTGTTTCAAATAATAGGACCAGGCAGACAGCAGCAGCAGTGGAAGCAGAGATCACTAAAGTGAGAGGAAAACGCAGTGTGTACTCCACAGTGGAAGCTGGCTTCATCAAGCAGGCAGTTCAAGAGCCCAGAACTGTCTAGGGGTTCTTTTATGAATTTCTTGGGTGAAAGATTCTTTTCTCAAGGGAAGGAAATGGGAGATCCCTGCCCAGATTGACTGAGGGGATAGTATAATATAACTTTGGATGATCTGTGTGTGCATTGGCTGTAGGGTCTATGGGCATAAGCATGTGTACCCCCATCACACATACACCTGAGATGGTAAATGGAATTTTCTCTTGACCCTTTGCTTTAAGGATAGACTGGCTAGCAACTTACTTACACCCATTGTGTTTAAGCTGGCCTTTATATTTTTCATTTCATGCTAGTTATTTATTTACATGTATATACTTGTGTGGACATGTGGCAGATGGAGGAAAACCTTTTGGAGTCAAATTTCTCTGTCCACCATCTGGGTTTTAGGCATGAAGCTCTGTGTTAGAGTTGGTGGTAAGTGCCTTTACCTACTGAGCCATCTCATAAGCCCAAAGCTTGCTGATTTTATATCTTGTATTGGGATGTTCCTGACCACAATTACTCATAGGAGGGAAGTCTAGTGTTGTTCTACTAGAAGGGGGCTTGCTCAGGGCAGCATCCAGATCGTGTATGGACCCCCATATGGCAAGGGGAAACACGGGGTTCATCTTCTAGTTTATATCCTAGAAGAGTCAAGACAGAGGGTTTTATAGGAAGGTTGGGACCCGGTTCCTAGTTCGTATTCACAGTTTTGAAGGAGTCATCAATGTCCTGACAGTTTTCTGCATCAGATGAGAGGATGGGTGAG
The DNA here is from genome assembly GCA_902729485.2 of Mus minutoides. Lineage (NCBI taxonomy): Eukaryota > Metazoa > Chordata > Mammalia > Rodentia > Muridae > Mus > Mus minutoides. Next base: position 5,096,345 of record LR756421.1, read on the forward strand.
AGTCAGGTGGGTGGGGGGCAAGAATGAGAGTTGGGTGGGTATAGGCATAGGTGAGAGAGTCCACAGGTGAGAGTCAGGTGGCTACAGTGGCTGTGGGTGAGTTCCTGTTAGTGATGAGTTTTTATAGGAGGAGTAGAGCTTTCCAGAAAGTACTAGTAATTATGATATGAAAACTGAAAGCAGATGTGCTGGTTGTAGCAGGAAGGGAAGGGATGATGTGTTTATAGAACCATGAACCAATGGCGTGCCTTTCCCATCCTTCCAGGGGCACAGCAACAGCACAGCCAAGAACAACAGAGTGGGAAGCAGAAAAATGAACAGCAGCTTCTTTTAATTTTCATCCATATTAAAATCCTCTGTTATTAGATTTTTGAAATAAAAACAGCAGCGGGAATGTAGCTGTGGGCTAAAACGGGGGCAATTGAGACACATTTTTTTTTCCTGAAAACAAGATTAAACTTTTTTTCCTCAGGTTCATATAAACACAATTTGAAGCACTAATGGTGTTCATTAATTGAAATTCTTTTATCAAGGATGCTAAGAGTTAGCATCAAGCCCCACTTAACCTGTGTACCTGCGTTGCCAAGGCAACCACCTTCAATCCCACAGCCCACCTGGCTCAGTCTCCACCCTCAGTGGTATGACGTCATTCTCCCTCTAAATTGAGAAGACACTCCCTCCTCTTTCTCTTTGCCCTCTTCTTCTCTCTCTTCTCTCCCCTCTCTATCTCTTTCTCCTCTTCTCTGCCCCCTCCCCCACCCGCTCAATAAACCTCTCCACGTGGAACCCCCTCAGCCTGGTCTGCTGCCTGGTTATTCGCCCAAACACACTGATATTTTTATCAATACTAAGAACCTACAAATAAGAACTCTAATTTCCTGCTGACAACAGACCCCAAAGAAACAGTAAGATGGCAGCTGATTGGGTGAGAAGTTCATATCTGCTCCACGGGAACTTCAGAGTTGGGGAACCAGAATGGGAAATGTGAGAGCCAGCACATCCCAGAAGGCTGAGTCTCTTCTGTTTCATTCTCTCTGGGACTGAAAACAAACACTGGTTATCAAATGGGAAATTAACTGTACGTTATCTTAGTGGAGTTTTGCTCTTACCTGTGGCTGCCGTTTGCTTTGGTGCCCTTCCTTCCTGTGAGAACAGGCCTTTCGCTCATTACTGACTTTTAGGTTTATTAGGCTTCTCCATGGGTGTGAAAGGATTTTGAAAAACCAATTCTAGAGTGCTATGCAACTCTTACTTAAAAGCAAGGTTTAAGCAATCTGGAAGATTAGTGCCCAAGGAGTGTGGAACCTTCCTGTAGTGCTGTTCCCAGCTAACCATCCTCTATAACAGGAGAAAGTTGTACATTTTCCTGATTAAGGTTTTACATGACATAGAAACTTTAGAAAGGAAGACTCGTAGCTGGATGTGATGACACATCTGTAATAGCAGCATTTGGGTAGCCAGGGCAGGAGGATTGCTGTGAATTCCAGGCCAGACTGAGTTACAGAGTGAGACTCTGATTCAAAATTAAAGAGGGGAAAGAAAACTTGTTACTTGCCATGGAGAGATCCAAAAGCCTTGGGAACAAAAACTTTCAATTTCCTGGGAAGCAGACTGGCCTCCTCAGAGGTAGCCACTGACAATGACAGCCCTGGACTAGAGAGGAGGGCTCCAGAGCTGTCAGCTCCTGGGACTCCGGGCCAGAGGAGATAACAAGGCCAAAACAGTGGGGTTTCCAAAATTCTTCAAGGTCTCACCAAATATAATGAAACTAACTTAGCAACCAATCAAAACTGTACTAATCTTCCCCCAGCCTTGAGTAGGCTAAACAAACCCAGGATGGTTTTACAACCTAGCTGCAGCCACCTGTCCTTGCTGCATTTGCAATTTCCTACAGGAGCTTTGAGGAGTTGACCACCTGATGAGCTTGTTTTGCAACTCAATCCAGCTGAAACAAAGGATGGGATCTGTGGGCTTTCCCTATGTAAGCACAGAGCTGAAAATTAAACTTTGAGCCTTGATCAGAAACTTTGTCTTGGCTTCATCCTTCTCTCTCCCCACCCCCCACCCCCATCCTTTTTTATTTCCAGACCTCCTTTCAGGTAACTCAGTTAATTCATGGCTGCTGGACAGCTACACGAATGTCACTGCTTTGCCCTTACCAATTATATTAGAAGTTACCTAACCCTTCTGGAAAGTAAAAAAAAAAAAAAAAAAAAAAAAAAAAGCCCTGCCTAAAAGGAGCATATGAGCAACTCTGGTGGTCACCATTTTGATGAATGGTTGACCCCTGTATGCTGGTAATTTCTGCAGGAAAAAAACAAACAAGCAAACAAAACGCTCTTTTCTTGTGTATACTATTTGATTCTGGGGTCTTCCTTTAGTGATTCTTGGACCCTAACATCATCTTATTAGTATGACAGACTGCCTGACAAAAGTAAGTGGCTTATGGTATGAGGGTATGGTCCTTCATATAGGGGAAGGTACTGGGACAGGACCGTGAGGTGGTTGAGTCTGGAGGCTTTAGGCCTTGTCTGGTTGGCATAGTTGCTTTATGGCCCATGGGAAGTGTAGGGTGGAACAAATGGAACTCTCCTCCTAGATAGGACAGGAAAGAAACAGGAAATAACCAAATGCCCACAGTCCCTTTTGTGGGTACATCCACAAAAGAATGAAGGCCTCCCCATAGGCCTGGCCTCTTAAAGACTCTACCTTCTGTTACTAATGCCATGGGTCCTGCCCATGTTTTCCTGGTTAGACCCTATGTAACAGCCTTGAAGGGACAAGGGAGAAGACAGAATGGCTTTTCTAGGCTGTCTTCCTTAATGAGGAACAGGCTCTGTGGTTCACCTGGAGAAGGAGGAATTCTGGTTTCTAGGATAGATGGGAGGGTAGAAAAGTCTGAGAGGCTGCTGCAGGGGCCTCTTAAGTCCTTTCCATCAAATATCCAGCAGGCAGGAATAGTATAGATGGGGGTGCTGTGCTCTGAGCCCCAACTCTACCTATCACATTGTAACACATTGTGACTCAATATGTCCTAGACGGAAATCCTTTTTGAGAACCATCCAACTGAGTAACCAAAATGTCCCCCAAACAGAAACAAACCAATCGCTCCAAATCCTACATATGTCAAAACAAACAAAAAAACCTAAACAAAAGACTAACTAAAGTTCTCCAAGAAAACAAACAAATCCACCTTATGGTTTTGTTCTGGGCCATGTTCATAGCTTTATCGGGGCACAGGTTAGAGCCACCAGAATCGTGAATTTGGCTAATTGATTGAAAAGAACAAACTGGCTGGTGACATAAGCAAGTGGGTGACTGATTAATGTGACATCATCAGTGACGCTGCATCCCTTCCTACCTCTTCCCACTGCATGCATTGGTTGAGACTCTGGGATGGTGTTTGGGAAAAGAACCATTAAACCAACAGGCTTCCCATTTCTAAAGAATGCATCAACTGACTCCAGCCAACAAAAAGATGATGGCTACAGTGTGATCACTGTCTCACCTGCTTCTGTTTTCCTTCCACGTTCTTTCCTACCGATGACAGGCCGAGTGCCTTTTGTGTGTGTGTGTGTGGGGGGGATAGGCTTGTAGGTGCCTTCAGCTCCCCTCTGATTTTACACATGAATATTTGCTGATGCTGACTGACCAGGAAACCCCACATGCTCACTAATATTTGTAACTTTGTTTTGCTTCCTGTCTCAGTCACTGTTCTAGTGCTGCCAAGAGACACCATGATCAAAGAAATTTTTATAAAAGAAAGCATTAACTGGGTTGTTTTACAGTTCCAGAGGCTTAGTCTATTATCACTGTGGTTGGGAGCATGGCAGCAGGCATGTTGCTGGAGATGGAGATGAGAGCTAAATCCTGGGGGGGAGGGGGGGAAGAGGGAGGCTGGCATGGACTTTTAACCCTCAAAGCCAGTGAGAAACTTCCTCCAACAAGGTTACACCTACTTCAACAAGGCCACACCTCCTAGTCTTTCTAATCCTTCTCAAACAGTGCCACTCCCCAATGACTAGACATTCAAATATATGAGCCCATGGGGGCTGTCCTTACTCAAACTACCACTCCTTCTAAATTAAATTTGGTAACAAAATTTTGAAGTCACAAATCCTGAGAGGGTTGGGAGGCAGTTCAGAAGAAAGTACCATTTTGTCAGAGTTTGGGTTTTGATTGAACGGGGGCCTGTGAGTTCACTCTTAGTTAACAATGTTCATTCCTCCAGCCAGGGGTCAGGTTGGGGATACATGCTTCAGGTGAAGAATTTCCAGGGTGTTCCTGAGGCCAGTGTGTTCCATGGAACCAATCTGAGTAAAGCTTCCGGGAGTGATGAGAGGGTAGAGTTGCTTCCCCCTGGGATGGGCCATTTTGTGCTCTCACAGTGGTTAGGGTGCAGGTTTGGCCAGCTGGGATATGAGTTCACTGGGTTCTTCTTACAGCTTCTGTAGAATATGATCTCTGAGCAGGAAGTACTAGGCTGGGTGTCATTTTAGCTGCTTGGGTTTGTCCAAGATGCACATAAGTATGGAGATCCTCTATTCTAGAAGGAAATTGATTCAAGAGTCCCCAATAGTTTCCATTCAGGTCAGCAAGGTTCTCCTACTCCATATTTCCCCAAAGACACCACAAACCCAAAGTCCTAGTAGCCACCTTCCAAAGATTTTTACTGGGTCTTGCCAGGCTGTCATATGTTCAGAGAATTAATGGCTTCTCAGAAAGTCCTTTTAGAGGTCACAGTGGAAGACATATCTGGCTTTTTTTCCTGCCCTTTGGACCTTTTTCTTCATTTACTACTCATTCAGTTTGTGGTGTGTGTGTGTGTGTGTGTGTGTGTGTGTGTATAAATATATACAAGTGTGCTTCTGTGTGTAGGGGGCACTGTTTACCTTGTGTTTTTGTGACAGACTCAGTCACTGTGACCTGAGGCTTGCCAAGTAGCCTAGGCTAGTCAGTCAGTGAGTCCCAGGGGTCCTTCTGTCTTTGTCCTCCCAGTCTGACCCAGTCCAGGGGTCTGAAACCCAACCGTTGGAGTGGTTAAGGTGCTCGGCCACTGACTCCTGCCCTTTATCCTTGTCTCTATGTCTTGTGTAAGCTTCTTTACCTCCCAGAGAGAGAGCATCTTCCAATATCTTGCCCTTTTCTGTTCAGAACTTCTTCCACATGGGTGTGAAGTGAGCTCTGGACCACTCGTCTTTCACGAACTTCTTTTAACTGTAGCGCTTTCCGGCTCCTACAGGTGTGAATCATGGGGACAAGGGGTTGGAGAGGAAGCCTCATTTCAGCTCATTCCAGCCAAGAGCCCAGAAGTTCAGCACACCTAGAATACACGTGAGGCCCTTCTCACCCCTCAGCTCTAAACCTCTCTTTTTCTAGGATTCCTGCTGCCCCCCAGAACCCCCATTTGTAGTATAGGCGTGAAGAGAAAAGGGGGGGGGCGGGCAACGTTCCCCCCCCCCCGCCCCGTCTTGGTATTTCTTAGCCTTTTTTATTTTTGAGAACTGTCTGTTCAGATCCTTAGCACATTATTTAAAGAATTGAAAATAGATTTTTCTCTCCCACAGTACATCCTGACCACAGTTTCCCTTCCCTTTACTCCTCTCAACTCTCCACACCCCCATCTCCTCTCTCCCGGATCCATTCCCATCAGAGAAGAGCTGGTTTCCAAGAAACAACAATCAAATTCAACAAAACAAAAGGCAAAAGCAGTCATTGTGAGGGGGTACTGTAGGAGGGAAAGAATTCCAAGAGCAGGCAAAAGAGTCAGAGACACTGCTCCCACTGTTAAGGGGATCCCACAAAACGCACAACAAGCTAACAGCCAAAACAGGTAGGCAGAGAGAGGACCTGGCATAACCCAGCCTCGCAGGCCCCGCCCCAGCCCCGCAGGCCCCGCCCCGCGCTTGCTGCTTCTGTGTCTGAGCTCACGTGCGTCCTGCTTAGTTGATTCAGCGAACTGGGTTCTCCTGCGTTGTCCATCCTCTCTGACACTTAGAACTTTCCCTCCTCTTCTTCCTCAGGGATCCTGGAGAGCTGAGAGGAGGGACCTGGGGCAAAGCTTCATAGCAAGCTCAGAGAGTAATTTGAGAGCCACCGAAGTGGTATTGCTGCCCAGTGCTGAGATCTGTAACTGCAGCTATCTTCAAGAAGCCCACACCCCTCATCTCAGTGTTTCTTCTTTCCTGAGCCCTTTCTTTGTGTTTTTAACAAATTCCAACTCTGCTTCATATTGATTTGTTCTGAAATTCTTTTCTATGCAGGAGCCATGGGTCTGGTTTTGCCTGAGTCCAGGGTCTCTGACCCTGCGGCCATTGACAGTTCCAGCTCTGTGGAACAGCAAGGCCCCTTGGCTTCTGTGCAGACTTCTAGCCTGCCACCAAGCTCTCCTGACTCCTCAGACCTCCTAGGGCATATCTGGGAAAAGTTATCCACTTACTTAAGAGCTGTCTTACAAATTGCCTGCTTCCTTGTCTTATCAGCTCAGTGTGAACTTCCTTCCTGGTCTGTCCAGATGTTTGTCATTCCTGCCTGGGTGCCTTTCTCTCCTGTGATACTTAAGAAGAGGCAGGGGGCCTCTTATTTAAACTTACCTTCGCGTTGTTTTGAATTAACCCACACATCCGTTTACAGATCACCTCTCTCTGAGGATCCGGTGTGGGTCTGAATAACTTTTGTTTGCCAAGATTTATCCCACACCATTTTAACAAACATTTTGCTATGTGAGGAGTTTTTTCTTCCATGTACAAGGTTTTTAGAACTAGTTGACCATGACTTCTGTTTTCCATTTAATCTGCCTGTGCCTATACTAGTAACTCTGTCAGACATGTTTTCCATAGAATGTTCTTTGGGCTTTTTGTTCATGTTTATTTTAAAAAAATACATTTTGCTATTGAAATGTCTTGTTGCTTTTGAATAGAAAACCCCAGTTAAAAGAAACATTCTAACTTTGTATGTCTCTCTCTCTCTCTCTCTCTCTCTCTCACACACACACACACAAACACACACACACACACACACACACATGCCTGCATGTGCACATAGGTACTTTGTGTGTGTGGAGGGTAGAGGTACAACTCTACCCACCTCTTTTGAGACAGGATCTCTCACTGGCCTGGAGCTCACAATTGAACTAGCCAGGCAGGAAGCCCCAAGTGCTGGGGTCACAACCACACACCACCACACTCTGGCAATGTAAAGTCAGTTTCTGAGAATTGAACTCAGGTCCTCAGGATTGCAAGGCAAACACTTTACCAATGGAGCTAACTCCCAGCCCCCGAGTTTCTGATTTTAAAGTTCTCATCACAGTACTGGCCATTTGCTGCCAGTTGCTTTAAGAGTCTCTGGTAACACTGAGGGCAGCCTGTCATAGGATGACACTGGCCCGAGGAGCGTCAGTCATGAGGAAGTAGATGGATGGACTTTGACACATTGCTCTCATGTAGTGTCCTCCAACAGCCTACTCTAGGGCACGTTAACTGCTGAGGTGGACACATGTAGGGCCCTCCCTGTCTCATTCCCAAAGACTTCCTGTCATTCAGCAGTCATATTTCAAAACAAATTTAACTTTTTTTTTGTAGGGATAAAAAGCAGCTGCATGGCAGCCCACTTTCAAGGATTCCTCTTCTAATTCAGTGATTCTCAACCTTCCTAAGGCCTAGAATCAGGATTGAGGACAGGGGTGAGAAGGGAGCCTCAGATTCGGAGGTCAGGTTATAATAACGTATTTATTCATAAATAGCAATAAATAGTGAGATGGGATTGCAAACAAACTTCACTAACTTCCCGTCTGGACCGATGTAGTAGTCTGGCTTGATAGTGGTGCATTAAGTAAGGATTGCGATGTCTCCTTCTGCTTTCGGGTTCCATGGTGCGAGCTCATCTCGTTCAACAGTGGTCGGTGGACTTGATGTCTCTCTCTCAGCACTATCTCCGTGGGACTCCGCGAGTGAGTGAGTTGCAGTGGCCAGACCCGGGGAATTTAAGCTACTCTTAGCCAATCACAATTAAAGCAGTCACATTACTTCATCAGGTGTTTACCTTACTTCAACTTAATCATACTCACACACACACTCTAGGCTTGGTTTCCAAGGTTACATTCATGCATGGTATCGTCTCCCTATGTTGTTTACATCTTGTTCCTTACAGCTGCGACCTTTTAATACGGTTCCTCATGTTGTGGTGACCCCCAACTATAAAATTATTTTTGTCACTACTTCATAACTCTAATTTCCTATGGTTATATCTGATATGTGACCCCTGTGAAAGGGTCCTTTGCTCCCTCAAGAGGGTCTGAACGCCCAGGTTGAGAACCTCTCTACAGAGAAATACATCTTTAGCTGGCTTTGTCTAAGACTGTGTTTTGTGAGACCATCCTATGTTTTTCTCAAACCCCTGGAGCATGTTGTACCATTAACCACCTGCATTTACCAAACACAAGATGCCACATGCTTCCGGAAACTCAGACCATGGAGGGAGGGCCGTCCTTGGACTCATGCTGGTGCTCCCTATACCAGCTTTCATCTCTTATTGGAATTGCATGTCGGGCAGTGGACTGTGCCAGGAAACGTGGTAAGGTTGAGTGGGTTGGAAGCCCTGGAACTTCATACCAGAGGATGGTAGGAACTTCACTTGCTTCCGACAAGGATCCTGTCATGTGATCACAGCAGGCCATGGAGAGGATCATGACAATCACATTGTGCCCTAAGTCCCTTCACATGCAGACGAGGCATCCCTAACATCATAGACCAAGCGAATAGAAAGCATCTGCTGACAGACTCCAACCCACTCCAAAACATATATGAGACCCTATCCAGAAGGAATAAAGGTGTGAGAGTTACTCCTCCACTGAGAACTTCTGTCACATAAGAGCTGTAACATTTCCTAGGGAAGAGGGTTCTCTCCCGAAGGCTGCTAGAAGCTGCCTGGACCCACCTCAGTCACTTGCCACCATGTGACCCAGACCTCAGTGGTCCAGTCCGGACAGTGGGAGCAGTGGCCGTGGTTGCCCTTCCCTCTCCCTGCTTGTGAGGCCAGCCTGCCTGCTGTGTAGCAATGTCTTACCATAGCAGCTGCCACAGATGAGAACCTTGATCCAACTCCCCTCTCCCCTTGGCTTGAATGCTACTGCTGGCCAGAGCCCCCACAGATCTCCAAGGCTAGTGTCCAGTATACAGACCGGCAGTTGCAGGGTGAACCCCACAGCTATTTTGCTTCTTATTTTGCTTATGTTAAAGCCACAGTGCCCTTTTTTGACTGGAAATAGAGTCCAGTGTTTCTAACTTAAGCAAAAGTATTTGTGAACTCCTGGGGAAGATTTCCCTCTGTGGCCCTATGGTTAGAACAAGGGACCTGATTAGGGGTAGTTTTCTCTTGACTTGGCCTGGCATATTCAATCTTTTCTTTAGGAGTTTATCCTTTGGGTGACACATTTAAGAAGCCTAAACTCAGACCACAAAGATTTTTTTTTGAGACAGGGCTTCTCTGTATAGCCCTGACTGTCCTGGAATTCATTCTGTAGACCAGGCTGGTCTCTAACTCAGAAGTCTGCCTCTGCCTCCCGAGTGCTGGGATTAAAGGCGTGCGCCACCATGCTCAGCACCAGACCACAAAGATTTATTCTTGCATGTCAACTCCCCTCCCCCCAGTTTATATAGTTTTGGAGGGTGGCTCTTCGTTTACTACCTGTAACTCCAACTGCAGGGGCCTGGTGTTCTCTCTGGCCTCTGTGGGTACCCACACACATATGATGACATATGCGCATATACATAAGAAGAGAATTTATAGTTTTCCAATTTTCATGTAGGTCTTTGATCCACTTTAACTTCATCTGGTCTGACTGGAGAGGGACATTACAAATCTCCGTTTGGCCCCACCTTTCTTTGATCTCTCCTTGTTTCTCTTTTCTGTCTTCTGTCCCGGAAGCTCTATTTCTTCTTTAGTTTGAGGCAGAGTTTTACTGTGTAACCCTTGCTGGCCTAGAAGTCATGATCTAGACTAACTTGACCTCAAATTCACACAAATCTATCTGCCTCTACCTCCCAAGAGAGGTGGCATTGAGGGTGCGGCCACCATGCTTGGCTTAACCAGAAGCTCTGCTTGAATGCCAATATTCAATTCATAAGCAGATGCTGAAACATCCTCCCTAGACATCATACGGAAAACACAGGCCCATATTCAATGTGGAGAACACACCATGGTTGCTTTTTTTCCTTGATTAGTGGCAGAGTCTAGTTGACTTTGTTGGTCATCATTATGTAGGTTACATTTGAGAGCAGGGGGGCTGGGTCACCAGTCGAGACTCTGTGGTGGACAAAACTCTACGTCCTATTAGTTCTGTTCTGTTCGGACGCTGTGCAGAACACAATGCTGTTTTGCAGGCAAGTAGGATCCCTCGGTAATGCAGCTATAAACAACCGAGAGCCAATGGGCAGGAAAATCAGGCTGAGTGCTAAGCCTGTGCTTAAGCGGGACTCTTCCAGTGAAGGGCTACTGCTGAGGCTGCGGAATCCCATTGTGTGCCGTCGTCCAGGGAAGAGAGAAAACAGACATTGTTGCGTTTCTGTCATAATGAGTGTGCTTACTTTACCCCTGGCCACAACAATGGACTGTGGGGATGTGACTCAATCTGCCACACAAGAGAAATCCTGAAAAAGCCAGGTGTGGGGATCCGGCAGAGGTTCTTTGTGCTGATTTCCAGTCAAAGTGACAAAGTGACAAAAGCTAACTCAAATCTTCTGTAGGTTGTCAAAAGAAGAGTGGCCCGTTTGGCAGCTTTTGGGCAGGCATGTCCTTCCTGAGGTGTGTGGGCTCTGAACATCCACAGAGCAGCCTCATCCAGGAGCCACTGGGGCTGTGTAATCATGGCACAAAGAACCATGCACATTTTCTGCCCATGGATCCACATGAGGGGACATTTTGACTAAAATGACTTTCAGAAGCTGCTGTCAGAACATTGGAGCCACAAAGTGTCTTGAGCTAGGTCCATGTGTTTTGATCCACAGTCATCGTTTTAGTTAGGGACTTACTGCTGTGAAGAGACACCTAACCAAGGCGACTCTTATAAGGATAACATTTAATTAGGGCTGGCTTACAGATCCAGAGGTTCAATCCATTACCATCAAGGTGGGAGCATGGCAGCTTCCAGGCAGGGATAGTGCAGGAGGAGCTGAGAGTTCTACATCTTCATCCAAAGGAAGCCAGGAGCAGATTGTCTCCCACATGGCTAAGAGGAGGGTCTAAAAATCCACCCCTAGAGTGACACACTTCCTCCAAGAAGCCATACCTACTCCAACAAGATCACACCTCCTAATAATGCCACTCCCCAGGCCAAGTGTATTGAAACCACCACAGTCATTAAAGTAATGGTTGCCCATTGGCGTAATGCCATCTCATATTACCAAAATAAAGTTCATTCAGGTAGCAAATCTACATCAAAGTTAAAATTCCAATACTAATCATTATCTACAGGTGAAAAGGATAGTCAAAAAAAAAAAAAAAAAAGCTGAAATTCCTAGGCTCCCACTATCAGGCTAATGGGCATAAGTTAACATACTTCAGTTGACAAGAAGGTCCACAAACAAGAGCTAAGGAGCTTGGTGCAAATCTTACCACCAGTCCAATCCAGGCACACTCAGCAAAGCTCAGGGAAAATCAGTCACACAACCTAACAGAGTCCCACAGTTTCTTGATCATTTAAATAACAACCTTTCTTTGTTTAGTCATGAGGAGACATTAGGAAGATATGAAGCAACAAAGACCCAAGGAAATGTGCACATTAGAGTTCTGTCTGTGTTCTTGCAACAAGCGACCCGGTGGTGGCAACTTAAGGGAGGCTAGGCTATCCTATCCGACTCATAGTTGGAGAGGTCACTGTGGTGGCAGGAGCAAGAGACTCTAGTCACACCCTTCCAAGGTCAGGAGAGCAGGGAGATCAGTTGATTTTTTTAAAAGCTGGGTATTCATTGCAGGACCCCAGACCGTGGAATGGTGTCACCCATATTTCGGTGGCTTTTCTCACATCGGTTATCCTGATCCAGAAACTCCCTTATGGAGATGTTCAGAGGATCATCTCTGGGGTGATTCTAAGTCCCATCAAGTTGACAACCAAGACAAAGCATCACAGTGTCTTTTCTTCTCTACCACCCTCTCATATAGTGTGTTAGCTGTCAGCTCCAGTGGAAGGCAGTCTGTCAGGAGCTGCACACAGGAGCCTGTAAGAAACAGGAACCCAGAAGAGGACTGTGAGTCTCACGTGGTGCAAGGGTGGGGGTGGGGAGTATAGGCTCACCAGTTGACTTCTTCAAAATGAATCTCCTATAGGTGGCTATTTGTACTTTGACCTAGCTAACTCAGGGAGCCCATGGGGTCTTCTCACAGGCTATGCTTGTCTGCATGGCAGGCATGTCTTTGATACATTGCATGAGCTGAGGCACTGTTTCTCTGAGTCTGTCCATTTCTGTTCCTGGCTGTCTCTCCACTGACCTCCTCTCTTCCTGGTCATGTGATCCCCATGTACTACATGTGGTGGCGAGCTAAGGCGACTGGAAAGTGGTCCAGTGTCTTCAGGCTTTTTCTTGCTCCCTTCACTGTGTCAGAGGGGTAAGGAACACCCATGGACAGTTAATTAAACACCATGAAGCAGAGTGGAACCACTTGTGCTTTCGAAAGCTTTGGTGTCCACTGGCACAGGCCTCATCAGTGCCAGGGCCCCGGGGGATCAGAGGATGTGGAGGGCTAATCCCTAATCCCCACCAGCCTGGGTCAGCCTGCTGGAAGAAGATACACTTGCTAGTCTCCTTTCCAATGAGCCAGGCCTGGTTTTTGTATGAGTGGAAATTAAATCCATAAGATATGGTAATGTTAAATAAAACTCCACGAGGGAGGGTCAATATTAAGAAAAATGCACTTTTAAAAATGTAAGCTTCTCTTGCCTAGAAAGAGGGATATAACCCCAAGGAGGGAAACTGATGAGAGTGATACTCCTTCAAGGCCCTCAGGAAGAGGGAGTCTGTGTTATAATGTGAGGCTTTGCCTGGTGAGTAAGAGTCTACAGCCGGGCCAGGAGAATGAGTTCTGCTGCTAAGCTTTCCATCCTAAGCCAGGCACTCAGCCAGGCTCGCTGGCAAAGATGCAGGAGTTGCTGATCCTTAACAGACGCGAGCCTTAGCATTCCAGGGCTCACGTTCTGTGCATGTTACTTCTTTGGTTGAACCAGAGCAGGATATCTGGCTCTCTTCCTTTCCCTGCATCTGGGTGGATGTCTTCTTCAGTTGCATCTCTGGGAGGTATTAGGGAGTCTTTGATGGCAGGAATCACAATTAGGTTCCAGGAGAACAAAGTATTATGTATGTTTATGTGTGCATATAATTCCGAGGGAGGGAGAAGGAAAAGTTTGAGAAGAGAGGATTGTGAGTGAATCACCTTTGCTTCTGCACTCCATCATCTAGCAGGAACTGGCTGAAGTTGTAAGAACATTCATTAGGGTAGGGAAGAAAGCCCATTCCATGGCTGCTCAGTTAGTGGAAGGAGAAGGGACATTGAATATGAGAGATGACCCCAAACCCCTGTTAACACATTCCCACTCCTAAAGCATCATCCTGATTTTGAATGGAGTTGAAATTTAGAATAACCATGCAAGCCTATGAGATGGTGCAGAATTTTATATAGGCAAACTATGTGGAAACTTGGTACAGACATAATTTTATTTTTTAGAGAATGTACCACCCTGACTATGAAGAGCACTATAGGGGCCCGAGAGATTGCTTAACCAGGAACGTGCTTGCCCTCACTTTCATCCCCAAGATCCACACGCAAAGCTTGGGCAGGGTGACACACACTCATAATCCTGGTGCTGAGGGAACAGAGTCAAGCTGATCTCTGATCTCTCTGGCCATCTAGTGTAGCCTCCTTGGTGAGCTCTAGACCAATGAGAGACGGTGACTCAAAAAAAAAATCAAGGTGATTGACTCCCAGGAAATGACACCCACAGTTATGCCATGGGCTCCACACACATGTGCACACACTACCGTTCATACACACACCTGCACCTGCATATGTAGAGAAATAAGTACTATTAACCACTGAGTTATTGCCCTGGCTCACCTCATTTAATTTCTCTACATCTGGCACAGCTGTAAGCCAATGATGGGAATTATACTCAAAGTTCTGATTTAAAAATATTATTATGTTTGTTTTTGAAATAAGATATAACTCAGAGAAAATAAATACATGAAATAAAGGATAAGATATAATGTAGGGAAAAATAAATGAATGAAAAATTGAAAATATATCTTTTCATATTCCACACCTAATGTCAGTACCTGCCTGTCCCGGGAACCTTAGTGGCTGCTGGACACAGCCTGACAGTTCCCATTTTCTACACACACACACACACACACACACACACACACACACACACACAAATAAAAATATTTTTTTAAAAAAGAACTCTGTCTGTGTTTTCTTATTTCATCTTTTGAGGTGAAAGTGTATTAATTAGCATGGAACTTAAGAATTCAGTGGGTAGATTTTCCTCCAGAAATAATTAACATGTAAAATTATAACATGGGATGCAAAATTATATTAAGGTAGTATAATTTCCTTTGTTATGTTTATTTTTTCCTGAACTTATATATATATATATAAGTGTGTGTGTAGCTTTATAAACCACCTCTCTAAAAAGATGGAGATACAACCAAGGCTACTTTCTGTTTCTGTTTCCAAGAGAGTTCTGGGTTTTTGGTGAGAAATCTGCCACATAGGCTCTGTGTCCCATAAATGAACAGTAAGATTGTCTTAACTCAGAGGCTGTTCCTGTGAGCTTTGCTAACTTCTCCTTGTAAAGCTGGGATTGTGACGTCTGTCTACTGGCAGCTTAAAGGGCTTATAGGCTGTAGGTTCAAGACAGTTGCCTGACTGTAACTTTTGGAGGTGAATTTAAATTGCTGTCTTCATTGTTGGTAATTGCTCTCCAGTAGCATGTGACATAGCTGCCAAGAGCAGGACACACGTGTATAGCTGCTTTCTGCCTGGTCTGATCATGACTAGGAAGGGCTTGCCCCTGCTGGGGGTGGGGTGGGGTGTCTCCTCTGATTGATGTCAACAGCTCTGCTCTCATCCTGTCTGGCCCCTCCCCATTTCAGCACTGTTGTAGGGGTTACTGTGGTCCAGCAGGTATATCGGACTGATGTCAGCCACTTGCTGAGGATGAACGCTCTGGGTGTGGGGAGCATTTCCTCTGTGCATGTTGCGACATGAACCTGGCCTTTGTTAAGTACATATCCTGTCAGTCCAGATCAATGTGCTGACTCTAAGACACTCCAGGGACACCTGCAATGAGTTTCTGACGACACACTCTAGTTGGTTAAGACAAAAGCTTGGCAGCATCCTTGAATCTCTCTTTCTCCGTCTTAGGCTCCCAGGCAACAGCAAACTTACCCTGCCAAGGTACAGTGAGAAGTACTCTGTCTAGTCTCGGTGACATGGTCGTGCTCCTTGGCCTAACCAACCCTCTGAAAATATCAGAGACATACACTGTGTCTGAGGTGGACACAGAGAGACTGAAATATAAGATTAGGTGGAGAACCAGGAGTTCCCATACACCTGGAAACCCAGCATTCAGACGCGATGCAAGCTGGGGCATTTCAGGCCAGCCTGGGCTACACACGAAAACCCTGCCTCAAAACAAACTAATGAACTTAAAAATAACATAAAATGAGGCTGAGGCCCTTGGGCTGTAATTGGCCTATCTGCCCAAGGCATCAAACAAAACCAATAGAACTGCCCACAAAACAAAACCCTGCTTCTGCTATGGGGGCTGCGGGGACTGCAGGGGCAGCATGAGCCCACGGGGGCTGCGGGGACTGCAGGGGCAGCATGAGCCCACGGGGGCTGCGGGGACTGCAGGGGCAGCATGAGCCCACTGATTTTCCACTCCTGACTCATTCTTAGGGTAGTCGGGCATCGAGTTGCTGCACACCCACCCACACACCCTTCCTTTGTGACCCCACGGCCATGGAGCAAACCTGAGGGGACTCTTAAGTCTATCTTCTGGGCCCAGCAGTAGCACTTCATTAGTGAGCGTCCCGAGTCCTGTGGTAACAATTTGTAAAAGTCCTTTGAGGTGAAAGGCAAATCATAAATATTAATTATAGCTATTGTTTTGATGAAAGGAGAATTACTGGAGGCCCAGGAACCTCTAAATCTACCTATTAAACTACGTTCCACCTCTCAAGCTCTTGAAGGAAGGGGGGTTAAATTATATTAGAGAGAAGTCCCTGGGATTCCTCTGTGGTCGAAGTCTAATGAAAGGCCCACGTATCACATGACCTGTGTACAGACACCTCCCAAAGCTTTCAGAGGCCTTTTCCTGAGAAAGAGAGAGAGAGAGAGAGAAAAAAATTCAACAAAGGAACGCAAAGCCTTTAGTGTGTTTCACCAGGCCTGCAGCAAGAGCCAGATCATTGGCACAGAGCTCCAGCCTCTAGTATTAAAACAAACCCCAGCTCCAGGTTGAAATTTTTAAGGAGTATAAACCACACTTAACAGCTTTTGAAGTAGTTGTGAAACTGAGTAGAAAACTTGAATAAACATTTTTTTTTCATATTTTATATGTGTTGCTATGGAGAAAAATAATGAGAGAGTCACCAGTGACTTCATCTGGATCAAAAATGTTTTTTTTTTTTTTTTTAAAGTCCGGCTTCTTTGGTAGTAACTAAGCTGGTGGAAGGTGATAGTTACTAACTGTCCCTAAATGCCATTTTCTCAAGAGCTGAGAAAGAAGAGAAAGATGAGCTGCCATGCTAAAGGACACTTATTTAGAAAGGTGAACAGGTAGGAGTCATGTTTTAGTTGGAACACGGGCCTGTCTAAAAGTACCAGACCAATGGCTTGAGGTTTGGTTTGGTTTTATTATTTTTTTTAATGTAATTTTCACATAACAGCAATAGATATATGTATATATGCCATTGTTTTGATGAAAGGAGGATTACTGGAGACACAGGAACCTCTAAATCTACCGATTAAACTATGCTCCTCCTCTCAAGCTCTTGAAGGAAGGGGTTAAATTATATTAGAGAGAAATCCCCGGGATTCCTCTGTGGTCGAGGAGTGAATATATATATGAAAAGTTATTGTGTTGTTTAGAAACAGGGTCCAGGCTGGCCTTGAACTCCTGTCGTAGCCCTGAACAGCCCTGAACTTGGAATCCTTCTGCTTTCTCCTTTTGAGTTCTGGGATTCAGGCCTGCCGCTGGACCCTGCCCACAGACAATGATTTCATACTTCCAACACGTAGAACAACAATCATCATTAAGACTGTTTTGTCTCCATTCAGTTATTCATTCACTAATCCATCTATTCACATATATTTTTAAAATTTTATTTATTTTATGTATGTGAGTACACTGTTTCTGTCTTCAGGCACCCCTAAAAGAGGGCATCAGATCTCATTACAGATGATTGTGAGCCACCGTGGAGGTTGCTGGGGATTGAACTCAGGATCTCTGGAAGAGTAGCCAGTGTTCTTAACCACTGAGCCATCTCTCCAGCCTTCATTTATTCATATTTTTTAGCAAGTTACTTAATATCATATCTACTGTTTTATAACTGCATATTGTAACTTAACCTGCATGGATCACTCTTGTGTCTGATATCCATTCAGCTAACATTCATGGAAAGCAGTTCCTTGGTAATATCATTTTAATGGCCTGGGTTCTTTTTTGTTTATTTTACTTTTGAGACAGGGTCTCATCTATCTCAGGCTAGCCTGGGACTTGCTATGTGGCTAAAGGTAGCCTATAGCTTTAAGGAGTGCTGGGGACTCAGGCCATGTATTTGTGCATGTTGGGCAAGCACTCTACCAACTGAGCTATTTCTCCAGCCCATAAAACTCTTTTAAAAAAAAGTATATCATCATCACTTTCCCACAACTTCCACTCCATCTGGAAGCACATTCCCTGCATATAGTCTCCTCTTTGGGCTTGCTAATTTCAGCTAATATTTTATCAGATCATCAAAATCCAATCCATTTGCAAGTGAAAACTGAGGGTCTGTGGGAAGCAGATGTAAGGGTGCACGTGAAAGGTGAGCTTGCAGGATGGCTAACATCTGGATTTGCAACCATCCATGTCAGGCTCAATGTACCCATGGTCAGTGATGGTTAGCTGAATAGTCATACAAAGATCAAGGCTGCTACCTCACAGGTGATCCCAGGACTGTAAATATGTGGTCTCTGTTACTGAGGTGAGCAGACCGGACAGTTCTGAGGGAGAGAGCTGAGCCAGGGAGGCAGTCACTGGCTTCCTGGGAACTCTTGCTCATTCCTGCTTCTGACCATGGGGGCTCCATCAAACAGAAACAGAGCACTTAATTATGTCCAAGAGAAGCCGAGGAGGTATTCCATGATGTTGTGTCAAAGTTGAACTCTTTGCTGCTGCTTTCTTGCTCCTGATGGAAGATCTCTATGGAATTTTAGTACAATGTCCCTGAAGCTCATTAGCAGAAGGTCTAGAGGCTTGAACATATTCAGTCCATCAAACCAATGTATAACTCTGACTTATATAATTTAACCATCTTGATTGATCACAATAGCTACAACATCCTTCAGTGTCTCATCAAATATTATGAGGATTCAACCACTAACTAAGACCGATGATGGTCTGTCTGGTGGGCATCAAAAATGAGGAGCCTAAAGCAGGATGGATGTTCTAGGAGTAAAGGTGTATTATGCTGTTAGATTAGTCTATAAAGAATATGATTCATGTTTCGTTTGTTTGTTTGTTTGACACAGGGTCTCACTATAAAGCTCACACTGGCCTTGAACTCATGATATCCTCCCTGAGCTTCCTGAGGGCTAGAATCATAGACCTGTGTACCACCACATCTGGCTCTCGAATGTATCATTCTTACTGTAACATTTTCTTTATGCATTTAACTTCTGATTCTCAGCCATATTACAAGAAGGTAGGGCTGTTCCTATTAATGTTTTACAAATGAGAAATCTGACTCTCGAGTTACTGGCTAGACATTGTGGTACACATGCCTGCAAGTCCAGTACTTGAGAGTCTAAGGCAGGAGGATAGTGAATTGAGACCACCCTGGGTTTATATACTCAATTCTAGGCCTTCCCAGGGTACTTAGTGAAACACAGCCTAAAATTAAATACCACCCTGAACACACACACACACACACACACACACACACACACACACACACACAAACACACACACACACCTTACCAACTCAAAGTCACCAAAGTAGTAAATGACTCAACCAGACCTATAGCCTATATCAATTGTGTGTCTGACTCCAGGTTCCCTGACTTGTCACTTGTGTCTTATTTATGTACTGAGGTATTAACATGGAAAGTGAGTAAAGCCCTCTTCCTGTCTTTAATGATTGTATATTCCAACACAGGAGGCAGACAAGTCAATGCCACTACAATCAGTCAAGTAGAGGTCTCTGGAGTTCTTCACATGTCCCATGAGAGTACAGGGGTCACATCTGGTAAACTCAGGGCTTCCAGCTAGGGAGAGCAATCTCAGCTCAAACCAGCTTGGTAGCCCAGGATTTCCATGCCATCTTTATGGCATTCTGTCTTTGGAGGCAGGTTTGGAGTGAGGAGGATTCTAAATGTTAAAAAAGAGTGGCTAATACTATAAGAGGGTTCCAGAAGCTCTGCCAGGCTCAGGGCGTGGGTGTGAAGTTAGACATTACTTTTGAAAGGCTGTGGTGAACCTGCATCTGGCTTCCTAAGCAACCTACCAGTGGCCTGTGTGGAAGATGGGGATGTGGCTTTGGTCAAAACCAGTTCTACCTTTTTTGGGGGGATCCTCTTGTCCCTAGGAGACTACATTTTTCTGGCATTTAATCATTTACATCATGTTGAGGAGACTTTTATCATTTTTTAATAATTTATTTTATGTGCATGGATGCTTTGCCTTCATGTAGGTCCCTGTGCCACCTGTACATGCCTGGTGACCTGGTGGCCATGGAGTCAAGAGGGAGCCAGGTCCCCTGAAGCTGGAGTTATAGTTTCCAGCTTCCATGTGGGTGGTGAGACTCAAATCTGGGTCCCCTAGAAAAGCAGCCAGTGCTCTTAACTGCATACCCTCTCTCTGGCACCCAAAGAGCCTTTTAATTTCTTTGCCTTGGCTATGGAATCTTGTCAGTATGAGATACCATGCATGGGGACACTAAATTCAGAGAGTCTATGGGGTTCTGACTCTTTCTTACTGGAAGAAATTGGCTTTTCCAGATCTGGAAGCCTGGTCTACCTCAGACATCTTCCTGTTCAAAAGTTTTTTCTTTGAACTGGGGCTTTGTCACCCAGAGGAGATTGTGTTATTTGGCCATAATATTAGTCCATTAGGAGTCACAGCTAAATAAAAGGATCTCTACTAAGGAGACCAGAGTTGAAGGGAGAGGAGCACATGGTGAAAGGAAAAACTGGGCAGGAGAAGGCTTGAGTCTGGATGAAGAACTCCATGAAAATAACCAAGAGTGAGGTTTTGGCAAAGGCTCTTCCAGCAAGAATTCTGTATACTGAGTGCCGAGGAAGATGCTACAGCTACGGTAAATGACCATACAGCCCGTCTTCCAGCTGTCTCCAGCGCTGCACTCCCCTTCAAAGCTTATTTAATTATGAAGCATGAAATATATAGGGCGTTTAGAGTATAGCTTTTAAAATTTCTATTTATTATTATTAGTACTGTGTGTGTGTAAGACGTGTGGACTTGAGTGCCCATGTGTTGAGGCCAGATGACAACTTTGTGAAGCTGGTCTCTCTACCTTTAAGGCGTGTTCCAGAGATTAAACTCGGGTCCTCTTAGTTGTGTGGCTTTGCCTTCATGTAGGTCCCTGTGCCACCTGTACATGCTTATAGGCTGAGTCATCTTGTTGGCCCTAGTTTTCTTTAACACACACACACACACACACACACACACACACACACACACACACACACACCTGATCATGGTGATGCATACTTCTAATCCCAGCACTCAGGAAGCAGAGGCAGGCAAATCTCTGGGAGGTTGAGGACAGGGAAGCCGGGTCAAGAAAAAAATAATTGAAAAACAAATCCCCCAATTCTGTTATATATATATCCATATCGGACTATGATGTAAATTATGAAGCGTTGGTGCCTGGGTTCCTGCCCTGAATACCTTGTATGGACAAAGACTCAGAAATCTGCATTTGGGGAT
Organism: Mus minutoides; assembly: GCA_902729485.2. Lineage (NCBI taxonomy): Eukaryota > Metazoa > Chordata > Mammalia > Rodentia > Muridae > Mus > Mus minutoides. Next base: position 5,117,550 of record LR756421.1, read on the forward strand.
GGTGCTGGGGACTGAATGCAGAGCCTCGGGCATGCCTTACAGGAGCTGTACCCTGCAGCTGTGCTCCTGCTCAGGAATCTGCAGTTTCACTGGAGCTTCTCATACAGATCCCGAGGCAGAACAGAGAACAGCAAGTTGTAGATCATACAGCGATCTGAAACACCCACCTTCAACCCAGCCTCTCACTACATAGTTCCCATGCTGCTTTACGGCAATAGTGACTTTTGTTGCGGGCTATTTCTGGTTGATTGTCGATCAGCCTAAAGGAGTCCAGGATCTCATTCTCAGACGTACAGTCAGAACTGGGGAGTCCAAAGGTGTACACATGTTCTTCTGCAAGGAATACTGCTCTGTTGGGCGGTCTTCACTGTATTCCTTTCCCGACTCAGTTCTTGTTTACGCTGGTTCAAAGTGTAAGTTTATGTCAGGACAGACAAAAGGCGAGAAGCGGGAGAGATTTTGCTGGGGGTGGGTTTGTCTGAAGGGTTCTGTTTGTGGAATACTTATTTAAACTCCTCCTGCCTTGCTCTCAGATCACCCGTGACTTCCATTACTGCTTAGACATTCTTAGGGAATTCTTCCTGGGCCAAACACATCTGCTTCCCGTTCCCGGGCTGGTCAGCTGTGTCTGCTGAAGGTTGTCTGCCTCTCAGACTACAGGCGGGAACCCAGCTCTTCGCTCCCACCGCTTTCGGGCAGGTAGAGGGAGAAAGCTCACAGCTCAGGTTTTGTTACCAAGCAACGGGGTTCCATTTGCCAATTGCCACCATTTCCTTCGCATAGTATTACAGGCCTTATTTTTAACATTTAGTTCAGAGAAATTGCCGTCATTATGCGCAGTAACTTCCTTTGGAGGTTACTCATTAACCTTAGGTATTTTACTGTGTAATTATAACTGCCAATGCCCCAGGCTTGGAAAACCTTTGAACTCCTTAAGGTATTAGGGGGACGGCAGAAAGGATATTATCTGACTTTTCTTCCTTTTCCAGTTAGGTTAATTTCGGAGGTGCCTGTGTCCCCTCCCCGCCCCCCAAGGGGAAGCCCTTCCAGTGTTTTCTTCCTCCTTTCTGGTCTCAGACTCTGAACTAAACCTGTTAGCGTCCAATTTCTTTGATACTGGGCCACAGTAAAACTGTTCCCCCCTTGTTTTATAAGGTCCTGAAGGGGGGAGGGAGCGGGGGGAGGCGGCTGAGAAGTCCCAGTGGCTGGGAAGTGTCTGGCAGGCACCCTTCGGCCTCCCGGGGCTCTGTGATGCCCCCCCCCCCCCATGACTGGAATTAGATATCGCGTACAGCCTTCTTTTGACACAACGGAAGGCCTCCTCTCGGCTTTCTGCAAGCAGCTTTTCACTCCCAGGCTCCGCGGGAGCCAGGTGCATAGCCTCATAATGCGCCTATTATACAGCCAGGCTCAGTCGCCATGGCTCACACAATGACCCTTCTGATCTGGCCACAACAGCGGGGATGGGTGCCAAGGCTTCGGTCCCCACCCACAGCAGATTTAGGTATGCACTTCGGGTGTATTCGCAGCCCCTCTTTACTACCCCCCAAAGGAGAGTTGAATGCACCCCCCGTGAAGCAACCCCCCCTCTATTTCAAGACAAACAAGAGTAATTGGGGCACACCACCTGCGCGCGCGCAGCTCCAGGTCTTTCCGGCCTCCGCCCAGACATTCCAGGTAACTCGAGGAGGGCTGGGCGGCCACGTGACTGTGTTGGCTAGGGCGCACCTTGCTCCAGCAGGGACAGGTGAGCTCTGCACCCTGGTGGGAGCATGCATTTTGCAAACTCAGGTCTGCACCGCCCCACTGCTGCTTTGATCGGGACAAATGAAAGGCTGGACTGGCATTTCGGCTTCACGGAGCTGAACCGCAGCATTCCAGCAGGTACTGCAAGTCTCACCAAGGCCAGAGCACCACGCTGCCCGTCCCCGTCCCCCTCCCCCGCCCCCACAACGCGCATCCTTCATCTTCCGAATTGGGAGGGGGCAGCGAGGGACATTTTGCTTTACTTTAAAAGGCTCGAGGACTTGTTGCTTTTTCTTCCCCACATAAAGGGCTGCTGGAGGTTTCTCTGACGGTAGGAACATGTTGTCACACGTGACCTAAACAGCTCAGCTGCTCCAGCGCCCATTAGTCAATCAGCCAACACCTAAAGAACCGGGTGTTCACTCAGAGCTTGGGAGAAGGCTGGCAGGCACAGGCTCTGCCAGCCCAGTGTTTATGGGTTAGCTAAGGGTTTGAGAGAGACCTGTGAAGAAGAATATCATCTGTGAGTGCTGCCCAGTGCCAGCACTGTGTGATACCCTCTTTCATTCCTTCTGACACTCTGTCAAGTAGGTCTCCGCTCCAGGCATTTTAGAGAGGTCATTTTCGGAAGCTCTCAGTGTGGGCATCAAGCTGTGGAGGTTACAAATGTTGGAGTCATGGGGACTGCTCCTACCCACACCAATTTATCCCAGTTTGCTCTCTGGAAGATAGAGACCTTGTCTGGGGTCATGGTCCAGAACATTCTTTTCCCATTTCACTGCTGAGCTGGGATGACAGACCATTCTTTAGTCAGCATGTCCCTGCCCCTGCCCCAACTCTGTTTCTTTTGCTTTGGCTGCACTGAGGAGACACATCTCAGTGAATTTCTTCTTGGGCAGCAGGTGATCTTGTCCTGCCCTCTCTGTTTTATTTCAGAGGTGGAGAGTAGAGACCTCACTCAAAACTGAAATCTACAAAGCCAACCTTCACCAGATGATATCCTAAATCCCTTCCTCTGATGTCAATGACACCCAGTGCAGCCACTCTCCTGAAAGATAGTCACGTACAGCCCATGTCTCACTGACACCCTCAGGCTGGTCTATTATCCAGGCATCTTTAGCTCAACTTGCCACATCTGGCCATTCAACTCCTGCACCATATACCTCAAGAGCCTGACAGTATGTGGTTTCTCAAGTAGGCCAACGTCTTGATGCTTTTTAATAGTGTGGAGCCCCAGCCAATAGGGTTTTATGAGTATCATAGGGAGACACATCCTTTGACCTGGTATATAATCTGACTTCTTCTGGGTACTGGGCTAATTATGGCAATTCCTCTGGGCATGGAAATGAATAGTAAACCTGATGTTTGAAAACGAATCCCATCGTATTTGTTTTCTATGATGTGTCTTTAGCCAGCCTAGTTGGTGGGGACTGAGACCTCCTGGACACTGCAGCTTAGACTCAGTCCCTCTTGGTTGACAGTTCAGCACCTGGAGGCTGAGGGTTTCATTTTTTGTTCACTGAGCACCTCTGATTGTGTGGTAAATTGGAGAAAGAACAGGAGTCTGTGCTCACCAGCCTCATCCTGGCCACGGCCATGGCCACCCCTGTAAGCCCCAGTTACTTCATCTTGAAGGAAACAAACAAAAACCTGGCTTTAAAATCAGAGCAACAATCTCATGTTATTGTGTGGTTTTGTTTGGATTTGGGTGCTCTGGCTTGCTGGGACTTTTGTGCAAGGTATTAGGTTGAAAGCAAAAGGGAAGGATGCATGAGAAACCCATTTCTGCAGAGTGAATGGCTGGGCTGCAGAGAGGCTACTGAGACCCATTTCTGCTTAGCCCCAGGAACTTGGCCTGTTGCTCCTGGAAAGTACCCAGGAAGGATCAGGAGAAATCTGCAAATGAAGTTTAGCTCCAGATACTGGGTTGCCATAGCTGTTGGATCGGATCCAGAAGACGTTGCTTCATTGGAATTTGAGAGCCATCAATGGTTTGGGGAAGCAGATTCACTTGCAGCTTTGATTCTGCAGTTTTGATTCACTTACAGCTATGAATCATAAAGACTGATGATGCAGAAACATAAGTCCTCACATAAGACTCCCAGGAAGGGCTATTCAGAGCAGGTGTTCGAGCTCCAGGCACAGTCAGGGACCCAGGCTGCTTCCAGGCTTTGGCTCTTGTGTTCCAAAGCATCAAGTTCATTCTCATAGTTGCCTTGGGGACCAAGGTGGCTGCGAGACTCCGTCCACTGCGCTTGCATTGCAGGCTCAGCAAAGGCAGAAGAAGGAACAGCAAGAGGGATGCGCAGCCCAGCGGGGCCAGTCTTCCCAGCACACCACTGGCCAGGACTCAGCACAATACAGACTCTGTTCTGGGCAGTGTACTTGGAACCTGGAAGAGTTCTCTTTAAAGAGAACATGGCTGGATATTGACAGGTAGTGAGGGTCTCTGTGTTAGGCATGATCCTAAGAACTCTGGACTGGATTCATTAATTTGGTAGCAACGAGTGAAGCACTGGGGGGCTGGGTAAAGGGAATGAAGACTTGGACTGCAGGGACCACGGCCGGATGGGAAGAGTCTGACAAGGTTTGCTAGCTGAATTGAGAAATCGGGAACAGTGCCAAAGGTAGACGGTGATGTCATCAGTTGACATTAGGAAGGAAGATCCTGGATTAGGAGTCAGACTTGCTGACTGTGTCCAGTAGGCTGCCCTGCAGCTGGTGCTCAGAGCTGTTGGGGGTGGACATTTCCAATGCATACTGAACCCATTTACATATTAAGAACATTCTAATGTTTGTAGGGTGTCTTCACGTGTATGTTAGGGTTTCATAAGTTGCTACTTAGGGTTCCCTTAATGGTGTCAGAGGAAGGGTACAGGGCTGCCTCTTTTTGTGCACTATCACTGGGCCTAAGGGTCCTGAGAGTCGGGGCAAAGTTATGTTCTTGAAAAGGTGCTTCTCCTTTGCCTTCCCCTCTCCTTTAGCTCCTGCCTATGTGGTGGTAGGAAACATGAGCTCAGTGTCCCAGCGGAAAAAATCAGAATAACACAAATCTGAAGATGATGGCCTGCATATTGTATAATGTTTTAATAAACTTTGAGTGTTTAAACCAAAGTTTAAAGTTGAGCAGTATAAACCAAAATAATCCTCCGGCACACCAGTGCTACACAGGCACTAATTGCTAAGCTTTTAGGAGTCAGGTAGGAATGGCCCCTAGGCAGGGATCCAGCCCCGACCTCACCCTACATCCACAGCAGGTCCAGGGGGCCTCAGTTCCTGCTCCACCCCCAGAGATTTTGGTGCTGGGTGCCTCTTGCTGCTTTCCAGACCCTTGACCTTCACGCTTTTCCTTTTCTTCCTCTTCCACACTCATTCCACGTTTTCCACCTTGTGTTGTGGGTGCCAACAGCAGGACCGCCCAGGGACTGACCAGGCCTATAGACTCAGAACCTGTAGGGAATGGTGCCGGGATTCTCCAGCACTTAGTAGCCCTGCCCGGCTTCAGAAAGCCCCGTGTGGATCTGCCCTGGCCTGGGCTGGGTCTTCAGATCAGCCTACCCAGAGACTTAGCTCAGACCTCTTATCTGTCATTCTACCCAACTGTATCCCGGTAAGGCCTCACGTGCTAGGAAGGACCGCGCCCACTAGCTGTTGGTTGTAACACCCCCAACCCCGAGTTAAATATTTTTCTATCCCCATATTTGATAAATGAGGACACACCCTAAGAGCAATACAGGCACTGAGTTTTACTTTGTTGGAGGACATCATAAAAAATGTGTAAGGGGATGCGTGAGCGAGAGAATGATTTGCCCAGACACAGTGTTTCTGTAGATTCCTTGGGAAACCCGGACTTACTGTTTGTCTAACGTTACTAGGACCCCTGGGTGGGAAGAGGGAAGAGATAAAGGGTGAGGTTTGTGTTTGGCTATGAAAGCAGACAAGCTGAACTGTGGGAACCTTTGGAGAGGACCATAGAGCCAGCTAGGGATGCCCTAAAATGAGACAGTCTGGCAGTATTAAGAAAAACTTGTGTAGGGCCATGGAGAAAGCTCAGTGAGCAACGTGCTTGCTGTATAAACATGAGGGCCTGAATTCGAGCCTCAGGACCTACAGCCTATATCAAGAAAGGCAGGTACAGTGGGGCACTTGTCGTCTCAGTGCTGAGGAGGGAGAGGCTGGGGGGCTTACTTCAGGCCAGCTTTGCTGAGTTGGTGACCCTAGCCCAATGAGAGACCATGTCTCAACAACAGGAGGGCTCCTGACACTCAAGACTGACCCTCAGGCTTCACCCTCATGGACACACAGGCACGGCCATCTTCCACTCCGTTAGACACAGACCCGGACGAATTGTGTGCTGTTCATCCACTGTTAATTATTGTAGAACTGGGTGAGCCGAAGGTCAGCGAGTGGGGAAAAGAGGAAGCTGTGGGCTGAGGGACGGAGTGAGCAGTTCTAGGAAACACTTCAGTCTTGAAGGAATGCTTGGTCTGGCAGAACCCTACTTGGGACAGTCTGCTTCCTCTCCTGACACAGGACTTGGCATCCCTGGGGAAGTTTGCCTTGCAGCCCTGACGCTGGAAGGGACCCTGCTGCTCCAGCCGTGTAACCCTTAGCGTTATCTGTCTGGCGTTGGCCGCTTTGGTTTGTCCTTCCTGCCTTGGTTGTTTTGTTTGTCCAAATTGTTCTGTTCTTAGGGCGACACATAACAGCCGCGTCTGATTGCGTCCTCTGAAGAAGCAGAAGCGGGAGCAGGTTTGAGACCTGTGCTGCTGAGGTGGCCCATTCTGGGCTGGTTATTGCTGATTTATTTTAACAGTCTGGTGGGCAGAAAAACCTCTGTATCCCTGTCAGGGGCAGAGTTCACAAGCTCGTCTTCGTGGTTCCTGGCAGTTTCTAAGCGTTTGCTTAGCAATTGCCCTGGCCCATTTCTGTCCTTGCTTCTGGTGCACCCAACCCTGGACACTACTTACTGGTGTAGCTGATAGAGTTGTGTTCAGGAGCAAACAAGTGTTTTCTGAAAATGGTGGCAGGGTTTCCCTTGATGGGACCTGCGACTGTCATCCAGAACAACAAAATGAGGAAAACAAACAAACAAACAAACACCAACCCCCCCCCCCCAAAAAAAAAAAAAACTTGTACAGAAATAGCAGAGGCAGTAGGAAATGACGCCCGTTCAGGCTTGTTTTCCTGACTGGTGTGGCCTCATTCCAACCTGTTGCCATCGGCTCTGGCCTGTCTGTGGGACACCCGGGCACAGGGTGCCTCAGAGGAAGGGAACTTCTACATTTCTGTTTGCCTGGGCTCCTTGCCAAAGCCTGAGTTCAAAGTGCAGTTTCCAGTAATTTGTGGGGACGTCTCTGTGGGTTCACTGGGCCAGGACAGAAGCCTGCAAGCCCAAGTAATATTTCCTAATTGCTGTCGTTCCTTGTGGAGGAAAGGAAGGTAGTTGAGGCGCTCGCTGGTGGCTAGGATTGCTTCCTTGACTCCTGCAGCTGACTGGGTATCTCTGGCTGTCCCCAGCCTTCCTCTGTCATCCCATGCAGCCGTGGGAGCCCGGCTCAGAATGAAACTGGGTTTTACATTACTGCTGTCCACTTACCCCCTTCTTAGAGCATGGATGTCTGTTCCTCTCCACCCTGCCCCTTCCCTGTGTCTCAGAACATTCTGGTGATTGCGAGTGAACCCTTGGAAAATGAAGGGCTGGGTAATGGCGGGCTTTACCTCAGAGGAGGGCTTGGAGAACAGTGGCTTTTCTATCAGCCAGAGACACTCAAGGACAGTTTTCTTTTCTTTTCTTTTCTTTTCTTTTCTTTTCTTTTCTTTTCTTTTCTTTTCTTTTCTTTTCTTTTCTTTTCTTTTCTTTCTTTCTTTCTTTCTTTCTTCCTTCCTTCCTTCCTTCCTTCCTTCCTTCCTTCCTTCCTTCCTTCCTTTCTTTCTTTCTTTCTTTCTTTCTTTCTTTCTTTCTTTCTTTCTTTCCAAGACAGGGTTTCTCTGTGTAGCCCTGGCTGTCCTGGAACTCATCCTGTAGACCAGGCTGGCCTAGAACTCAGAAATCCGCCTGCCTCTGCCTCCCAAGTGCTGGGATTAAAAGGCATGCACCAGTGTTTTAATGAAATGTGTTTTCTCTGGCTGTGGATGAGTCACTCTTGACATGGAGCAGGGACAGTCTTAGGCCACTGTGATCTTCAGCCCTGTGAACAACAGAGGGCAGTGGCCTTTTAAGTCCGATACCCTACCTCAGGTATCCGGAGGCCACCCTGACAGCACTGAAGGAAGAATGGACGCAGCCCCACCCCACACCGTGTTCCTGGCCCTCTTTCTACAACACACATTTATCTATTTGCTAATCTCAGACTGGCTCTCTGGTGGTGTCTTCCCTCCAACCTGGAAACCCAATTCTAGTGACTTTTGCATTATAACAGTCTTCTATAGCAGTTTGGGTTGCTGGTGGTGATTGAGGGGGCCTCCCCCCCCATAGAGGAATTTCTATCTGTTTAAGAATCACAAAACCAAGTGGGTATAAAATATTATTTAAATATTTTTATTGGAAGGTCAGTACTTTTTGAAATCATTTAAATAATTAACTGTACAATGCCAGAATTCCTCATTAAAGCTTTAAAAAATATTTCTTGGTTGTGTGGCCTTTATTAAGCAATTAATGGCTTATATAGCTTTGCTCTTCTTTACTAAGTTGTTTTGTGTTTTTGTTTTTGTTTTTTTTAATTTACATTAACTGAGCAATCGTGATACACCTTTAATCCCAGCACTCCGGAGACCGAGGCAGGTGGGTTCGAGGCCAGCCTGGGCTATAAAGTGAGTTCCAAGACAGCCGAGGTTATTACATAGAGAAACCCTGTCTCAAACAACAATAACAATTTAACAACAAAAAAACCCAAAACCAATTTATATAAGATAATTGGTTATTTGTTCTTAAAAATGTCTTATAAACCTGCGAAGAGTCTAAAGTATCTCTCTAGCCTTCAGTTATCATTTAAAAAGAAACAAAACAAAATTTGTGACTAATTTTCTTAAAAAAAAAAAAAAAAAAAAAGTCCCCAGGTGCCTGACTAGCTAAGTCTGTAGGCAAATCTTGGGGATGATGCTTTTGGAATTTCTGCAGTGAGCCAGGTAGATGGCTCAGTTGATAAAGTGCTTACCTCGTAAACATGAGGACCTGAGCTTGCATTCCCAGCACCTATGGAAAAAGTGGGTGCAGTAAGCAACACACTTACATAATCCCAGCCATGAGGAGGAGGTGGAGGCCAGTGGACCTAGGATCTCCTGGCCTAGCCGATCCAGGTTCAGTGAGTGACTCTGTCATGAAAAGAGACTGAGAAAAACATACAGTGTTGACTTCTGATCTCAATATGTGCGCACACATACACACACACACACACACACACACACACACACACAGACACACACACCCCTCCTTCTGTTAAGTGTCAGCACTCATCATAATGAAATGAAACTAACCGATTTAGACTGTACAGAGATTGTCAGCACAGCTCAGATCTATCTCTTCAAGCATGGTTTCCCACACACAGGCAACTAGCTATGACCTACACCTTTGCCAGAGAACCCATGCATCCCCCAAAGATGAGGATGTCAAGATGGAGCAGAATGCACATCACTTCTGTGGATTCTTGTTAGTGGCCATGGCTGGGAGTCTGGCTAACTGTGGTTAGATCTTTCTGGAAACAGCACTGGCAGTTTCATCTGCTTCCTTGGCCCCCAAAGAAGCCACGATAGTCTTCAGTCTCCAAGAGGCTAGAAGCTTTGAGGTTTCAATCTTGAGAAAGAGCCTTATGCTGCGTGTTAACTGCCCCTCCCCCACCACACCCCAGGAGACTCAGTTAGTCTTCACACATTACAGAGCTGTAAAAGTCCTGCTAAGAGAGCAAACATTTGGTTCTTTTGTGGGCACCCCACTCCCTCCAAAAGTCCCCCAAGTGGGTGGTGGGAATGACACATGAAAGTTCAGGAGAATCAAAGTTCTGAGGGAAAAGTACTTTTATATTTATATAATTTTCAATATCATATTTTAAACTTCACTGCTGTATTGAAAGGACTGAGGAGTCAGTTGGCTTTTAAAATGACTGTGCTCTCAAACACTTCAAGCACATTGTGGCATGTGTTTCAGGCTACACTGAGGTCAGAGAGTTTGGATGGTAGAGAAACTTCTGGGGTCATGCTTTCAGCTTTTCTCTTTTTTATGTTTGGGTATCATGGAAAATATTTTGAAGACAACCATACCATAACAACCAACTCTCTCTCCCTGTTTCATATAAGGACCACCAGTCACAGGCCTACAGGGCTCACATGTACATCATGGAGAGTGACGGAAGCCATGTGTCCCCTGTCTTCTCCAAACTGCAGAAAGCAGCCACCTCAAGATTGGCTAAGCCTTGATTGGAACAACCCAGAGAGCAGCAGTAATGCCAGAGGTGTGTTTAGGGTGCTCCTGGCCCTGGTTCCATCCCCAGTGCATCTGTGCTTGACTCTGCCCTCTCACAACGAAGGCATTTGTAGGTGATTATTCCCACTGCAGGAGCCTCCCTCCATGCAGGGGTGACTGTGGTCAGGTCACACTTCCACTGTGGGGTATGAGTCAACTTTTGGATCTTCAACTGGGGTGGTTGTGCAAAATCAGTACAGGTGACTCTAGTGGGGAAAAAAATCGTATTTATTTTTATCTTGAGCGTGTGGGTGTTTGCTTGCGTGTATGTATATGCACCGAGTGCAGTGTTCTGGATGTCAGAAGAGGGCAACTGGTTCCATGGTTGTAGACGACTGTTAGCTGCAGATGTGGGGGCCGGAGAGGAAACCTAGGTCCTCAGCAAGAGTAACGCGTGCTCTGAGGGACTGAGTCATCTCTTCAGCCTCTGGATTCTACCTTTTTATCAATTCCATCTATTCCTCTAAATTTCCTCTGTTTTTGTTTTTCTTCCAACCCACGATCTCAAAGGCATCCTCACAACCAGCTGGATAGGAAGGAACAAAAGTATAAGGAAGGCTTTCCACACCGTTTAAGCCTCCCGACGCCATCAACATAAAGCGCTCCAGACACCTGAGTGTGTAGACAACGCTCAGAGCCATTGAGTCGTAGCTCTAGTTCCCCATGGAATTAGGGCAATTATATCCCTATACTTTGTACAGTTCTGAGGGCAGAGCTCTGGACTCTGCTGCCTCCACCCAGCAGGGAGGATTTGGCATCCATCATCCCCTCAAAGTGTGACACCATAGTTTCATTTAAAATGACTTTCCCTAGTATGCTGAAAAGTACAGTTGAGCCATGGCATGACCCTGTAGCATAAAGCAACATGACTGGTCCCTCTTCCACTGTGCCTGTGGGTGCTGGGGTGGAGGGACCATGCTTGTCCAGAGCACAGTTCCTCCATCAAAGCTATGTCTTTCAGAACGACTTCTGCCTTACTCTATATTTCCAAAGTGACCCTGAGATAGCTTAGCCTAAAAGTTATACAGGTGGGCTGTCATTTAAAACTTCCAACTCAGTTCTGTCTCTCCCCCCATTACCCCAACTACTTTGGCTTTTCAAATGTGGGTTCCTGGGATCTGACTCAAGTTGTCAGACCTGAGTGTTGAACACTTTTACCTGCTGAGCCAACTGGCCAGCCCTCTTTTTTTTTTCTTTTTTCTTTTTTACATGTTTAATACCTGGCTTACTAACTGTGGGTGGAAATAGCAAGTTCTTACAATGTCTGTGTTAACATTCCAAACATACCCCTTTCTTCTGAGATTGTCGTATCTATTATTATTTTCAAAAAAACATAACTTTTAAAACGTAAATGACTTTTCCAAGCCAGTGCTCTAATCTCAGACATAAATCTTGCTCCATTAAGAAAAGGGGAGCAGGCACTCTGTCAGAAGAATCCAAACTCAGGAGAATCAAAAAATTTAAAAGGTTAGCCATGGGAGTAGTCCCATAGCTTTTGCTTATGAAACACATTAAAACCTGCTTTCCTGAACGTGTCTAGTGTGAGGGTGGGTAGCGTGAGAGGACTGATGTAGATGTGGAAGCTGTGTAATTATGCAGGCATGCTGCAGGCAAGGGTGTAGGATGCTGGCTTCAGGGTCTGAGGACTGGCAGGAGCCAGGAGGTAAGCCTTCCTTTTTGCCTTCAATTTCGTTGAAAAACGACTTGTGAACATACAGTTCCGTCTCCCCTAAGTATGACGTCCCAACATAGAATCAGTTTCATGAAAATTTCATAGTTTTACAGAACAGATTCAGTCATAAACCAGGGAAAGTTTAAAATACATTAGTAGGCATGTCAGAGAGGTGGTCAGATGGGAGAAGCTCAGTTAGAGGTCTAAGAGGCTGTCTGATGGTATTCTTAGCTTTTGGATTGGTGGAATCCAGGGGTCTGCTATGTTAATAGATTCCCCAAACATTTTTGTCTATTAGTCACAGGATGTTTGTTAGTTCTGACACAGAGGTGGGTGAGGAATTCAGGGGGCTAAATCTAGCCCAGGATAAGGTAATTAGCCTTTGGACCTGTCACATTCCTGTCTTTCCACGGCACTGCAGTTCCGGTCAGCCACTTAGTCTCAGCTTCTTTCCAGGAATTCTTGTTCACAGGTGGCTTAGAGTGATTCTGCCTTTTGTGTATTTATGAGTTCTCTAAATCTCGAGTGTGATAGCCACGCAGGGCAAACACAGAGAAAGGATGTGGTAGGATGGTCTGATCTTAGAGCCTATGGATGGTACGTTCTGTGGTATTTCTTAACATTTATTGATGTACGTATACCACAGTGCATGTGTGAAAGTCAGTGGAACATTTGGGGACTCTATTCTCTCTTCCTACCACGTGGGTCTCAGGACTGAGCCTGGGACATGAGGTTTGGGAGCAGGTGCTTTTGCCCGCTGAGCCTCTGAGCCACCTCCTGGCCTTTGGTGGGGGTATTCTTTCAGCTGAAGCTCAGGACAATTTTTTAGCATCTCAAAGGTTGCTGAGATTTTTGCTGATAGCAGTGTCTTTCATTCTCTTAATCACCTTACCTCCCTGACCCCTACCCTACTAAGGTCAGTTTAGTTAAACTCCCCATTTTCGTAAACTGGTGTAAGACTGGGATGTAGGACTGAGGAATGGAAAATGGAAAAGAAGTTGAAAATGAAATGATGAAATAATATATTTATGTTATCAATATGTTCCTGATACTGAGATAAAGTTATATAAAAGACACACATGTGTGCATACATAATAAATACTCAAGTGGAGTCTTAAAGTATTAATAGGCTTGTCTCAGAGGCACGAGATTGCCAGTAGATTTCCTTCCTCATAAGTTGGTGTGATGATTTTTTAAAAAATAAGCACGAATTAGTTATGTAGTCTGAAAAACAAAACAAAACAAAACAGTAAAGTCTTATGAATGTTGGGAAAGAATAGAGCAACAGTCAGTGTCCATGAAAAGAGGCCTTTGGAGTTGCTGATCCACTTGGAAGACATATCAGGGTATGTGCTGTGTGTGGATCCCACGCTTGGTACCTCAGTCTTCTGTGGGATGGGCTGAGCCAGAAGCATTGGGAATACAGGTTAACGCATCCTCAAACTCCTGAAAACATATAGAAATAAGCTATAGATGCTCGAATCTATACAGTGGCTGTGAGGGCTCTGAGTCTACAAGAGTTTTATAAAATAGCTCGAATCATATAGTTTTGATAATAAGCTTCTGCTTCCAGCCAGATGCAACTCTAGTACCAGCAGGATCTAGCACTCTCCTCTGGACTCAGTGGCACCGGCACTCACACCTATGAACCTTCAGAGAGACACAGGCACATATACATAGTTAAAATAAATCTAAAATCTACTTTTTATTGTTCTCTCACATATTACATCCGGACCACAGTTTTCCCTCCTTTTCCTCTCTGGTTTCTACTCAAGGGCCTGCCTCTCTCCCCTTCACCTCTCTTCTCCTCCAGATCCACCCCTCCCCCATGCCTGTGTTGGGCAGGGGCGGGGGTGGGGGGGAAGAAAGAGTAGGCCTCCCAGGGACATCAACTAAACATAACAATCTACAATTAGGCCAGGGATATACCATCACATCAAGGCTGGACGAGGCGGGTGACCCAGTAGGAGGAGAAGGATCCCACAAGTAGGCAAGAGTCAAGGACAGGCCCTGATCCCTCTGTTAGGATTCCAACAAGAACACAACGCTACTCAGCCACAATTTATACTCAGAGGACCTAGGTCAGACTCCTGCAGCTTCCCTGATCTCTGTGAGTCCCCATCAGTCCTGGTCATTTGATTCTGTGAACCACATTCTCCTCCCGTGTCCCTCTGGTTTCTCTGACCCTTCCTCTCCCTCCTCTGCAGGACTCCCTGAGCTGCTTCTAATGTTAGGCTCTGGGACTCTGCATCTGCTCCTATCAGCCGCTGGCTGAAGTCTCTCTGGTCCCTCTGATGGAGATTACGCTTGGCTGCAGTCCCAGAACACTCTGCAGGCATGACAAACTGTGTGTAGGGCGAAAATTTTGTGGCTGGGTTGGTGTCCAAATGCCTCTGGCTTCGGACCTGGGACAAGGGACTGAGGTACATATTTTGGGTTTGAAACCAAACACCTTCCACTTGAAGGCTTGCCTTGTTACAGAAGATGGCCAGTTCAGGCTTCTTGTCCTCCATTACTGGAGTCTTTGCTAGGGCTAGTCTTGTAGTAAATCTAAAATCTTAAAAACCCAATTCTCTGTTTAAATTATATCACTTGTAAGAGAGGGTTAGGGATGTAGTTCAGTGGTAGAGAAAGCACTGATTCCATGCTTGGGACCCAGGCCTATTCCTAGCACTGCCCCCCCCCCCCAAAAAAAAAAAAAAACCAGCTTCAAAGGCTGAGACTGTGTGTGAGTGTGTGTGTGTGTGTGTGTGTGTGTGTGTGTGTGTGTGTGTAGGTCAGGATAAAACATTCTTCAGGCACTGTCCCTTTTATCCTGAATTTTACTCCTCCATTGTGTTTCAGTTCAAAGCTACTGGAAGGGCTGGTGCAGTGACCCGTCCTTGGGGCCACCTTCTCTGCCTTCTCCACATCCTGCTTGCTTCACTTCCAAGGATGCTGCTGGCAGGCACAGGGCACCTCCAGGGCTGCCCACCTTTGTTCCCTCAACTGATGCGCATCCTTCAGCTGGCAAGCATTCTGAGGATCTTGTGCCTTTTCTTTCCTTGTCTTTCTGCAGTTCCTGACGTGTTGCCGTGGCTATGGTTAGCATGCAGTAAATATTTGCTGAATGCCAGATAGGGCTTTTCTCAAACCCAGAAGGATGTGGCAATCCTGCAATTAGAGCGTGTGTCAAGGCCCTTGAGTAGAAACCAGCTGATTTGCATGAACGCTCATCTGTCTAGATAAGAACACCATGCATAAGCATGTGTGATTTTCCACGCCTTAAAAACGTGTGTGTGCCCCGTGATGACATTAAGTGGGGTGAGTGAGCAATGACACCCCATGAAAGACATTAAAAATTCTGAGACCCAGGAACAGGAAAATATTAATAAAGATTAATAGCCGCTAGCACTTATGTGGATTTTATTATGTGCTAGATTGTCAAAATGCTTTACATAGATGAAGTCACGCCATCCTTTAAGCAATCCCATGGGGAGGCTCGCTGTGATTGGCTCAGTGCCACAGAGGGTGAAACACAATTGAACTGGCTCTTTGCACCCCTAGAAGTCCCGTAGCCATTTCTTTCAGCTACTTAATTGAAATGTGAATGGTTTTGTGATTTTTCTTTTTAATCTTGTAAATTTTCCTATATGGCTTCATCTGCACAATGCCTCCACTTTCAAGTCCTATACAAATGAGACCATGTTCTACTCAAGATGGCATTTAAAAGAAATATAGTTGGTTTAAAGAAAAATTACTGAATGTGCCACCCCCCACCCCTTAGCTATTTCCCTCCAAAAAAAGAGTTTGACTAAGGTAAACATCCTTTGGGGAGACTAGGATTCTTTCACTGCATTTCTGTGAGCATGTTTCTGAAAGCTAGGATCTGTTTCCTAGAATTCCAATCTCTCTTATTGATAGCTCCATCTGGTTTTAAAGCAAAGACAGCTTTATTAGCTCACCCATTCAGATGCTGTTGGCTGTGCATGGCTATGATTTCATCCCTGAAGGGTGAAGATTTACTGTTAGCAAAAGATGCTCAAAAGAATGTTCTTGTCATCTCCACAGGGAATTCCAATGGCTCCCAGAATGCCCTGCGCCTCCTGTTATCTCAGTCCTTAAGGATGAAGCCCATCTCTGAAGGTCTGCAGCAATCTGGGGACAGCACCATCATGAAGCCCTTGAGTTTTCCTTTGTTGAGACCTTCTGGGCCATATAAAGATGATTCCTAACTGCGACTATCTTCCATGGATTTGGGTTTGTTAAGTTTCTAAGGACAGCCTTTCCCCAGTGAGCCTCTGTTTAGGGCCACTGGCATAGACCCTAGCTAGCATCAGCACTAACATCCTTTGAAACAGTTGGAGCTTGGTCTGGCGAGATGGTTCAGCCAGTAAAAATGCTTACCATCAAACCTGATGACCTGATTCTGTCCTTGGGAGCCACACACTTCTGTAAGTGTTCTCTGATCTCTGCATCTGCACTGTGGTTTGCCTCCCTCTAATAAACAAGCAAATAGATGTTAAAAAAATGTTTCGACCCAACAAGAGCTTTGGGAAATGCAACTGACTTGGGCAGTGTCTGGCAGTGTCCCTTTGATTAATAGGTAGTTAACATTATTTTTCCTTGTATGGACTCTACTCACACTTTATAATGTCAAGAGGTGTTAGTTTTTTAAAAGCCCTTATAATAGTAAAAGAACAGTAAACAAACCAGTGCTTGCTTCACACAGGCTTCAGAAGAAAAACACAAGCCAAATGACAGTAGAGTCTCTCTGTCAAAGGCCTGGCAATACAACTGTTGGATAGACTTTTCAGGGACCTGTTTTGCATTAAAATACCAAATAAAACAACATAATGGAGTATTTTGGCTCTATATAGGTTGCGCTTATGGGATGAGAATTGTATATGAAAGATAGCCAGTTGCTGTCACAGTTGATAGATTTTTGTCTACATGCTCAGTGTAGGAGCATCCCGAGACTGAGGAGTGTTTCCAAATTCTATGCCAGGAATGATGCAGATCCTGTCTGCAACAGAGACTGAGATTATCTTTCTGGTTTAAGATCTGTAAGCTGCTGCCTTGCCTGTCATACTGCTTTAGTTTTGTGTGTCAAAGGACTGTCATTCTAGATACAGTGTTGTGTGTATGAGTGAGTGTATGTGAGAGAATGCATACGTGTATGTGCATTCATATGTGTGTGCACACATGTGTGAGTGTGCACACATATGAGTGCATGCATATGTGTGTGTTTCTTGTGTTTTAATGTTGACTTAAAGCATTGGTCAGATTTAATAACTGCAGTGCAGCACATAGCTCACGCAGGGCAGAAGTTCAGTTTTAACCCAATGGGATCCATTGGGTACACTGGTAAGGAATCTATTGCAGTGGTCTGGACCAAGGATGGGCTTTTCATTGGGCTCAAATGATGACAGACTCTTGTGGAGACTTTAGCCTGCAGTCTCCTTTTGATATACGATGACTTCTCATCCATGGATCCTTGTAAATCCATTAAGAAAAATAAGAGAGACCTGATGTTAACTCCAAGGTTAAGTGAGGAATAGATGTTTTTGGCACATGTTCATGCTTGTTATGAAGCTATGAGAACTTTTCACTAAACATTCATGTATCTGGAAAGAGGTTTCACTGCAGGTTGATCACTGAAGCTAGCCCAAACCTAACCATTCTTTACCTTTATCCAGATATCTAATACCTTCACCTTGTAGCAAAAGATGAAGTACTTTGTAAAGGGGCTGGAGAGATAGCTTAGCAGGTAAGAGCCCTTGCTGTTCATGCAGAGGAACAGAGCTCATATCCTAGCAAATGCATCCATACCCAGCGACCCACAGCCACCTGCAACTCCAGCTCCAGGCTATCTGACTCTCTTCTGGCCTGTGGGGGCACTGCATACACATAACACACACACACACACACACACACACACACACACACACACACACACACACGAGTAAATTCTAAGTAACTCACTCAAGGTGACTCCCTGCCCGTCTCCAGTAATTTCTTACCCCTATGTTATCTGTACTGGGTGAACTGTTTATTAATTTGGAATCTAATAAATCTTGTATAACTTTCAGAAAAATAATGTTAAAGCCCCACCCTTTTGCATTCTGTTTAATCTACTGTCAACAGTATGAAAACTATAAAGAGTGCTCGCTGGTAATGGGTTAAGAGAGACTGGGGATGTGTTTGGGTGAGCCCTGCTAGCACATCCATTCAAGGGCAGGTCACAACTTTCCAATGCTGAACAGTGTTCAAGAGAGAAATGTTCAGGAATTCCCTAAAATGAAGCATACATGACCCCCTTGTGGTCACAGAGTGGCTGGGCTTCCCTGATGTCTCATGTAGGCACAGCCTTGCATTTCCTTGTTCATGAATTAAATTGAAAGCATTCCTTCTAAATGAAAAGCTTCTTACAGCCATCTCCCAGATTCTCACGTAAAACACAGTCCTCAGAGTTCTCGGTTTGATTTACCAGCCAAATGTCCCAACTTTCAACTGACTTCATAGAAAAACAGGATTTGAAGTTTGTCTACTTGTTGCCTGTAGAAAACTGATTTATTGAGTGATCTGAACTCATAGCCTGGTGGGGCTGGTGGGGTATTGGGAGTGAGTTTGTGTTTCACATGTCAGGAATATTAGCTATTATGACCAAAGGCATGGGTGGCATTGTATTAAATGAGGTTATGGTTTATTGAGGAATAGGTCTTTCCTCTCTTCTTGGTCTGGAGCTCTTACTGCATTACAGTGAGTCAAAAACAATACCATGTGACTTCCAAAGTGATGCCCTCCCTACTGACCTGGTAGTTTCAGCTCACTGCAGTATGTGCGCTGAGCAGGGACCATCTTTCCACACACATCTCAAACCAATGTCCTGGTGATTGTTCCTGCTGAGTTCAGCCTCCTGGTTATCCCCACCAAGGTGCATGAAAGGAAAGGAAATGGCTCTGGACTTTTTATACATGTTCAGGCACTGAAGGACTACCAACAAAGGACCTGCATGATGTCAATGAAACAAGAGGGCCCAGCTGAGCCCTGCCCATGTGATGGTTGGAACTATGAGAGATGAGATGCTTGCTGCTCTATGCCAGAAAGTTTGGAAGTCAATTGGAAACGGATTAGCAGAAAGGAATTAGGGTAACAGAACAGAAGTTAAGATTGCCGAAGACTTGAAGCATGAGGTAGTTAGGTATTCACATATGCAAAGGAACAGCCTGTGGTCTACAACATCTGAAAATGTGTGTGTGTGTGTGTGTGTACACCCAGTATGCACATGTGTTACATATCATACAAAACCCAACCTTCAAGTGACTATTCCATCAGGCATAGGACTTTGCATGCCCTTGCTTCTCAGCTGATGATCTGAGAGCCAACAATTTGGTTTTCTGTGGGGGTTTGTTTGGCCAGAAGGATCTTAGGCCCTGTGTCCAATTCTGAATTTTAGGGTCTGCCTTTTCAGAAAGATCCCAAGGGGTCTCAGTGTGTATTACAGTTGGAGCAGCACCAGTCATGGCACGGATGCTTCTGGCCCCATTACCGATGGTGGGAGCCAGAGGTGAGTAGCTACCCATATTGCAACTTATATACAATTCTATTCTCAAGACTCTGAAGCATAGATACCACCATTTTCATTGTGTAGATGGGGAAACTGAGGTTCAGACATTAAGGAATAGTATGTCTGAGGCCACAAGGCTTCTTAGCACCAGACACCAGATTTCCTAAAGTCTGGACACAGTCTCTGATAGATTCTAGTTGGTTCCTTGGAAGATGACTCTGAGAGACACTGGTGGACACACACAGCATGGGACAGAGACAGGAAGTAACAATTTGGGGTGTCAGTGGGTGTATACTGGCCATTACCATGCTGGGCAACTATAGCTTAGTCTCCTGGGATCTCAGAGTCCCAAAACAATGGAATGAGGAAATTCAATAGCTGTAGGCAAAGGCTGCTTTGGGGAGTGTTCCTCCCATGGGGTTTCTGGGTAGTTGTCCAGGTCACAGTGGACTCAGGCTGAACCCTGACACTGGAAGTCCAGTGTTATGCAGCATATGTTCCTCTCCATCCACTTATGTCTTACAACAAGTCTTTGGAGTGAGCCAGGGAGATAGCTCAGCCATTATTGTACTTGCTGTCCAAGCTTGACATCTGCATTTGATCCCAGCAGCCACATAAGAAGCTAAATACAGAGAAGTATACCTGTAATCTCTGCACTGGGGAGGCAGAGAGAAGAGGGTCCCCAGGGCTTACTGGTAACCAACTCAGAGAAATTGGTGAGCTCCAGGTTCAGTAAGAAATTCTATCTCAAAAACTAGTGTAACTAGTGATTGAAGCGATACCTGGCGTGGTTGATCTTTGGCCTCCATATGTGCATCCGTGCACAAACACACACAAATAGGCACACACCTAGACACACATACAGATTACTAAGAAAGATTGTTTTCTTTTAGTTTTTATGTATTGAATCAACTATAGTTACAGAATTAACTGAGGCATGCACATAGTCCTATTCCCAGGATGCTATATTTCTGGTCAGACATATAAAGAATGGCCGCCAGGCACCTTCCCTTAGCAGTAAGAAGATTTTCCTTCGCTGAATCTTCCAGCAGCATTGTCTTTATGCACACATCACAGCATTCTACTTTCTAGCCTAATGCTTCATTGCTGCTTCCCTTATGGCTACTAGTCTAACAGGATGGTTCTGTGTGGCTACATCACACCCTCATGTAGATGAAAGACACCCCGAGTGAGTCCTCTGCTGCTAAATATCCAGGTGGAGATGCACAGCCTGCGTGGCCCAGGTGGAGGAATACTTCAGCATGCTAACGGTGACCAAGGACTTCTATGTATTTTAATGCATTTCAGAAATATTTGCTGAAACTGTACTGGCCAGCTCTGAGACAGATACTGATAGGGTGATTGTGAGGTAACCAGGGAGAGGTTAGCCAGCAAACAACTACCATTAGAAGTAAGAGCCAATTGGCCAATGGGCCAATTTCTGTGGAGCTTACAAGTATGGGTCATATAAAATGGCACTGAACGTGTGCCTTCAGATCCTGTATCCCCAAACTCACAGCAGAAACTCTATAATCCTACTGAGAGAAATGGATGACAGTGACCGTGGATACATATTCATTAAGTTACAGGAAGTAATGAGGAAGATGTGGGACTATATAGAACGTGACCATACAGACTGCCAGTATGCTAGTCAGCTTCCTGACACTCTAGCAGTGTCCTTGAGACAAACTAACAGTTAATTTGGGCTCACAGTTTTGGAAATTCCAGATTATGGTCAGTTGGCCTTATTGGGGCTGTGAGAGCATGAGGAGGCACAAAGCAGAGTAAAAGCCCCACTCACCTCAAGGCCAGCCCACGAAGGAGAGAGAAAGAGGGGTGCAGAGACCAGCTGGGCCACCCCAGTAGTCACAGAGTCTTAATAAGGTCCCATGTCGTGGTTTGGATGAGAAACGCCCCTATAAGCTCACATTTCTGAACACTTGATCCCTGCCATTTGGGGAGGTTGTGGAGCCTTTAATGGGTGGAGCCTTGCTAGAGGAAGTAAATCATTGGGGGTGGGGGTGGAGGGTTTATAACCTCATCCCGAATGTTGTTCTGTCTTTCTGTTTCCTGTGTGTGGTGAAAAAGACCCACCTTCCTGTTTTTAGGAACTTTTTCTTGGAACTCTCTAGTGTTTGGCTTTATTCCTCTTCCGAGCATTTCCTATTACCAGAATGAGAAGTCAAAACATTCTTTCTATAACTTAATGCTCCTGTTAATTAATTGGAAATTTCATACAATTAATTTCGATCACCTCCCAGGACCCCTAGGTCCACCCCCTTTTGCCTTCCCCTAAAACAAAAGATGAGAGGGAGAGCAGAGATTCTGTATTGCAGTAGGCATCTGAGGGAAGTAAGATATCATAGAGCTGCTAGTGGGGGGGGTTAAGTTTTTAATATTAAGTTTATAGAATTATAACTATATCATATAATTATATAATTTCTACCCCCTTCCCCTTTTCCCTCAAAACTCTTTCATGTGCCATTGTTCTTGCTTCTCCCAAATTCATGGCCTCTTTGTCTTTAAATATATATATATATATATATATATATATATATATATATATATATATATATATATATATATATATATATATATATATATATATATATATATATATATATATATATATATACACACACACACAAATATATATATATATATATATATATATATATATATATATATATATACACACACACATATGCTCATACTTAGGGAAATATATGTGTATATATCTCTAAGCATATAAATACAGCCTACACAATTCATATAATGTTACTTGTATGTATATGATTCCATTGTGTAAGACTATTTCTCCCACTCACAGAATTCCTGTTGCTGGAGTTCTTTATTTAGAGCTGAGGTGTTCTGAGCCTTCTCCCTTCCATGTTAGCATATCCATTGGTGTTGTTGTTCACGTCTTGTTTAGTCAGCCATGTTGATGAGATTTCATGGTGCATCCTTTCTGACATTTCTACGAGATACAGTCTCACAGTAAAATTCCCATTATTCTGGCTGTCACAGTCTTTCTGCCTCCTTTTTACAATGAACCTGAGGCTTAGGTGCAGGAGCTGTGTTGTAGATGTTTTGTTTGGGACTAGGCATCACATGGTCCCTTGTTCTTTGCTTTTTGATGAGTTGTGGTTTTCTGCAATTGTCTCTGTTGCAAAGAGAAGTTTATTTGGTGAAGAATTAGAACCACACTTACCCATGGGCAGATGGGTTAAATATTTGGAGGGTAGTTATGGATTATGCTGCTTTAGGACAGTGGTAGTTTCTGCTAGGTTTCCAGTACCAATCATGTTTGCCCTCTTGTTCAGCAGGTCTTGTTAGAGAGTTGTTGGTTACCACCAAGATATGCATGCCACTACTGTGCTCCTATGATTATTTTATCGTGCTGGTTGGTTGCGGTTCATATGCGTCATAGCTGGGTAGTTCTGTTATTTGCTTTCCTCCCTTGGAAGCTTGCATGAGGTCGTCTAGTATTATGAGAGCTAGTACTTGGGGCGGGGCTTTCAGGTCATATGAGTCTGGGGGCTTTTAGAAAGCCTTATGGCAAAAACTGAGGTGAGACAGATGAGCTGGGGAGGGGATGAGCTGGTCAGCCCGGGCAGTCCTATCTGGATTCAAAACCATCACACTGCTTTACTGTGGAGAATGTATCATGTTCTCCTCTTAGTTCATGTATCTCTTCTAGTTTCAGCCAGTATTCATGAACAGCCATCTGAACATGAACATGGACAGCAGAGCTCCTCATTAGGAGCTCTCAAAGAAGCAGGGGCCTTAGTCCTTGACATTCCTGCCTCCAGCAAGGACTTTCTCAGAACTGCTGCTTTTGGGGTCCTTGCCCTGCCTGGCTTGTTTCTATTTCCTGTTCTCATTACTGTACTTTTGAGTTGTTAATAGAGGAATTTTCAACAAACAGCAATAAGTCTGTATGGAGTCTTATCTGATACCTTACCTGTTGTTTTTCTGCCTTTGGCCTTCGACTAGCAGTCAACACTATTTTGCAATGTCGTTAGTATTTCATCTTATTTTCTTGTTTCTTTTACTAGAAGAAATTCCCTCTGAGTGTGGCAACTGTATCTTTGAAATCCACAAAAGTACAGGTCAACAGATATAATACATTGTAAGCCAAACATGCTTGTTGATAAGTTTGAGAGCAATTATGCTTGAAAAGAAGTTGCATTTAAAATGAAATTTTAATTTAACATTAAACATGTGTGTATGTGTGCATGTTTATGTGTATGTGCACCTGTGAGGTGGGGAGTTGGGTGCATGTGTGTATGGAAGCCAGAGGTCAACCCTGGGTGCCATTCTTCAGGAACCATCAACTTTATTTTTTGAGACAAGGTCTGTACTGGCTAGTTTTCTGTGTCAACTTCACACAGGCTGGAGTTATCATAAAGAAAGGAGCTTCAGTTGGGGAAATGCCTCTGACTAAGACAATTGGTACCAGCATAGTGGGGTATTCCTGTGACAACCTGACTATGTTTTGGGAAGGACTGTGGAAGGACTTTGGAACTTTAGGCTTGAAGATCCATTCATTGTCAAGAGCTCTGTCAGATGTTGTGTAGGAGCTTGGAAGATAATGTTGAAAACAGTGCAGAAGATGGAGGCCTGGCTTGTGAAATTTCAGAGGGAAAATTAAAGACTCTTTTCAGGGCCATTGCTATTTTGATTGGGAAGATTCTGTGGTTCTGGTTAGCTGGGGCTGAAGAATCAGCTGTGCTTAACAAGATACCAGAACTACTAAAGCAAAAACTTTGCATTACTGGGACTATTGATGCTGGTTAGGTGGAGCTAAGAAATTAGCAGTGATTAAGAAGAGACCAGCATCGTTGAGGTGACATTTTCTGGGAAGTGCTTTCTGAGAGCACAAAGAGGCTGTGTTCCAGAGATAGCCAAAGTTGTACCTGGTGCAGTAGCAGGACTTGGTAATGTGTAAGAGTCACCCAGGTGGTACTGGTTTTGAAGGCATGAAGGGGTCATGCAGAGCAGCTGAGGCTCAGCACTGTGATAGGCCATGGAAGGCCTTTGGTGAAGGTGCAGCCTCAGTTGCAGTTGATGGCCCAGGACTGAAGGGGTCATGCAAAGGAGTTGAGGCTTAGCACCATGAAGAGAGCCTATGAGAGACTGTTGGTGAAGCCTAGTTACAGTGGAAGACAGCAGCATTTTGGAGATGCCAGTACCATGAGATGACCACCAAGAACAACAGCACCAGTGGAGTACAGGTGGCTGGAGCCTAGAAGACAATGTGTGTGCTATAAAGGGCAAGGCTGGAGAAGTAACCCAAGCCCTTGGAGAAGCCCAGAAGATTGTGAGTTGGATCCCAGACATAGGACAGTTGGAGTTTGATTTTCCTTTATTATGACTGTGCCCTGCTGCTTTTCCCTCTTGAAGGAATTATTTTAGTGGAACCCACAGTTAGACATTTAATTGTAAAGACTTTGGATTTTAAGAGAGATTGAAATTTTAAGAATTTTCAAAGACAGTGGGACTTTTAAAGTTATTTAGCTCTTGGGGATGAATAAGAAACTAAGGCTTGAGGCTTACTTACTAGTGATGTGTTTGTGTGTCAAGTTGACAAGGGGTCAATTGTACTGGCTAGTTTTGTGTGTCAACTTGACACAGGCTGAAGTTATCATAAAGAAAGGAGCTTCAGTTGGGGAAATGCCTCCATGAGATCCAGCTGTAAGGCATTTTCTCAATTAGTGATCAAGGGGGGAGGTCCCCTTGTGGGTGGTGCCATTTTTGGGCTGGTAGTCTTGGTTCTATAAGGGAGCAGGCTGAGTAAGCCAGGGGAAGCAAGCCAGTAAAGAACATCCCTCCATGACTTCTGCATCAGCTCCTGCTTCCTGACCTGTTTGAGTTCCAGTCCTGACTTCCTTTGGTGATGAACAGCAATGTGAAAGTGTAAACTGAATAAACCCTTTCCTCCCCAAGTGCTTCTTGGTCATGATGTTTGTGCAGGAATAGAAACCCTGACTAAGACAGGGTCTCTTGCTGAACTTGGGTTAGCTCCCCAATTAGGCTCGGTTGACTCACCTAGGCGTGCTCCTAGGATCCTCGTGCATTCACACCTCCTCAGCAATGGTGTTAAAAAAAAATCCCGCTGCCATTCATGGCTCTTCACTTGGGTCCTGAGGTTGGGATTCAGGTCCTCACGATCACTTTACTGAGGGAACCATCCTCCCAGCCCCTGAGAAAGAAATGTGATGCTTCATGGCATATTTGGGCCCTTTGATTCAATCATGGATCATTCAATATCAGAACATATATTTGTAGACACAGTGATAAAATGTCCTCCATTTCCTACATAGTAATGCACAGAGAAAGCTTGATTCTTGTTTCAGAATCTTTTTGATGAGTTGGATTGACAGCCTTGAGCTAAGAATTCCATACGTGTGTACTTATACAAAGATCAACAGCCTAGCGCTTAATATACTTTTCCCAAGTTGAGTTCAATGCGACTCGGGAGGAGATGTTTACTGCCAAACAGTTAACTGCTCAGCTTGCTTCCTGTGGACCAATCTGTGGGGAGCGGGTATAGCCGCATGGGCCAAAGATGGCGCCCTGGCTCTGTGCTAAAGCCCCGTGACCTCGATTGTTTACCTCAGTCTCAATCATGCACACGTGTACCTCGTTGGAGAGGTTAGTGCAACATCTCGCGAGACCATTCTATCAGCCAATCCTGCACGCTGCCTTGGATGTGTGCATCTATGATTGGGTGGTGTGAGGTGACGTGAGTGAATGGAAGAGGGTAAGTGTGAATAGTCCCAGAGGATGAGATATATGACTGAACTAGATATGAAGATGATGAGATGGAGATGATTGTTGGAGAGACTGAAGACTGACTGATTGAGAACTGACTGACTGAAGCTGGGGAAGCTGCAAGAAACCTCCTAATAAAGAGAAGTGGCTGCAGCTGCTCTGAACCTGCTTTTTGGAGTTGGTGTCGTTTATTCCCACTCTCTGCTGGTCAGAGACTGGGCTGTGACACCAATCTTTTCCAATAACTAATAAGATAAAATAGACTTTCTCGGTAAAGCAGAACGTGATGGTTTAGAGGTGTTTCTTCAGTGGTGCCCCAAACTGGAAATAATCCAAATATAAAGGAGTAGATGGCTACTTATAAGTGCAAGGAGCCCAACTGTGAAGAGTAAATGCTTTTATGGCAACAGCGTAGATGCGACTCAAGCACTGTGCTAAGCAGAAGAAGCTAGCATCCAAAGGCTGAGTGCAGAAAGAGCTTTGGGAACAGAAAATACCAGTGTTGGGTTTAGGGGAGGAGTTGACTCCAGCGGGGTGGGTCTGTGCCTGTAAGCATTTGTCAAAATGCACAGATCAGTACAGGACAAAGGAAAAATGTGATATGAACCTTATACCTTAGATAAAGAGATTATTCAAGTGTATAGACTGGAGGTAACTATCGACCGCTGTGAATATGGTGATCTCTAAGAAAGTCCCTTTAGTTAAGAGAGCAAAGGTTAAGAGACTCATCTCAACCTGTGAGTGAGCAAAAGCAGAGGCAGGATGGCAGGGAGAGTTTTCAGGGAGCTCCAACTGTATTTGTTTGGTTCCTGTTCTAGGGAGGCAGGGAGAGAGCCTCCTCATCGAGGCTCTCTCCTCCCCCACAAGTTAGTTGTGTGAGGGAAAGGGAGCAGGCCCTTCTGAATCATAGCTACCAACTTGGCAGGGTGAAGGAGGCACTCTCCACACAAACAGGAAAAGGGCAGCGGTGACTTTCTAGGCAGGGAACTGGTTACATTTTGTTTATTTGAAGGAGAAGAATCGTGACATTCTGGGAATAGGCAAGATGGCCGTTTCCCCTTAGCTACAACCAGCCATGCAGACCTCCTTGCAGGGGCCTGACTATCTACACTGGAACCAGAAAGGCACACCCTGCTTTAGCCTCAGGCAGAACGATAATAACAGCATGCTAGCTTGGTAGTCTGTGTGCTGGAAGGGTTTATGAGGAGGAAGTCCGCAATTACATATTTCTGGGCAAACATTAACCAAGATTGAAACCTAGATTTGAGGAGAAGTAGCAGGCTGGAATCTTGAGCTGCCCTCGGTAGCTGTTCTGCGGATTGTCAACTGTGGTTAGACGCTCTTCTGATTTCTGAGAGCTAGACGGAAGAGAGGGAAGTACCTACAAGCTGGCAAGAAACTTTTGTCACACTTGTCCCCAGCATGTGGCTGGAATACACTGCCACCGTTGATGAAGGATTATGGGAAACTCTTGCTACTTCCATAACCACAGCGAAGGCACCACACAGGGCCCATTGTTGCCCTCACACTGATGAGCGAATCCATTCATCCCTGTGGCTTCCCAGCTGCCACTGTGCACTTGAGAAGCCTCTTCCTGGCAATGTCACCGAGAGCATCTCAATCGCTTCCTACCATCATCTGAACAATTTTGGTTCAACACTGTGGTTTTGTGAATTCTATTTTTAAAACTTCTTAGACCAAACCCTGATGTGCCCAGTTGGGCTAGGCAAACTTAAAAAGAAACCAAGGAGCTAAAATTAGCTCCAAATCAAGATGGTACAAGTGCATGTTCTTTCTATTTCAGGCAGACCACAGTCATTAATTATATGGAAGACATCCTGTGTCTTGTTCCCTACCACACACTTTAGGGAGCAAAAGGGCCAGGGGGTGGGGGCAGCCATCAAATAAAGAAGCCAGTGTCTTTCCAGACAAATGGCTCTAACTCCTCTTAGCTGAAGCTGGTGCAGGGGATGGCTCGGGAACGGCCATTGATCCTGAGTCCTGACCAGCTTGATCAAGGGAGGATAGGATTTTCGCTCAGGGCTAAGTGGTCTAGAGTTTGACTTCTGACACCACAAAGAAAATAGAGGCAAAGTCTCCTTTTAGTGTTTCTTCACAAAGAACTCATCTGTGGATGAATCCGACGAGGAAGAAAAACCCGACTCATGTAGACATGGGGAAGAGGATTAGGGTTCTAATCAAGTTTCAGTCTGGATCTGGTTGTGTGCTTGGGCCTAATTTCACTTATTGAATTCAGAGAATTGAAGTCAGAATCTCCCAACTCAAAGCTCTGGTATTTTCAACTCTTCTGAGGGAAGAGATAGAACTATCACCATTCTCATTGTGCACCAAGTAGAAAGAAAGCCTGGACAGATCCTCAGAGAATCTGTATTTTGGCTTTCTTCAATTCTAGAGTATTAGGAGTGAAATTGCTTTGGGAATAAGGAGACTTCTGAGACACTCCTTTAGGGTACTTGACTTTGAACTTGCAGGCCATAGAATTTTGGATGCTTTACCCATTGTAATGTTAAAAATTCTGAGAGAAAGACATAAAGAACATCTATCCTGAAGCCTCAGGTCTCAGTGACAAAGAAAGGCAAGATTCCACCAGGGTTCACTCTGGGGGAACCTGTGAATTTATTGGGGTGACTGTGAGTCCCTAGTACAGATCTGATCTGTGGGTGGGGAGTCACAAAGGAATGGAAATGGGAAGGAATGGCTAAAATGGAGAGCAAGGAAGAGCTGGGGGCCCGGAGTGCTGGGTTTGCACTGAGAGAAGTTCCTTGAATTCTCTCTCTCTGTATGGGTAAGCAAGCTAGAGGTCAATCATAGGTGTCATTCTCCAGGTGCCATCCACCTTGTTTTTGAGACAGTGTCTCTTACTGTCCTGTGCCAGATGACCAGCAAGCCCCAGGTTCCCAGAATCAAACTCTGGTCCTCACCAAATGAGCTATCTCCCAGCCCTAATTATAGTTTAATAACATCAGGCTCAAAGCCAGTAACGTGTCTTATGTTATTTCTAGTTTCTTTCTTTCTTTCTTTCTTTCTTTTTTTTTTTTTTGGTCTTGATTTATGGTCAACATTTTATAAATACACCACAAGTTCCTGTAGAGCAGATGTGGCGAGCTCTGCAGGTCTCTGACATCCGAGCTCATCAGTTAACCAAAGCCCACACTCCACTCATCACTTGCTCAACAGAATTGTAGCTAATGTGTGTCCAGTTGATTTTTACTTTTAAAAACGTGTGCTCATTCGTTCATTGGTTGGTTGGTTGGTTGTGCTTGATTGGGTGAGGTGTGTGTCTGTGGGAGGGAGCTCTTATGCTCTGTTGTGAACTTGGAGGCCATGGGACAACTTGAAAGACTTTATTCTTTCCCTTTACCATGTGGGTCCTGAAGACTAAACCCAGGTGCAACCTCAGTGGCAGGCACCTTTACCTGCTGCACTGTCTCTTTAGCCTCAGCTGAACTTTTACATACTAAAGTTATGGCTGTAAATCTTCTGGTCTTCTAGTCCACATGTCCATACTGTCTGAGCATTATGGAGTTTAGTCTAACTATTTTGTTCATCAAGGTAAGTATAACCTTATTTGGTTTTCTTTTTCCTCCATTCTTTCCCTTTCTCTTTACCTCCTTCTCCCTTCATTCCTTCTCACCCCCTTTCCCCCCTCGTCCCCCTGCCCCCAACCCGTCCACTCTCCAGTGCTGGGCTCAAACTCAGGATCACACATATTCTCCAAGAGCTCTGTCACTCAGCTCCACTCCCAGCTCAAGGATGGCATTCATTCTCAAAAAGTTTCCTATTTGTTTTGTTTAGTAATTTTGCACTCCCAACAATAACATGGTGGCCAACATTTTTGATGATGTTAGGGACAATAATTATAAGTTAGATGGACAAAGAGAAATGGTACCATCCGTGAAACATCCTCTTCATGCTCCTTTGGTTTTTTCTCCTTCCTTCCTTCCTTCCTTCCTTCCTTCCTTCCTTCCTTCCTTCCTTCCTTCCTTCCTCTCTCTCTCTCTCTCTCTCTCTCTCTCTCTCTCTCTCGTCTGAGTTTTCAACAAAAGCTATTCCTGGGATAGGAAGGCAGGAAGCTGCACTCTGGGTTTAGTCCTGGCATCCCAGTGGCTTCAGGATTGGCTTCCTTGGTCAGGAACTCTGGTGTTTAGATCACCCCCCTCCTTCCTGGCATGGCTTAAGCTGACTGTGCTCTATGTGTTGGCTGACCTGGCACTTAGGGACCAATGTCCACTTTCCTCCATGTGTCTGTGTCCACAAGTTTGTGGTTTCCTATGTGCTGGCCTTCTGTAGAGATCTGTGTATATTTTGAGGTCTCTGTCTTTTCTGATGCCACATCTCGGTGTCCTATTAGCCTTCCTAGGTCTTTTGGGTTCTCCATAGGGTCCA
This sequence comes from Mus minutoides, assembly GCA_902729485.2. Taxonomy (NCBI): domain Eukaryota; kingdom Metazoa; phylum Chordata; class Mammalia; order Rodentia; family Muridae; genus Mus; species Mus minutoides. Next base: position 5,148,159 of record LR756421.1, read on the forward strand.
AAGTTCTTCCAGGACCCCAAGTTCAAGGGCCTAGCCCTTTCCCTTGGTCAACTCATGTTGCCTATTCCCTCCACCCCGAGGGCATGTGACCTAGGCCTAAAGGGGTGAGAATGGTCCCTGAGAGTGTGAGCCTCTGCAGGCTGAGGCCCATCCTAGGCCATGATGTGCTCAGGTTCCTCCCTGCTGCCTGGGCCATCCTCTGGCTCTGGCTCTTTCTATGTTCATTTAAAACCTGGAACTTTGGTAGTTAATTTGTCCCTTAAATCAGTGATGAGTCTAAACCTAGTGTTAAAGCATGATGTCATCCTAACACCTTCCTTCACTAAGTGCTTCCTGTAGTTACCTGGGCTGCTGATCGCCAGCACATCCTGTTGATTTTATCTTTAGGAATAAGTCCTGGCCCTGTCTGTTTTTTGACTCCGCCCTTCCCTTCCTCACAGGAGCTAGCTGCCTGCTTGCTCAGTTTGTTTTGTTTAAATTTCTACAGGACTTTCCAGATTTATCTCCCAGATGCCTATCTTCATGGCAGCTGAGTGATTATTTTAAAATGTAAATGAGATCATGTATGTTTGCAAGACCCAACAAAGGTGCCTCTTCACGTGTGAGGTAAGGTTGGCACCGTCTCCTGGGCTCTGCTTCTCAGCCAGCACTGTCCTTCTCAGGATCTCTTCCTTCCTCTTTGTGTGCAGTCAGACCACACTGACATCCTCTTTGCTCAGGGACAATGCACATTTTGAAGGAGGTTATTGTGTAGCCTAGGCTAGCTTATAGTTTTTGTGTAGACAAGGATGGCCTTGAACCCCTAATCCTCCTGCCGCCATCTTCTAAGTACTAGAATGACAGTCACTTTCACCACAACTGGGGGTTTATAGAACTGGGGATCAGAAGTAGGGCTTTGTGCATGCCAAGCAAGCACTCTACCAACTGAGTCGCATCCCCAGCAGCCACAATACCCTTTTCTGTTTCAACCATAGCACACATTATTTCCTGATTAATCATGTTACTATATTTGTTTGTCTCTGCTTGAGAATGATGAATAAGGTGAACGAATATTTACATATGCTGCTAAGCATGTGCAAATATGTAAATATGTTTAAACTTATTATGCCTTTTAATTATAGTCATAGTTACCATGGTAACAGAATGTAACTCCATTCCTTAGTTCCTGGCCTGCGGCCCTCTCATGGGTTAGGTCTTTAATCTTCATGGCAGTCCTATGAGGTCAGGACTGTTATTATCCATATTTTATTGTTGACAGAATCAAGGCACAAAGAATTGCAATGACTTTTCCAAGGCCGAAACCAGCTATTAGGTGGTAAAGGATTTGTGTTCAGGCAAACTAATGTCGGGCACTTGAGGGCCCCACTCACAGACTGAGCAAGGCAAGACTCTCCATAGTTAGCTCAAATGTTTAACTGTTAGGGAGAGAGGCAAGTGAAAGAAAAGTCACACCCAAGTAGGAGGAAGGGTTAACAGAACAAAGAAACAGGGAAACTTAACGTACATTATTAAAAAAAAAATCTCTTGCTACTAAAGTGTGTCAGAAAATATTGATATGGTCTTCACATTTGCTGAGATGGCTGCTTTTGCTAAGATGAATATTTGGCATAAGTCTGTGGAAAGTAGGGAGGAAGCAGGCAAAATGCTTCCATTATAAAACACACTGATGGTTGGAGATGTGGCTCAGTTGGTTGGGTTCTTACCTAGAACAAAGCCCCAGTGTCTTAGTCACTCTTCTATTGTTGCGAAGAGACATCATGATCATGGCAATTCTTATAAAAGAAAACATTAAACTGGAGCTTGCTTACAGTTTCAGAGGGTTAGCCTCTTATGGTGAGGAACATGGTGGCAGGCAGGCAGACATGGTGTTGGAGAAATCTACAGGCATCAGGCAAAGGGTGACCCTGGAATTGGCTTGGGTGTCCACAGCTCACTATCAGTGACACACTTTCTCCAACAAGGCCACACGTACTCCAGTAAGGCCACATTCCTATTCCTTCTCATCTAGTGCCATTCTCTGACGACTAAACATTCACATGTATGAGCTTAGGAGCTCATTCTTAATTAAACCACTACACCTGGGTTCAACCTCTAATACTGTGTAACCAGGTATGGTAGCACATGCCTGCAGTCCTGGCACTTGGGAGGAGGAGGCAGGAGGATCAGATGTTTTAAAGTCATCCTTGGTTACATAGTGAAATCAAGGCAAGCCTGAACTACAATTAGAGCCTGATTCAAAACCAAACTAAATCAAACAACAAAGAAAGTCTGTAGAGATGCATTTTTTTTTTCTTCCTGAAATGATTTTGGTGTTGGGCTCACTGACTTTTTACAGTAATTATGAGAAAGACTATTTAAAGGTGGTTTGTGGGAGATTGAAAAGTGAACCCAATGATCTGTTGACTTTGAAAAATCACTTTGAAATATTTGGCCACGTGGTGTCAGAGCTTGGGATCCCTGTAGCCACAATTATCAGTCTGATCCCAGGTCCACCAAGCCACTGTGACACACCATGTGAAAACAGATCAGTAATCAAGACTGTGTAAATCAAATACTGGCTGCTATTCCATCCTACTCGTCCCTCCAGGCTGGTGATGTGGTTTTCTTCCTGGTGAATTTAACTCCGGAAACTTGAGGATCAGATGATTAGTGATCACCAAAGCTGATCACCAAAGTGATCACTGAGTCCTTTATCTCACATAGAAGGAGAAAAATGACTCACAGACAAGAAGCGAGCAGAGTGAGTGTAGGTCTGTTAAAGAAACTAGGGAGCAAGAGAGATTCCTAGAGAGGAATTTCAGTGTGCTGTCTGCCCAGGGGTCTTTTATGGGTCTTTTGGTGGGTGCTGGATGGAAATTGGGATTGTTATTTTAAGATTTATTTTTATTTGTCTGTGTGTGTGGTGAGTGTATGCTTATATGTGTGAAGGTACCCCCAGAGGCTAGAAGAAGGCATTGTATTGTCTGGATCTGGAGATACAGTGGGTTCTGGGGACTGAACTCAGGTTTTCTGGAAGGCAGCCAAGCCTGTTAAGCACTAAGTTATCTATACACTCCCAGGACTGGTCATTTTTGAGTGTACTGTGGGCTGAGTCAGTAAATGACCTATATCCAACTTCCCTGACCCCTCCACTGAGCCAAGGAAGCAATCATCTGCTACCCATCCAATCAGGGGCATGCTCATGCACTGTGCTTACCTTGGTCCACTTTCTCCCAACATGAATTGCTCATTTCATAGGCCATTGATTGATTTACCTTCTATACCACTAGCTCATGATCTAACACAGGTCCTGCCTTCTCTTCCTGGGAGCTACCTTCTGTTGCACTAGAAGTCAGCCTAAAACTTCCAGGGAGTACCATATTCCATGGTCAATACCATGGAAAATTACCCAACTCTATTTTAGTAACTCAAGGCCAAGATACCCCAGCTAACTTACCTTAGCTTTGTTAAACTGTCCGCTTGTGCCAAACTCCTCTCAAGCTAACTGCTTATCTTAGCTTCTGTTAAACTGCTTGCTTTCGTTACACCTCCCACTCCCCTCCTCAGCTGCCTAGTGAGATACTAGCATGCAGTTTTTTGCCTTTAAAAATTTCTTAACCCAAACACTTGGTGCTACATGTGGGTCTCAAATACCTGAGTGTAGTCCCAGCAAGCTGGAATAAAGACATTTGATTGGCTATAAACTGTCTGAGTGGTCATCTCTGGTGGGTTTTTAGTCTCATTAGTAAAATAATTCAAGAATGGATTCAAACAAAAGCTTGAAGGATAATCTAGGACAGAGTTTTTAAAACCTCAGGGTGGGCAAGCTGTAAACCTTGCATCTCATAGGAAGAGAATGGAGAAGAGAAGGACAAAACCCTTACTGTTTGCTATTTGGTTTCAGACCTTGGGATAAGGCACTCAGGTGCATATTTTACCTATCAAAGCAGACCTGGCTTTCAGGTTCTCCCAATATCCTTTAGTCTCTACTTGGCATACCTCGCCCCTAACCCTGAACTTTCCGGCCCAGGGGCTAGGCTGCCCTCCCCCCCAAAGGCTCTTCAGTGCAGACATTTTGGTCTCCCAGCTCTCTCTCCTCTCTTTTTCTTTCTGCATGTGCACTCTTTCTTTCTCTTCCCCATCTCCTCTCTCTCCCTTCCTATGGCAACTTCCCTGGGGCCACAGAGTGTTCAAAACAATCTTATCTGGCTTGAATTGGCTCATTTTACCAGCAGAGAATGCCACTTATGTTAAGAGAGCATGGTGGTCAGGTAGCTTGCAGCTATGTAGTGGGGAGGAACTTTAAAGAAAAAGTAAGGACGTCCAAAGAGCCAGAAAAAGCACCGTTAGGTTCTGGAGAACTTTTAAAAGAATGACAGAAAAAAGAAAAAGGAAAAGATATGGCTCTCAGAGTTAGAAAGGTGGGCAGACCCAGGGAGGTTTGTAAAGACTGCACTAGGGAACTCTGGGAAGGAAAACATATTATCTCATTAAAGGCTGATTATTCCACTCATCTAGCCGACCTTCCTAGGGGTCCCTTAGCCAGGTCATTGGTCAACCCACTCAGGATGCTAATTACTTCACCCACAATAGATATTTCATCCTCTTGAGGCGTAGAAACTGGTCTCCCTGTAACATCCAGTCACTGCTGCTATGTCCTTTACCCCCGCCCCCGGGGCCCCAGGAGCTGATCCTTCAATCATTCAGGAGATGGGGTGAAATTGGGGAATCAATATAATTTTTTTTTCCCATGAAAGCCTAGAGTTCTAAGTTGTAAGTCTGTCCACCAGAAAGTTCTCTATGTTTGGCAGAAGTTCTGCTCTCCACCTAGAGGAGGAAGAGGAGGAGAATGAGGAAAAGGAGGAGGAGGAGGAGGAGGAAGAGGAAGAAGAGGAGGAAGAAGAGGAAAACCAGACCCCCTTCACCATTCTGGCCAGAGAAACGAAGAAGTGGTGTGACCTGCTGCTTTGGGGTCCCTGCCCCTCCTGCCAGTCCAGTTTCTTTCTCCTGTTCTTTTCTTATGTGCTTCTATTGTGATAATATGCTCATAATGTAGAATCATCTGGCATTTATAGAGTCCAGGATGTATTTTGGACACTCTACTAAAGTCATCGTTTCTCTCCCTGAGCTCTTCCAGCGTCCAGGTGTCCTCACTGCACCTCTTCATGGAGGAGACAAATGGCTTGAGAAACACACTCGTGTCAGTGGCTTGAGGAAGCCCTTGTTGCAATTTTCTGGGTCATTTTAAAGACTCATTTTCCTCCCCTGGGCTGGGAGTATACAAGCTGGAATCAGATTTTTTTTTTAACTGAATAATAAAAAATATGCTCCTTAATTTTAAAATAGTTTTCTTTGGGAGGGAGGTGGTTTGGGGTTGTATTTGTGAGATATTTCTCTGAAGGGTTTGCAGGACTAATCTGGTTAATTCTGCATGTTTCCTCTTCCCATTTTCAGTCTTCGGATCTCAGGACAGCCCCCATTAGCCTGTGTCTCCGGGAAGATTGAGTGGGGGGCAGGGTGTTGGGTCTCTGGGAAACTCATTTGCATACCTCTTGTTACAAAGGCGACCACATCCTGGTTAAGACAATGTACTGTCTGATAAACAGACCTAGTCTCCAGAGTCTGCTGGGCCTGCGCCAGTGTGTGGCCGCCTTTGATACAGGTGCTGTTTATTCTGCCTGGAAGTCCAAGGACGGGACAAACTGTTACAGGACCTAGGGTCACAGCTTGTGCCCCAATGAACCAGGTTTGGCAACCCATCCTCAATACACCAACTGGAAAAGCCAAATTAATAACGAAAGCCAGAAAAAGGAGATTTATTTAACGTTGCTACACAGGGAAGAAGGACAGAAAGATCCAGAGCCGCAGCTTCCTCAGATCCATCTTTGGAGTCTGTCCCGACTGGAGGATACGGTTTAAATAGAAAGCAAGAGACCCACAGATCTAAGTAGTCTGGCCAAGGTGTGGTTGTCATTGTCTCTGCTTCAAGTCTCTCCTCTTTCTTAGGGAGACAAGCTTCCCTTGGCTGTCCTTAGCTTTAGAATCCCCACCCCGCAGGAGGAGACTCCTGGGACACTGGGGCGATTCCTCTGGGTCCAGTGGAAGGGACACAGGCAGGTGGTCACAAAATCAGCCTCTTCCCTTCTCTGGCAGAGATTTCTTGTGCCAAAAAAGCGTTTCTTAATGTTGTGTTTACGGGGAAGCATTGGAATTCCCCACACATGCTGCCTGGGCTTGGTGAAGAAGTGATAAACAAAAAGGTTTGTCTTCTCTAGCTATAAATATCTTGGGGTTCAGGGAAATCGGGAAAGCACAACGCAAGGGAGAAATACTAGTCAAGGTTTGCCAAGCTTTTGTTGATAAATATTTATTTTCACATCTGCTTTCTGCATGTCCTCACTCCTCCTCTCTCCCTGTCCTACACACACACAGATAAGAGGAAAGGAAGTTTAAACAATTTAGCTTCGGGCCATAAGACTTGCTGCGGCTTCAGAGTCATCTGGATAAAACGGGATGGAGAGATGACTCAGCCATCAAGAGAACCTCTTGCAGAGGACCAGGGTTCAGTTCCCAGTACCAACATGGTGGCTTACAACTATCCCTAACTCCATTTTCAGAGGGTCCAGTGCCGCCTTCTGACCTGTGAGGGGACGAGGCATACATTAGCTGCACATAGATGCAGGGCAAACACCGTACGCATAAAAGAAAAATAAGTCATACTTATTTTTCTCTTCTTCCTGCTGCTCTGAGATGCCATGCATTTATGGCAGTTAAGGTAAGAGATTCCTCAATTTGCTGTCCTGTTCAAAAGACATTCAAATCTAAATGTGATCAAAAATGTACCGGTGCCTGTCACCACTGAAAGAAAGGGTTTCTGTGACTCACAGATTATTTTATCTTGTTCAGGCAATATTTTTCACAAACCTGCATTTCCTCCAGGGAACAGAGGTGCAGTTTCTTCCTGTCTGCACTTACAATGACCCAGGGAACAGCCCAATCACCTGAGTCTGATTGTGCGGGAGCAGGGGGACCGCTGGGGCTATCAGAACCTGCTGCCACTGAAGCTGCTGTGGAAGGCACAAGGGCAATTTGAGAAGGGCACCAATTCCGTTCTAAGGGGCCACTGAGGACCTCTGAAAAGCCTCCTGGCCTGTGGCTGCTGAGGATCCGTGATGGGACGGAAATAGAGCACTCTGCAACTTAGCTGCTCAGCTGTGGGAATGAGGGAATGTAAGGGAGAACAGAGTTTAGTTATTGTCAGACTAAATTCTTCACCCCGAGGTGGTCCTAGTTGGCATTATGGGGGCATGTGACTTGTGAGTGGATCTGAGAATATTGACCAGCATTCCAATTGGATATGAGATGTGTGGACACGTTGTATGAAAGCCCCTTGCTTTCTCACCTAGGTCTTGCTTTGAGGAAGCCCTTAAGGGTCTCTCTCCTTCACTGGGAGAACCCTTCACATTTGGTGACAGTGCTGTATAAATAAAAAGAAAGGAGTCAGGCGTGGTGGTGCATGCCTTTAATCCCAGCACTTGGGAGGCAGAGGCAGGCAGATTTCTGAGTTCGAGGCTAGCCTGGTCTACAGAGTGAGTTCCAGGACAGCCAGGGCTATACAGAGAAACCCTGTCTCGAAAACCAACCAACCAATCAACCAATCAACCAATCAACCAACCAACCAACCAAACAAACAAACAAGGAAAGGAAATCCATCAGAGTATCTAAAAAAGGCTGACATTATTTGACAGACAGCAGCCTTTCTGTCAGAAAAGCAAACCCTACGTGTGTTCCATGTATTGACTGTCTGTGGAAGCTGGGGTCTGCAGCAGGTCCATATATGTTATCTGTCTCATGATATGAATCAAGTGGTGATTTTCTCCATCTACTCCAGAGACAGCTAGCAGACTGTCTTAGTTACTTTTCTATTGCTGTAATGTGACCAAACACTATGATCAAGAACACTTACAGACAGAAGAGTTCATTTGGGGTTCACAGTTCCAGAAGGTCAGAGTCCATTATCAGCAGCTGGGAGCTTATAGTAGGTCCACAAACAGGAAGTAGAAAGAGTACACTGGGAATAATGGGAAGCAAGGCCACATCTCCTAATCCTTCCCAACCTGCCACCAGCTAGGAACCAACATTTAAATAAAGAGACTCACTTGAAATACTGTACAATGATGGTTAACTGAGCCCCATCCTGTACTACCTCATTGGAGGTTAACCGTCTGTCTGCTTTAATCCAGTATCCTGGTGTGCTCTTTATGGTATTCTATATCAAAGGTCTCTGAGAATGAAGAGCTGGGCGTTTTATCACCCTCTGACATGCAATGCTATGCCACACTCCCCCAACCTACTCCCAACAGTCCTTCGAGACCCACTGCAGTTGTACTCCAGCTGCTCTCGTGGGAAGCCATGTTCCTCTTCTCTGCTGTCTCTTGATTGTCTGAAGAGAGCAGCATGTCAGTTGCTTGGAGCCGCCACCACATAGCAAAGGCACGATATAAAGTGCAGAACTCAGCCAGGGTGGGTTGCTCCTTGACGGCATCTCTGCATCAATGACTGCGCCAGAGAAGGAAGGTGAAGCCCAGGGTTTCCACAGCCACTTGGCTCATTTCCCAAAGGTTGGCTAGCAGGCTTTTGAAGACAGGAAGTAAGTGGCTAGGCTGTGGTTCAGACCTGGGCTTGTCTCTCTCATCAAAGAAGCTGGGAAGAAATGTGTGGGTCTTTGTAGGTCATTCACCTATTGGGAAGGACCCTGGCATTTGCACCGGGCCAGACACATGTCTCTGAGGTGAGACACAGCATCTGATTGGCTGTTTAGGGATGTTCTTATCTAAGTTCCTTGACATCCAGGAACTGGGATAAAAGTACCTAGTTTGGTTTGGCTTTCTGTGGCTCTCCAGCTGGGCTTTTTAATTTTTTTCTTTTTCTACTTCTTCCTCTTTACGGGTACTTGAAAGTTTAGATTTTCTTCTTTTTTTTTTCTTTTTTCTTTTTTTACTACTGGGTCTTTGAGGGGAAGGGGTGCGTACCTAGAGTTTTTGATGTTATTGGTAAACTTCAAAAAATACTATAGGGCATGTAAACATACGACTACAGGGCTTGCCAACATGTATAATTTATGAACCAGCCATGGCAGGGCCCATGAAACCCTTTGGATAGGTCTTGCTCAGAAGGGATTCTAATTAATAAGGACAGTTTCTGGTCTCTGTCCTGCATGCTTTGCTAATAGCAATGTTCCTAATCAGATGGAATCTCTTCCTTTATGACTTAAGTTTCTCCACATTCTGTCTCTCCATAGCCAATTTGATTGCAGTTACCTTTAATAAAAGTTGTGGTTAGTGTATGATAACAAACAACTAACTTGTCAGAGATAAGAGTGGTTGGATCTGAGAATTTTCCAGATGTTCTTACGTTCTTTTATAACAAATCAGTGAAAATGAATTACAGAGAAGCCTCATTAAAGGACGTTTGTTTAGTCAAAAAGAATTCTGTAATTTAGAGGACACACTCTTCTTCTCATGAATAAGGCCCCCTCTTATTTATTTTACAATTTATTTTTTTCTGTCATTTAAATTCCAGGTTGGGATGGTTTAATTCTTTTAAGTACTGAAGAGAGAGAGAGAGAGATGTCTGAATGAAACATGGGAATTTACTGACACAGTTGACTGGATTAGTGGTGGTGGTGAGGGGGATAACATTTTGTATTCACAAAGCAGAGTGACTTGGTTCTTGATTCCTGGGGGTGTCAAGGACTGGTAGGGGAAGCAGGGGGTATGGTCAGGTGTGTGTGTGTGTGTGTGTGTGTGTGTGTGTGTGTGTGTGTGTGTGTGTGTGTGAGGTGCTTATGTGCTGGCACTTCTCACTTGTGACTGGGGATTCATCTCAGGAAGCACTAAGTCAATGACTCACTTCCCTAATTATCTTGATATCAACTGATGACTTAACATGCATTAAGCTGCCGATATGTCTTGAAGCTATTCTCTGCTGTTGCCTGGAAATTAAGCCACCCTCAGCCCTTTAAGAAAGTTATATGTTTGCATGAGTGTTGCAGGGTGTGTGTGTGTGTGTGTGTGTGTGTGTGTGTGTGTGTGTGTGTTGGGGGTGAGGATGTGATGGTGTTGGTGTTTAGTACTCCGTACATTTGACAGAACTCAGAATCACCTAAGAACCTGGCCTCTGGGCAGCTTGTGGGGAGTTATCTAGATAAGGCTAGCCCTTGGCCGTGGCTGTCGGGGATTATCTTGATTCTGTTAACTGATGGGGCAGAGCAGCCTAACCGAGCAGGGACATTCCCAGGGCAGGAGATTCTGGACTCCACAGAACAGATGAGGTGAGCCAAGCAGCGAGTCCTTACTTGTCTCTCTCTTGAGGATCAGTGAAACCAGCTTCCTCCCGCTCCCATAGGAGGGCTCCACTCTGAGATGACCGCGATGACCGTGATGGCTGAGCCAGAGCAAACCCATTTTCTCTTGAGTTGCTCCTGTCACAGAAACAGGAGAAGCAACCAAGACCATTACATCTGATGCGTCACATAAGTTTATTTTGTAATGACTTCCTATTGCTACTAAAATACGTCTTGCATCAACTTACGTTCTGTGTAATGGTAAACACATAACACAGAAACAACGATGGATATTTTCTGTGTACGTTCCTGAGGATTTACCATCAGTCAACCTGCACTAGGTCTCTGGCTAGTGAGCACCAGTGCCTGCCAGCATGGGTGTTCCCCCCGTGGAAGGACTCTTCCTGGCAGTGGCTGTTTGGAAATTTTGAGAGTAGGCCTGGCTGGAAGAAGTGGATTATTGTGAGTGGGTTTTGAGACTTCTGGTCTCACCCACTTGTTTCCTGTCCTGTTTCTGCTTTGTGATCTCTCGGAAGTTAACAAGCAATGTAAGTGTAACAGGCTCTGTTCCTTCCCACCACGGAGTCTACCCTAAAACAATCCTTCCTTTGAGTTGCTGCTTGTAGGTACTGGCTGCAGTGATATAGTCACTGATGCGGTTTCTATTGACTGTTGTGGAATCTCACCCTGGTACTCCTCTTTCTAGGTCTGGATCCACTGTTAAACAGTCTGCTTATGTCTCCACGCTGTGCCAGTTGACCATTAGCATTCAAGCCCTCCTCTCAGCCAAAAGCTGCTCCTGCCTGCTTAGACGTTGCTCTGGTTAACACTAACTGACAACTTGACACAACATAGAATCCAGGAGACAAAGTCTCAGTTGAATAATGGCCTTTGTCATGCTGGTCTGTGGCTGTGTCAATAAGAGGTTGTCTTGATTGTCTTCATTGATGCAGAAGGGTCCAGCCTACTGTAGGTCGTATCATATCATTTCCTGGGAAGGTGGTCCTAGGCTCTCTAAGAAAGCTGGCTAAGGAGCCTGGAGAAGTGTTTTAGCAATCAATAGAAGTGGTTAACAGTCCATTCTGCTTTAGCAGAGGACTAGGGTTCAATTCTCAGCACACAGATTGGATGTTTATAGCTCCATCTCTAGGGAATCTAACATATTTCTTCTGAACTCTGGTGAGTACCTGTGTACATATGTGTGCAAACCTACATGCACAGTCATGTACACATAACTGAAAGTAAAATTGAAAGAAAGAAGGCTAGTGGAGCACAAGCCTATGAATGAGCAGTAAGCTAAAAAGCAATGTTTCTCCATGGCTTTTGTCTAGCCCTGACTTCTCTTAATGATGGGTTGTTCCGTGAGTTTGGTTTAGAGTTAGACGATTTTCCAACAATTTCTTAAATGGCCCTAAAACACTTTTGTAATTTTATGCTATTTATTTATGTGAATCAGTGTTGCCAACATTGATGAATATAAAATCAAATTATTGATCAGCTCTGAAAAACATCAATGATGTTCTGTGTCTTGTAGTATCAAAATCTAGCCAGACTTTATTCTTCGTGAATAAAAAGCACACTGGTCTCATTGTTGTGTAAACTCACTTTTGTCTCCAATAAGTGGTAAAGTTATATGTGGACCTGTAAGACCCCCAAAACAGGGTCACTCCTGTCCGGAGATGAGTTGGCGCTCCCAAAACTCAAGAGAAACCGCTTGATGCAAAACCGTAAGAGATTTATTGTCAGCCAGCTGAGGACGAACTCCTTTTGTAGTGAAGAGCAGGGGAGTTGACCCTGAGAGGTAACAGTAGGGGGCTTTTAAGGAAAAAGTGAGGAATTGGGAGGAGTTTGGAGGAGTTGGGAGGAGTTGGGCTACAGCTCTTCTCTGGGGGGGGGTGTCCTTGGTAAAATTACAAGGCATGAGGAGTGGGGAGTGAGTTATAACTCTTCTTTGTGGAGTTTATCTCCGTGTCTTTGGCACAGGGAGGCAGGCAAGCGCCTGGCTAAGTCTTTTTACAATTATTGCTTCTCTGGTTGTAAGGTAGCGAAACAAAAGGCTTTTTGCTGGCTGTTTTTTAGAGATCGGAAAAGCAGGCTTGGGGGCGTTTGGGGTTTTTATATTTCAGGGGGAAGCACTTTGGGGTCTCACATTCCCCACTCCTTCTAGTGCATAGTTCTAATCTTAGAACTAGAAAAAAAAAATTAAACCTCTGGCCCAGCACAGTCTATATCAGCCTCCTTTTCTGCTAGGTGCCATTTATTCCGTTCTTTGTGGCAAGGTAGTGTTGCTGCCATGACTCGTGCCTTTGAGTCATGAGGGAGGGGGCTGTCAGGAACTGGCAGGCTCTTGGCCGCTGCACTCTCTGGGCCCTTGAGACACAGCCCAGCTCTGTGTCTCTCTGCACTGTACCCCCTCAGCACTGGCCAGCTCTCTCTTTTTGAGTAGGCCTTCTGGAACTGTTTCTACGTTTGTTGTCTCACCCACTTGAGCGTCTTGAGCCTAGAGAACAAAGGCTGGGAAAGCAGCACGTTAGCACTATGTACAGAGGCTATTTTTAACAGTGAAGGAGGTCTCCCATAGAGTAATTTATAGGGTGATCAGTTCAAACTGTCTAGGGGTGTTTTTATCCCTGAAGAGCACAAAGGGTAGGAGAGCTATCTAACCATTAGCACCAGTCTCCACTGTCAATTTGTTAACGGTCTCTTAATGGTTCTATTTATCTTTTCTACCTGTCCTGAATTTTGGGGCCTGTATGCACAATGTAACTTCCAATCAATCTTTAATATCTTGGCCAGTCCCTGCCTTACCTGGGCAACCAAGATAAAAACTAATAAGTATTTGTTGCCGTATCTAGCTGGCTTAGATTTTGTAAAATCTACTTTTCAACAGGCTCCAGGCTGGTTGCCCTTGAGCCTCTTCTTAGGAGTATACACGGAGTGTCCTGCATTAGTCATAGCACAGGCCTTATAGTCTGCCGAGTCAGAGAGTCTTATAACATAGTAGTCGGAGGACTTAACCACACCTTTTAAAATTTTGGCCTCCAAGTGGGTCAAGTAATGTAAGTTGGTAACATACTTGTGTCTTTCTTCCCGTGGGAGGACTAGTTTTGTTTTTTTTTTCTGTTTCTACCATCTCATACAGGGTTTCTTTTACCAGTCCTAATTTATCCATAACTTGATAGTCCTCAGGGATGTATCTAAAGCTGGTCTCTCTGACATCATAATAATCTTTAGGCTCCTTGACTGCCAGGATCATTGTTCCTTGGGCCGCCAGTTTGGCGGTTAGATCTGCCATCTGATTCTCTTTAGCCACAGCATCTTACGTCTTTCTCTGCAGATGTCAACAGTCCTCTTTGTCTGCATATTGCTCTGTATAGTGGCAAAAGCTTATCTGCTGTCAGTGTGTTAGACTTCTCCTTTGCCATTTGTAGAGCTTGTATTAAAGCCACAAGTTCAGCTTTCTGGGACGACATCCCTTCAGGGAGGCTGCTGGCCTAGATCACTTGCTTTTTGTCTACCACTGCTGCCCCTGCCTTCCACTCATCTTTAACCACGAAGCTACTGCCATCCGTGTACTAGCTCGGACTCCCAGGCCAAGGCTGATCTTTCAGATCATTTCTAGTACCAGTTTCTTCTGCCTGAATGTCAGCACAGTGATGAGTAGGTGAAGAGTCATTAGTCTTGGGCAGTAGGGTAGCAGGATTGAGGACAGCAGGGGGTGCGAAGGTCACTCATTCAGTTGGTCATCTGTTGGTCAAGGGGCTGTTGGATGGGGTGTCACCACAGCTATTCGCTGTCCCAGGGTAAGCATATTAGCATCTTTGAAAAGCAAAGCTACAGCAGCAATAGTTTTCAAACAGGAAAGCCACTCACTGGCAACAGGGTCCAACTTCCTAGATAGGTAAGCCACTGGCCTATTTCAAGGTCCCAAAGTCTGAGTAAGGACTCCTCTGGTGACCTTTGTTCTCTCGTCAGGCAAGGTCAAGGCTGGGGCTGTTAGTAGGGCCTTTTTAAATTTCTTCAAAGGTTTTCTGGAGATCTGGAGTCCACATAAACACCTCTCCTTTCTTGTTAGCGGGTACAGCGGGGCAGCTAAGGTCGCAAACTCAGGTATCCAGAGCCTGCAGAAGCAGCAGAGAATTTTCTTATTTGCCTTGGTGTAGTCAGGGTGGGGATCTGAGTTACAGTCTTTTCTCTGGCTTCTATTAGGCACTGCCCCTGTCTCAAAGGGTGTATCTCAGATAAGTAACTTCAGTCTGGCACAGCTGAGTCTTTTTAACTGAGGCTCGGTATTCTAACTTACCTAATTCTGTTAAGCACATTGGTATTCTGTTGCCCAGATTCCCTATCTGTCTAGGTCCTATCCTTCTTTTTTTTTAATTTATTTTTTTTTAAATATGATCCCTCCTATTTTCTTTCACTAGATCATGTAACTTAGCCTCTTGTCACTCTCTTCTAATCTCTGAAGTTTCTTTCTGATATCCAGGGCCAACTGCCATATGAAGGCCAGGGCCACTGAGGCCTTCTGGGCTTCCGAGGTAGGATTAAAGGAAGTGAACTACCTGAAGGCTTCCATAAGCCTTTCAAGGAACACTGACGGAGGTTTAGTAAGCCCCTGCATTATTTCTCTCTAAATTAGTGGGCTGTCTTGAGGCACCTCGGAGATCAGAGTCTGGCGATAGATTTTTAAGCTCTCCTTACCTTTAGCTGTGTTATAGTTCCAAACAGGATGAGTCAAAGGGAATCTCATGTCAATCTCATTTTGTAGCTGTATAGGCTGATAAGAGAACATAAGGGACTCTACCAACCCTGTGAGGCTTTGGGGATCCTCTGAGAAAGGGGTGGTGGTGGTTAGTTTTCCAGTTATAGGAAAATGACCAGTCATAGATTTTGGAGGCTCTGATTTGGGGGAAGCCTTCACTTTCGATTTTTCTTTTAACATCAGAGCACAACCACAATTCTGGGAAGCAAAACTCAATTTTAACAGTGTAAACAATCTATTTTCTTTAAAAATCAACACCAAAAACATTACTTTCACTTTAAAGTTTTTAAGTGTCTCTCTACTTTTGAATTGTAGTTAGCAAGCCTGGGTCATTCTGAGATGGTGGCCCAGAGCATGCAAGAAGTTTGGAAAGCAAAACTCAACATCTAACAATCTAGTCTCTCCAAAAAACATCATGTGAATCACCTCTATGTTACAAAGTTTGGCTGCCCGTCCTTGCACATAAACACAAGACGGTGCATCCTCCAATACTTTAAAGAGACACTGCCCTAAATTCTATCTTTTAAAAGTCTGGTTTCTAGGATAAGAATTACACAGAATATTACCCAATTCAGGCATATCTTTGGAGACTTGTCTCCTTGGGTTGTCTCATGCCGTGTGTCGTAGTTCTGAATTACTCCAACCCAGAGTTACCAGTTTTAATCTAACTTTTCTGTTACCAATGTTATAAATTTTTATCATAATTAATAACTTATGAGTTAATAATCTATAACCAAGACATATAAAATACATTTATACCTTTAAAACTATTTAAAAACAAAAATGAATTGGCTGCATATATTTATTTATTTAAACCAAATAAATTCTTATTTTCTAGCTGTAAAAGAGACCCAATAATCACAAGCACAGAGATTTTTATCAATATTTTGTGCTTGAGGATTATAAGGAAGTCCAGTTTTATGTTCAATTCTAAATTTTTTTACAAAATTGTATAAAGTTGTTTCCAGTATAAGCAGGTCCATTATCTATTTTATAGGCTGAATGGCTTGTGCCACAAATTTTTGACATAATGTAGGACTGTTAGCCATGCCTTGAGAAAGAACTATCTATTGATACCTTTTCATTGGCTCTTTAAAACTAATAGAAAGAACATTGAAAGCAAATCTTTCACAATATTGAGGATGTAAAGGAATAGTAAAGAAACAATCTTTAAAATCTACTGCTATTTTATAATATCCTTTATGAATGTCTTCACCTGCTTGATTTTTTAAGATTTCAAAATACTGGCTATAGCACACAATTCCATTATCTGTGCTGAGGCAGGAGGAAATTAAAAAGAATAAACATGTGATCTAATCACATATATTTCTCTCTCATAGAGGGGCTGTTTGAGAAAAGAAACAGACATTAAGTGTTTTCATGATTTTATCTTCTAATTTTTGACTAACACCACAACAGCTTCATAATAGGATGTTAAAACCTTACTTGGAGATGAAGAAAGATGATTTTACATTAATGTTTTCTCTTGCCAAAGAATTTCTGTGGGCACATTTAATAAACCATAACTAAAATAAGCAGCTAGTATTCAATTATCATAGATTACAATTGATAACAATTATAAAAGCTTTCTTTATTTTCTGCAAAGCCTTTATAAGTTTTATAGTCTGATTGACTTTTCATATATCTTAAATTTAAACTTATTTTGAACAACATCTAAATAGATCTATAGTAATGTTGTTTTGGCTTAAAAATAATTCCTGGGAGGGAAGGGGAGGTAAGGTCCCAAAACTTCCCTACCAGCAAAGAAATGTCACACAAGCCTCACTAAGGCTGCTCTGAGCTTTGCATTAACTTAAATATAAATATCTCTTAATCTGAGCATACTGCCAGAGTCCTGGCCCAAGTATTATCCCTTCTGCAGTAAGGACAGATTCCAGGGGAACAATTCGACTGTCTATCCATGCCTCTAATTTTTGGACAGTCTTTTTTTTAAAGGAAGATTTATACTTAAAACATTTCTTATAGCCCTAGTGTTGGAAGACCAATTATAAGCTAACTTTCTGTTACAAGCAAAAAACCTTGACTCTTATCACCTTCTGCTGTGCAAACTGAGACTGCCTTTCAAACAAGTTTCTTTATCTCTTTTTTTCTGGGAATTCTTCAAGAGAAGGGAGAGGAGTTACAATGGTATCTTCTTGTAGTTGTTCTCCAGTTTTTTGCTTTTCTAACTTTTTAAATTACTCTTTAACTTGTCAAATTCTTTTATTTATATACTTACCATTCGGGAGTGGCACAGGCCTGAGCGAGCAGGACAGAAGTGGCCGACTTGGACCGGTGCCAGAGGGACGGGTGCGGGTGGCAAACCAAGGCCGGGTGGCAGCACTGGGTGAGGCCTGGCCAGTGATCCATAGCTCTTAGCACATCAGTGTATATGTAAACTACCGTCTCTATGTGTAAACTATTTCTAGTTTTAACTTCAGTCCAATAGGTAAGAGTCAGTCTGTCTCATTGTCAGAGTCACATATAGAGAAACAAATAAGACACACAAAGACACTACAAACAGTGAGACTAAGATCCGCCTTCTGTGAGTCTTCCAATACCAAATAACAGGAACAGAATCAGATAGCCGAGTGAGCACTCTCTCACTTGGCACCCAGAAACAGAATCAGACAGCCGAACGAGCACACTCTCACTCAGCACCCAGATGGGAGATTCTAGGCGTCCCTGGAGCTGCCTCAGCCCTCCTGAGATGTCTCCCAGGGTGGCAGCCTGTGGCCCTCCTGGCACATCTGCCAGCCACAGTCCTCTAGTCCTTATGGCCCGAAAGGACAGCTGCAAATACAAACTGCATGAATTTCAGAAAGTCGTCCGGTTCCACATAGACGACCAGAAACAAACTCAGGTGCCACTGTGCTTCAGAAACAAAGGACGAGACACAGATAAACAAACTAACATAACAAGCACACTTTCGTTCAGAAAACAGACACTCAGAACAGAGACGCCGGCCGACACACATTCATTCATTCCAGAACGGATCCCATACCTCCAAGAGGGTCTCTGAGAATTGGGGGGCCACAAATCCTGGAAGAGCCCCCAAATGTAAGACGCCCGAAAAGGGTTACTCCTGACCTGGGATGAGTTGGTGCCCCCCAAAAACTTGAGAGAAACCGCTTGATGCAAAACCGCAAGAGGTTTATTGTCAGCCAGCTGAGGAGGAACTCCTTTTGCAATGAAGGGCAGGGGAGTTAAACCCGAGAGGTAACAGTAGGGGGCTTTTAAGGAAAAAGTGAGGGGTTGGGAGGAGAGTTGGGAGGAGTTGGGAAGAGTTGGGAGGAGTTGGGCTACAGCTCTTCTCTGGGTGGGGGGGTGTCCTTGGTAAAATTACAAGGCATGAGGAGTAGGGAGTGAGTTATAGCTCTTCTTTGTGGAGTTTATCTCCATGTCTTTGGCACAGGGAGGCAGGCAGGCAAGTGCCTGGCTAGGTCTTTTTACAATTATTGTTTCTCTGGTTGTAAGGTAGCGAAACAAAAGGCTTTTTGCTGGCTGTTTTTTAGAGATCGGAAAAACAGGCTGGGGGGGGGCGTTTGGGGTTTTTACATTTTAGGGGGAAGCACTTTGGGGTCTCACAGACCAAAGAATCATTTTGAAATAAATTTCTTTGTGGCTTATGAAATTAGATAAATGTTTAATCTGTATATCTATTTTATGTATCTACATACCCTCAATCGCGTAAAGACTTTGCAGGTCAAAAGAGGTTTCAAGGTGAAAACAGAAAAGACACCCTAGTCTAAAAAAATCTGGCTATAACCAGTTATGGCAAGACGTCACAAAAACAGGTTTGACCTTTAACTTGTGGTCTGTGTGACTTTGGGCAAGTCCCCATAATATAAGGCTCAGTTATCTGGAATTTAGAGTGAGACATAGCTCTCCCCCTTGAGCCACCAAAAACAGCTTCTCTCCTTCATCATGGCTCAGTTCCTTGAGCATCTATGGAAGTGACTCCTGTTACAGAATGGTTGTGAGAACTCGCTTTGCATTAGGATTGGATTGGGTTATTGATACAATGAAAACAAACCCAAAATCTCCCCCCACCCCCACCCCCACCCCCAGCCTCCAGAGACAGGTTTTCTCTGTGTAGTCCTGGCTGTCCTGGAACTCACTCTGTAGACCAGGCTGGCCTTGAACTCAGAAATCTGTCTGCCCCTACCTCCCAAAAATCTTCCCAACTTGAAGCTAGAAAAATTTATTTCTTGCTTATACAGCCCTGTCCCTTTGTCTGGTTGGGACACAGATCCACAATGTCCACTCCCAAGGGCTTTGTTTTTACCATCTGACAAAGCAGCCCCCTGGGGCAGGAAGGTAGAGGTGTTAATCCCACTGGATGAGATAAGACTACTACCACAATTTTTGAGCCAAATTTGAAGCAAGCTTTATTAAACACTGTCTAGGACCCTGGACACTGTTTAGGTTCATGCCCAGGATCCCCAAAGTTTGGTGCCCAATTATAATAGATAGAGGCTTATAAAGGCAAATCCCATAAGGTTATACCCAACTTTTTTCCAATCAGGGGCAAGTATACATCCTGAGCTTCTTCTTGACCACATATCTCACACCTCTGTGAGGTCACGCACATTCTCTGCAATTAGGGCAACCATGCTTGTTTACAGATGTGAAAACACTGGGCTTGTTATCTTACATGAGCAGCCACCAGCATCCCAGGAAGTTATCTGTCCTTGGGCAAGTGGGACTTACAAGTGTTAGAGGCAATTTTCGGGGTTATAGATCTGTTAAGCATAGTAATTTAAACCTAAAACATAACTTTAGCCATCACAGTGGACCAAAGAGAGCCAGCCCACAGAGTCCTCAGAGTATGGGGTGGCACCAATGGGAACCACATCACATTCTGTGTCCCCTACTGTGTCATATGCTGCCTGGCTCTGCCTCCTGTAGTCAGTCCTGTTTTCACTCTCCTCCTTGCCCTATAGAATACACACAGGTCTCCAGTAAATTCCTGAGTAGGATGGTTCATCATCATATTCCAGTTCCGTTTCTGTTGCTGTGACAGATACTCTGCCCAGAAAGCAACTTAGAAAAGGTTCGTTTGTCATACAGTTTCAGGTTACAGTCCATCACGGATGGGAAAGATAGCAACATAGGAACTGAAGCAGCTATGGCCAGTTTGATGTCAAGGCGCTGTATCCACCGTCAAGGCCAACAGAGACAAATGTGCGTCCTTGCTGTTGCTCGTTCGCGGTTCAGACTCCAGCCCTGAAGTGTGGCTGCCTTCATTCAGGGCGGGTCTTTCCACCTCAGTTAACAATGAAGATGCTTCCAAACTCTAGATAATTCCTCAATCCAGACACCCTCCTCAGATTATTCAGTCTGACATTTATATCTAACCACCACACCTGGTCATTTCCTCTTGGTGCCAAGGACAGCTCAGGTTTCCATCCCCAGGGCTTGTATTTTGCTCAGGAAGATCGTAGGTAGAATGCACCTAATGGATCAAAAAACCAGGATGAGGTGAGGTGTGTGAGAGGACTCCCCCCTCTTCATATCCCTGGAAACAAATGGTCACTGTGAACTCAGGGATACTAGAAAAACCCATGGTTATTTATTTATTATGCATCTTCTTTGAGACAAACTCTCACTGTGTAACACAGAATAGCCTTTCTCAATCCTCCTGCCTTGGCCTTCTGAAGATTAGGAGAGCAGGCAGGTACTACTATGCTGAGCCAGGAATGCACTCTTTAAATTTTCAACTGTTCTTTTGGAGGGATATAGTGAAAGGTTGGGATTTATTTCTCATTGGACATAACCAACAGTGTGTGGCCGGGAAGACTGGGGTGGAACACTTGGGAGCTCAGCACTGCCCAGCCTGAGGAATAGGCCTAGACTCGGCCTCTCTGGCTTAGCATCGAGTGCTGGAGGGGGCTTTTGCTATGGACTGGTTTTCAGCCGAGAATCACTGCGTGTTGGTCCTGATTCCAGCTTCTTACCTGCTTTTTTTCTTTTTGTGTTAGATCCTTACATGGTTTTGATAGTGAAATTAGCAAACATAGGTGGACAGAAAGGAAAAAGAGAAGCACCGTAAAAGGAAGAATTACCCAGGAGAAAAGCATCGTGTTTCCCCCCTCGGGTTAATAGCTTTTAAGAATGCCAGACACTCTTTCAGGGCTGAGCGGATGTCCCTCGGCGCATAGATCAATTAGCACACTGTGTTATACTTTCTGTCGCTACTTTGTAAATTTACAGATAGTAAATTTACATCATAAGCTTGGCCCGATGGTTTCAAAGAAATTCCTCCCTATTAAACAAATTTTAAACAGTACATAACAACTGTCTTTCTCTGACTTAGAATTACAAACCCCAGATGCACGCCCGGCTTTTTAAGCATCAGGAAAACAAATCTTTAAGTAAACACCATGAAGTGGGCCACAAGTGAAGCCTTCCCTTGAGGCAGGAAGGGAAAGAGATGTTCCTGAAAGCCGAGAGAGAGAGAGAGAGAGAGAGAGAGAGAGAGAGAGAGAGAGAGAGAGAGAGAGAGAGAGAGAGAACGGGGCTGAGGGGATCCTGATGGATGCCACTTCTGCTGCTGCTCAAGCGTCCCTAAGAGCCACACCATCACCTTTCTGCATTGTGTGTTTTGGTTTGTTTGGTTCTTGCAATGCTAAGCTCTGACCCTAGAGCCTCACAGATGCTTGGCAAGTACTACACCACGGAGCTACATTACACCCCAGTGTGGAACGAGCCAGCTGTGGGCAGATGAAGTACCAGCCACCTCCCGGGACCTTCCATGTGCTCTGGGCTACCTGTGGACGGCAATGGCAAGGATAAAGAGCTTCTAGCAAATGCTGCGTGTTCGTTTCATCAAGGTTTCCTCCCCACCCCCACCCCCTTCAGTACTTTCCAGAGTCAAAATTAAGATGCGGATAAAATCAGACTTTCTACATCTTAGTCGTGTTGATCAAATCCTTAGCAAAATGGAAACTAAAGGCTGGTAGCTTTGAGAACCTGCCTTCCCTGAGCACACGCTCTTCTACAGCACAGCGGCACCAGCCCTGGTTTGCAACTGAACATGTGTATTTCATATTGCATCTGCTGCTTAAGTATTAATCTCTCCAGGTCTATCTCGAGGAGAGCCCAGGTATGGGATATACAGATGGTCAGACCAACTCTCCAGGGAAAGGCTGGAATTCGGCTTTAAGCGGTTCCCTTTGGAGGCTGGAATCTCTAGCTCAGAACACAGATTAATAAAATCAAAGGAATGATTTCCCATACCACTACTTGCCCAGAGTCTGGGGAGACGAGCTTGCTATTGGCTAACTCCTTTCTAGCAGCTGCTGTCCATAAGTGAGGGTAAGGTGTCCTGGGGAAGGTGAGAGAGGCCAGGATAGGTGGGGTACCTCTTCTGTAGATCAGAGTTTATTATCTATCGTATCTTCCTTTACACATGCCAGCTCATGGGCCAGGCATGCTTCTGTTGATTTGGGTTTGCACACAGCTCCATCTCTCGCTTCCACAGACCTTATTCCTACTTGACAAGGGAGATGAGCTTTGTGCCAAGCGCCTCATCTTACAGTAACTCGTTATTACATGAGGATGGAGACAGATCTGTGGATTAAAGTACATTGCCTGTTTATGAGCCTGGATCGGAGGGATCCTGTTGAAAGAGCGATTGTTCTTGCTTTATATTAGTGATCCAAATTTAATTTCTTTAGACTCTTCCTTGGTTGTCTTGTCCAGAGGCTCCAACTTGTATCTGTAAGTTCCCTAGGGTACATTTTCTCCTCATGAGAGGAAGAATATATAGGTACCTTCTGCCTCTACGCCCTGTCTAGAGGGAAGACCGAACTTCAGAAATTAAAATAGTAGTCCATTTTACAAGGCGATGAATATAGGAGCATTGCCAGTAACACTGAGGGGTTGAATTCCTCGCTGAAGGAAAACAAAGTCCGTTGTGTCTGGAAGGATCCCAGAGATAGGTATCATTCACTCTTAAAGCACGATACAGTTTGTGTGTCCCTGCTTCCCTTTCTTAAGTTAGAGGTTGTTTATTAGGTTATTGCCTTTAAAGTACTTACTTCCTGCATAACCAAATCCCAAACAAAACTAGGAGAAAGTGAACAAGGACAAGTGTGTGAAACTGAAATTATTATTATTTTTTTGAGCTCTGTGAATGAGAAAGAAGATAACAAATGGTGATTACTGGCTGCTGTGAAAGATGCTGCATTGTAAATTGAGACGAGGATTTCTTCAGGAAGGCCCTTTTTCTTCTCTCTAAGAAAGGGAGGCTAGAGAGGGCTTTCCAGGCTCCTGCAGCCTGAGTGGAATCGCTAAGGGCTCCTCTCTGTGCCACAAGCTTCCTTCATTTTCCTGAGCCAAAAAAGGGTCCTTTTGTTGGTGTTTTTTTTCCCTTTCTTTTCCTCCCTAGTGTCATCTCTCATGGTTGCCTGGGTAACCACTGTGTATCCTTTCAGCATAGGTTACTGGGCCCCAGGAAGGAAGTGCTCAGCGCTGGCCTGCTATTTTTATAGAACTGTTACATAATACACTCTATTAGAGCTTCCTCTTGGTGTTTTATTGCACAAAGGGGAAATTAAGTTTGATGACTCCTAAATGTTGGATGGAGGATGTCAGGTGACTCTGGGATTGTTTGGCTTAGGCCATATAGCAACAATCTTCCCATAAGCAGTTCTAGGAAAAATGACATTCAATCGAGCCCTTGGCAACCATCCCACTAGAGGAAGCAGGCTCTCTCTGATAGTGTAGCCACAGACAGCCAGGCTCTCTTCCCAGCTGAGGCAGAGGGACGTTTTTAAAGATGCAGCTCATTCACTTTTCTGAGACTGGGTGGTTACTGGCAAAGGGAAAAGTTTAAAGACAGGGCTAGGCTGCCTCCCTGACAGCTGCTGAGGTATATGGTCAGGTGGCTAGGTTTGCCTCTGGGCAGCTCTGAAGAGGTCCTGGGGAGGTGGGACTTAAGAGGGGGGCAGATGAAATAAGTAACCTCTAGCAGACTCACAGGTCTTTGCCACAATATCTAAGTTTGATTCAATAGGAAATACAAGCTCTCAGCTCGTTCCTCCCCATTGGACTGCCTATAGTTGGTTACCAAGTTGAAATAATGAGGGTACATATATATGGCAGATCAAAAGTTCTGTCTCACCATAGATACAAGCCTCTGTCCACAGGGAGACATAAGTCTACAAGGATTTGGCACACTCTTATTTCCATAGCCTCTGTCATCTTGGGCCCTCCCAGCATGCACTGGGGCTGCCAGGACTTTTCTGTTCTCAGCTGCTTGGTAAAAGCCTTTGTTTATGAATGACTCTCTGCCTTTCAACTGACTACAAAATTCCTTTTTTTGTGTGTTCTTCCTCAACAGTGTTTTCTTTTTTTCACATCAACCGTTTCCCAGCACACAGGTGGGTGACAGGTGTCTTATAGTATAGATTGGGTCTGACATTAGGAGTTGGAGGGTACCTTTGATGAAGGTCTCAATTTCCCATGCTAAGGTCCGGTTCTACGTTTTACGTTCTGGTTTAGCCACAGCTTCTGTCTGATCTCACTACAGATCAGGTTTCCAGGTTCTTCTCAGGATGGCTGGAAGAACGCCAAAAACCTTCCAGGATGGGTTTCTATCTCAAGCAAATACTTACCAGAATAAGCATCTATCTCAAGCACTGTCCACTTCTAAAACTTACCTCATTCAGGTAAACTTAGGTGAAGCCAAAGGGGGCTTCTTATGATGGTATATGAGCAGCTAGGAAAAGAGGTACATGGAAATCCAGAGAGACCCAGAGCCAATGGCTTCTGTTCTTGTAGCAGTTGATGACTGAAGCACAAAGTGTTCATTAAACTAGAAGCCCTTCCTGTGAAGTGGTATTGTTCATATACACACGATTTAATCACTGGAGTTGGTCATCAGGTCCACCTTGACATCAGCTGCCCCTCTAGGAGACTTGGGTGAACCTGATGCTTCCCTGAGGACTTCCTGGAAGTGGTATTGTGTATATACACACACGATTTAATCATTGGCGTTGCCCTTCAGGTCAACCTTGACATCAGCTGCCCCTCTAAGGAGACCTGGGTGAGCCTGATGTTTCCCATTCTCTAAGCAGGCTTTCTGTGGTTAAAAGGAGCTTGCTGAGCGGAACTTATAGCTTGGGAACTGAGGGAAATGCTCCACACGGTAGTTCATACTCTCTTCTTCTCACTCTACCCCACTCAATGGGAAGGTTTCACCACCATGGTGTGATGTGAAGAGACACCATGACCAAGGCAACTCTTATAAGGATAACACTTATTGGCTTACTGGTTCTGAGGTTCGGTTCATTATCATGGCCGGAAGCATGGCAGCGTCCAGGCAGGCATGGCGCTGGAGGAGCTGAGAGTTCTGCATCTCGTTCCAAAGGCAAACGAGATGATTGGCGGTTAGGAGGAAGCTCTCTCAAATCCCACCCCCACAGTGACACACTTCCTCCACACCTATTCTAACAAGGCCACACCTCCTAATAGTGCCACTCTCTGGGCCAAGGATCTCCAAACCACAAGTATCTACCAGAGAAGTCTGCTTGGACGTGGGTTTAAGCCAATAGAAAGTCTTTATTAGCAAGCTAGCAACTACACAAGCCCTTTTCAGGGTGAGCTTGTAAACACAAAACCCATGTCCTGGGTTAAAATACTTCAGTTAACAAGAACAGCTAGCCAGAAACGATGCACAGAAACCAAAAGGCCAGGTTAGTACAGTTAGAGACTTTTCCCAGGACTGTGGACTTTAATGGATTAGGTATTTGTTTCTCATTTCGGCCAGTGGTGCTGTTTATTGCTGAGAGTTACAGCCTGAATGGTGCTTCCGTCATGGAGTCAGGTATGTTAAAGTCTGGGGTCCTGCTACATTATTGTCTTACCAACCTTTTTCTCACGACCTGCTGTAATCTAGCCTTATCTCTTATCTCCACCTACCACAATTGAGGACCTTCTTTATCCTGAGTGTACGTTATCCTGGTTTCCCAGCTGATTGTTTCCCTCAGCATTTACTCCTGGAAGCAATACTGTATTTTGCCTTTGGAGTAAATTTATAGTGTTATCATGACAGCTTTGATTGTTGTACTATTTTAAAGCTTGAATTTCACACTCCATAACCTGATCCTTTATCAACCTTTCCATCCATCCATCCATCCATCCACCCACCCATCCATCCATCTAACTGTTTTTGTGTGTGCCTGTTCATATGTGAGCAGGTGTGCTAGGAGAGGCCAGAGGACAACCTCAGCCATCATTCTTCAGGGGCTGTCTGTCTACCCATTTTTGACACAGGTCTCTCTTCCTGGGTTGGAACTCATCAATCAGGTTAGACTGGCTGGCCAACCAGCCACAGGGGTCCACTTGTTTCCACCTTTTCTGTGCTGGGATTACAAGAGCAAGCTACCATGCCCAGAGTTTTGGTTTATACATTTATTCATTGTGTGTGCATGTGGATATGAGTGCCTGTGCATCTGTGTGTGTTGATGTCTCCATACCACTGTGGAGGTCAGAAAACAACAATTTTCTATTTCTACCATTCGGGTCCCAGGGATTGTGTCTAGTTACCCTGGCTAACCCCTCTTTTTTTTTTTTTTTTTTTTTTTGAGACTGATGTTGTTTACAGAACAATAATGATGGAGAGGGGCTGTTGTACCAGGAATTAACACTTTAGCATCTGAATTGAGGATCACACTTCCTTGCCTGTTACAATGGACAATGGCCCCTCTTGTGGAGGTCTTATCCAAACATGGTTGCATGGCCATTTGCAAACCACTTTTATCTGTAAAGCAAACTCACCTGTTTTTTATCTCAAAGAAATCATAAAAATAAAGGCACAGTGTGCTCACAGCCTTACTCTGATCAACAAATCCAAACAAACAAAAAATCACACTGTAGAGTCAGGAAGTAATAACTTTGATATTTGTGGTCCAGATTGGACATAAGAAAAGCTGAGTTTAACAATAACTCGTCTCCATAGGGTAGCTTGGTCCACCACTGGAAACAGCTGGACACTGAGCACATGGGGTCTTGGGCTCTGAGTTACAGGCTTCATTAGGTTTTCTTCCAGAAAAATAGCAATAAAGGAGGACAGTCATCCAGCCATGCTTGGGAACTGAGAGGATTTCCATGGGTGCCTTCAGGTTCCTGAAGGGGGAGCATTGGTGGAGTGCAGGCAGGAGTGGGAGAGGCATGCAGGGATGAGAGGGGCAGTAAAGAGTGGGAAGGGCAGTCAGGAGTGGGAGGGGCAGGCATGGGTGGGAGGGGCAGTCAGGAGTGGGAGGGGCAGTCAGGGGTGGGAGGGGCAGTCAGGGGTGGGAGGGGCTTCCAGGAGGGAAAGAGTGGGGACTTCCTTTTTAAAATGTGAGTTCTGGAGTACTGAGGCCTAACTTCATACTCAAAAGTTTAAGAACGTTAATTACTAGGTAGGGTCCTCTTTAATTTTTGCCTCAGACAGGAAACAGCCCCAGCCCTCATCCTATAGAACCTTCAGAAAGAGCAAAGCGATAAGGAGCTGCTGGGATAGTGTGCACATTCCCTGAAGAGTTGCAGTCTGAGCATCACATTGCATATTTCCATCATACTCAAGTGGTAAACAGCAGAGGGGACGGTTCTTGCTGTCTTAGAATTTAAGTGTTGGAAGGAGATGCCATATAAAGATTACATAGCTATTAAAAGTGTAACTGCACAAAAGACCAACTTACCACCAGCTTGAAGGGCTGTGAAACAGAAAAGGCTCATGAGAGCAGTGGGGTGTGGATATGAGAGTGGGACTCAGTACAGACGGTGGTAGGGTTCCTTAGTCTCCTAGGCTCACAATTTGAGGGTACAGTCCATTAGGTAGGGAGAGCAGGTGGCTGGGGTCACTTATTTTCCTGTGTCAGAAGCTGGTAGCAGCTGGCTCCTGGTGGTATAGACAGGTAGCAGATGCCTTGGTAGAGACATGCTGGCCATAATCCTCAAGGCCTGCTTTCTCAGCTCACTCCATCCTCCTGAAACAGTATCACCAGCTGCAGGGCAAGGGGCAAGTGCTTACACGCATACACACGTCACATCTTCACTGTGTATACAATTAAAGAAGTATTTATTTCCTTATGTATGTGTCTATGTGAGTGTACGCAGGTGCCCAGGGAGGGCATTCAAGCCCCTGGAGCCGAGTTATAGGTAGTTGTGAGTGATCTGCCTGACATGTGCTGGGATCTGAACTTGGGCTCTCTGGAAGAACAGGAAGTGCTCTTAACAAAAGGCAGCAGATTTATATGATCTGAAGAGAAAACAGAGGATCAGAAAATGTTCTTAATTGCTGAGTCCCTCTCTAGTCCCTGCATGCGTGCTTTTTTTTTTTTTCTTTTTTTCTTAACTCTCTTAAAAGAAGGCCACTGCAGTGGTACCCCATGTTTCTGCCAACTTCTCTGTTTTTCTTCAACTCTGCCCCATTCTCAGGTCAGCTTCCTGTGTGTGGAACGGGAAGGGAATATCAGGGTATGCAGAGAGTGGCTTCTTTCTACGCACTAGCTTTGGCAAGAGCTCTGTCCTCCTCTCTTTTTTATTTTTAGAACACTCCTCTTTCCCGTTTTCTTTTTTCAGAGTTGAGGGTAAGGCGAGGGCCTGTCATCATCCCGGGACGCAGTGCTGGGCAGCTGACCTGGTGCGCAGGCTTCATCTCTATGACCGAGGATGGTGGGTCTCCCCCCAACCCCCCTCCCCCCCCCACCGGACGTGAGACTTCCTTTGACAGGCGCAAGAGATACTTCTCCCTTGTCAGCCTGAGGAAAGATATCTCTGGTCCTTCTTCAGTAATACCAATAACTCTCTATGCATGGAATCTTGAGCTAAGTGCTGACTGAATGTCTTCCTAGGGTGTACACACACACACAAAACAACATATTATTTTTAAAGGCTGTGGGATCCTGAAGGGGGTATTTGTCAGGTTGGACAAAACTGAGGTATCTGGTAGGACTTGTTTTCAAGAAGCAAGAGGAGTAATGTGACTTACCTACCCTGGTACACATTAAGTGAAAGAACCCTCCTTCCCCAAACACAATTGCTTGCTTTTATTGGAAGAAGAAAGAGCTTTGCACTGGGGGCCAATTCTCTATATGAGGGGAAGATTTTTTCCCTCAGGGCCAACAGAGCAGAACCCGCACATCCACCCTTCATAATGTAAAGGGCAAGGCTCTTGGATTCTGACAGGACGGGTACCTGGATGTCCAGGGGCTTGGATTCTGACAGGGAGGGGTACCTGGATGTCCAGGGGCTTGGATTCTGACAGGACGGGGTACCTGGATGTCCAGGGGCTTGGATTCTGACAGGGAGGGTACCTGGATGTCCAGGGGCTTGGATTCTGACAGGAAGGGGTACCTGGATGTCCAGGNGGATGTCCAGGGGCTTGGATTCTGACAGGACGGGGTACCTGGATGTCCAGGGGCTTGGACTCTGACAGGACGGGTACCTGGATGTCCAGGGGCTTGGATTCTGACAGGACAGGTACCTGGATGTCCAGGGGCTTGGATTCTGACAGGACGGGTACCTGGATGTCCAGGGGCTTGGATTCTGACAGGATGGGTACCTGGATGTTCAGGGGCTTGGATTCTGACAGGACGGGTACCTGGATGTCCAGGCTTGGACTTGTCTTTTGCAGCCTCCTGGCTGGAGGGTGGCTGCTTCGAAGAGTGAGGCTTGCTCGCAGCTGCCTCGGTCCTCTGAGGCCTCGGAGTGTCAGGAGAGCCGTTGCAGTTGCAGTAGGTCTGGGAGGTGCCACATAGTGGATGTTCTGAGTACCAGGGTTGAAGAGCAATTTCTTCTTCTTTTTTTTTTTTCCCTGACAGAAATATGAGGGGGATTTTGCATTCCGGTGACAGGTATCATACTTCTGGCTTCTGCTGTCTGGACAGATATAGTTTCACAGATATATGGCATCAGGTTTTGAAATACAGCTGCCATTTGGGTTCATTGTGTTTTAAAAATGGATAATTATCATACAAGAAAAAGCTTAGACTGTGCACTGAGTTCATACAGCTAGAGCCAGTGTGTTCATGTGTACTTTTGGGCAATAAAGTCCTAAGGCTGTGTGTGTGTGTGTGTGTGTGTGTGTGTGTGTGTGTGTGTGTGGTGTGTCTATCCAGGTGCACATCTATATATCCATATGTATGGAGACGAGGTCAGCCTTGGATCACTTCTTAGGAGCCATTCACCTTGTCTTTTGAGGTAAGAACCTGGGACCAAGGACCTGAAGCATGGCTCTGGCACCACTGCCTCCCCAGTGGGTGGATCACCCCAGTGGGTGGGTCACAAGTATGTTCCTTGCTTTTCACATAGGAGCTTGGGATCAAATTCAGGTCGTCTCGTTCCCATGGCGAGTGCTTTACTGACGAGGCCATCTCTCTAGCCCTGATATTATATACTTTCTCTATGACTGCCTCTTTGTAGATTGCTTAAGACAAATACTTCTACAGATTTTTTTTGGCTTTATTAACCACTAATATCTGTGACTGACAAACATTTCCAAGACCAGCAATTAACTTCTCAAGGCCTCACGCTACAAACCCCTTAAAGTTTTACAGAGTATGATTACTGGTGCTCTCGTATGTGAGCCAATCAAGATGATACGGGATGTTACCCATCTTTAATTCCAGCCAAATCCACAGCTTCTAAGAAGCTCATGCTTAATTCTGGATCTGTGAAACCTTCTGATTAATTTCTACTTTTCTCTATTTTATTCTCTTTAACTATAATGCTCTTTAATGATGACTTTAAAAAAAATTCCCTAAAAAAGAAAAGAAAAGGAAAGAAAGAAAGAAAGAAAGAAAGAAAGAAAGAAAGAAAGATCACCCATTCTTCAGGAGGTACTTAAAATTCAGTGTCATAATAAAAGGTTGCTATGAAGAAAATCTTTTGGTAAAGTTGATTCTTAGATGTTAGTTTGCCAAAGTAGCCCAAGAAATATTGTGGGGATTTGCACTGTGGCAGTGCCTTTGAAGTTGGGTTGCTTGCCTTTTAATTTTGCAGTGAGCCCTAATCTCATTAGATTTCATATAGTCAGTGTTTGTACTGGCACAAAAGCTGTCCAAACAAAGCCAAAATGTTGACACCACTGTCCTCTGATGGCGTTTAGAATGAATACATTAAACACACTTGAGATAGCATTGCATTAAGCTAAGGAATACATTTTGAACTTTGAACTCAGCATGATTTTTTTTTTTCTTCCAAAAAAGAGCTTCTTTGCTGGATAGCTGAGCAACAGTATTGCAGAGGTGTAGAAGAATTCACTGTCCTGTTGCAAAAGCCCAAACAGGCAAACATTCTCAGCATGCAGTAGGTGCTGTGTGATTAAAGAATTCAAGCAACATTAGACAGTAAATCCATTTGTGGGAGGCCCTCAGTGGCAGGTAACGTAGGCTGGCGAGCTTGAATTGAAATTCTCAGAATAAACTTGATTGAATTCATTCCTAGCAGGCTGAAAGCATACCTCCTAGTTAGTGTGTGATGCCGGGTCTATCTTCAACATACACCCCTGGTTCACATGTTTAGACAATTTTCGTTACAAACCTGGCAGTCATCTTCCTACTGATGGGGTGAAAGCTCACAATGGACTAGATCAGTTGGTGAGATTTTCCGTGAAAGGGAGGCAGCTACTACAGTTCTGTAACTGGAAAATGAACGTAATAAGTGGTTAGGACCATTCATCGCCGCCCACTACATGGATTCTATATAAAACAAAAGATTTATCCTATATAATGTGCACTGACCTACACACTTGGGACATGTCTATTAGGAAGCCTGTACTGATAGCATTCCACGGGATAAACGCTGACCAAAACTCCATGTGCATGGTACCTTCGAGTGCCTCGTGACCCTCAGTCCACCATTTTCACTTGTTTGATGCTGTTGGCCTGCACTTTGCTTTCAGCTTGCACCGAAGGCTTCTCTTTGGAATCTGTCACACCAGCAATAGTCAAATGGCACCAAGGGCATCATCTAAAAGTCCCCCTTTTCAATGACTGCCATCAAGAGTACTCTTTTAGGTCTTCATGTTAAGAATGTTAAAAGTGGTAGGGTTTTTTTTTTCTTCTGAATATTCGGCTTGTTTTTATTTATGCGCTATTATCCTGTGACTAATTGGCAACCTCTCCATCTTTCTGTTTGTTTTTTTTTTCTCTAGGGCTGAGAGTGCTATTTCCTAATGCTAGTAATTAAAAAGATCTATGGGGATGTATTCTGTGTATATTATTTCCCTGTGGCTATTTGTCTATTTTTATACTCTCCCCGGAAATCAGCATCTTTTTAATTGTATACTGTTTTCAAGCTGCTTTTAACCCTTTGTGGGATGGGCTAGAGATACACATGTCCATGAATTTATATAAACACACCTCAATTCATGCTTGCTCATTAAATGAATGGGTATATGCTGGGCTATATGGTCCACTGGTTCATAAATTCATACAAACATCCCCCAGTTCATGGGAGTGCATGGCATGAATGAGTGCATGCTAGACTAGGGATACCCACATGTATACATTCATACATAAATACACCCCAACTCATGCTTGCACATGGCATGAATAAGTGTATGTTCTCTAGCACCACAGCAAATGAGAAGTCACAAATTAGGAGTGTGGTGTTGACTAAAGAAGCGACAAGGAGAATGTCAGCTGACACTACAATGAGGTGGCTTCACTGAGGACCTTGGCAGCTATCACAGAGAGAAGTAAGTGTGTGATTACAGCAAGCATAGCTGCCCAACGCCGTGTCAAAACCTTTCTCATCTCTGTAAGCAAAGATTTGACAACTGACCGCAAGACTTCAGTATCCTGGCTACGTCAGCAATGTGACGGGTCCACAATACTCCACAGGCTTGTCCAACAGGATATGTTCTGCTTATCATCAGGTAAAATGATGTACGTCCCCCAAATTCAACTCTAGGTACCAGAACACCAGGTTGGCAATAAAAACCCTTACTTCTCAGCAAGGCTGGGTTAATGTCTGTCGTTATGAAAGCAATGGGTGGAAGCTGCGATACCGTTGGGTTGGGATTGCCATTCTGCTTCTGAAGAGCTGCCGTGACGGGTGCGGTCATGATGATAATCAGTTTTGTAGTCTCACCTGAGCTCAGCTGGTGTCAATGTCTACAGCAGGTCCCTGAGGGCATGAATAGGATGTGTTCCCCATGAACAGAGGGCTATTGGTAGTAGACTGAGTGGAAATTTGGCTCACAATAAGTGATACTGTAATTTATGTGACGGGAACCTAATGTTCTCCTTCTTTCCACCGGCCTGGCCTTCATGAGGCGAATGCTTGTCAGGGCGAGGTAATTTATTTGATTCTTGCTTGTGAATGACCTCGTAGACAATGGAGGGAACCCTTACCTGAGCTAGCATGGCTCATAGCCTAAAGGCGAAGACCCAGTGTAAATTCTTCTCCTCTCCCTCTTGTGGTCTCCGGTCTCAGACACCAAGCCCAGGAACCCAAACTCTGGCTATCTCTCTTCTGTCCAGCTACAGGCTGTAGGCATCTTTATTACCAATCAGGGATATCTTTTAACTTGAGGGGCAAGGTTACACATAGCACCTCTTGTATTAAGAATCTCCTTCTTCCTGAAGCAACCAGAGCCACTATTTAGCATTACAGTACAAACCTCAACAGCAAGACACAAATCTATTCCTCCTAAACCCTTCCACTTATGTATTTTAGGATGTGTGAAAATACCAGAATAAGGCCACTCAGAAATAATACATTCGCAGATTAAATTTTATGTAACGATAAGTTTAACACAATATCAAGGAAATGAGTAGGGCATGAAGAAGGCACTGACTTCATCCATGGCTAGTCCAAGATAAACTCTTGAGTTGAAAATGTTGGGATGGTGGAAACTTCTGGAGTTGGAGCTTCGCTGGAGGAAGTAGGCACCTGGGGGTGTTAATCTGTCTGTTTCTCATCTTCCTGTATTTCTGAGCCTCTTTGTTCCACTAGGTCTTCTCTGCTCTAAGGTTCTTTCTCTCTACAAGGTACAGGAAGGAAGGCTCATGGCACGGGCTGAGCTATGAGCCCAGACTAAATTGCCTTTCTCAGTTATTTTGCCACTCATTTTTAAAAAGTGCCCAACCATTTCCCATTTCTCCTTGTTCACTGCAAAAGTGGCATCCGTTCTGAAGGATTCTTTATTTATGCACAGGGTTAGCTTTGCCAGGTTATCTTGGGATTTTTATTTAAAATGTGGCTAATATTCAACTTTAAAAAAGAATTATTTTGTAATTTTGCTGCCCCACCCCCAGCTGAGAACTGAACCCAGAGGTAGTGCTGTACCACTGTTGGAGAGCTCTAACATCCAAGGAAAATTTGTTTTGTTTTGATGTGTGTTTGTGTGTGTGTGTGTGTGTGTGTGTGTGTCCCCGTCTTGTACAAGTGTTTGGGTACCTGTGGAGGGCAGAAAAGTCCTCCAGATTCCCTGGAGCTGGAGCACAGGAGGTTGTGAGCCACTCTATAAATGGGTGCTGGGAACTTAATCTATGTCCACCCAGAGAGCAGCAAGAGCTCTTAAGTGCTGAGCCATCTCTCAGTTCCTGAAGTCCGACCTCTATGTCTAGGGCAGGGCTTTTGTTGGTGCTGTCCTGTTCTAAAATGACAAGAATACTCACTTGTTCTAGCTTTGTATTTCATTGAGTAAATTGATTTAGTTTTCTCGGTTGCTGGATGTTTGCTTTGCTTCCATTTCTTCACTGTACATTCCATCTTGTCAAGATTGCTTCTGTGAGCAGAGCCTCCTGAAGGTCCCTCATGAGTGCCAGTATAAGTAAGGACCAGCCTTCAACAGCATCAAGTATCACAGAAATGCCCCCGCCCTTCTATTTAATACTTCCCTGCAATGTGAATGATCTTTTCCTTCATTTGTTCCTTCCTCTTTATGTGTCAAGTTTGCTCTGCCAGCAAGGCCTTTCTGCACACAGGGTAAGTTTCTATTGTTTTGGACGTGCAGGGAGGATCCTCTGAGGCAGCTTTGTGCAAGGCTTCCTGACTCACTCCTTCGAGCTCAGTAATCCATCTTTTCCCTCTGTGATTCATTCTGAGCTTAGCGGTTAATCTTCTAGTTCTAGTTTTATGTCTGTTCCTCCCCCTCGCCTGGATCTGAGACATCCTTTCCCTCAACAATTCAAATGTCCAGGCTATTCATTTTCTCCGTCGGTTGCCCCTGTTGGTTCCGAGAGCTTTGGTTGTCAACGCTTGTTTCCTTGATAGCAACCATTTTTATTCTTACTGGCTTAGTCAGGCTGTTGGCCTTGGCTTTCTTTACAAGTGTTCTTTTGTAGAATCTTTGCCTCCTAGGGAGCCCACTGTCACACAGCACAATTAAGTGACAATGTATGAGGTGCTGGGTCTTTATGAGCAGTTAATGAATGACTGCTTGGATGATTTATGAGCAAGAGATGAAATCGGAGAAAACCAAATGCTCAAGTTCTGTAATCGATAGTAGTAATAGTTATAGTAGTAGTAATAGTGTAGTATAGTAGTAGTGATACTGTTCAAGGTATTGTTTAACAGTCACTGGAAACACAGTGCACGGATGTGGGCATGGTGGCAGCTGTGTGCTGTCCAGCACAGTGCCATCTGTGCCTGGCATTTCCTTTCCCGATGTCCTTATCTCTGCTTTCGATAACCTCATTCAGCTTTGGATGGTCAGCCTGCTGACCTCTAGCCAAGCTCTGATTCTTCTTTTGTCTCCTTCGCATTCTCCACAAGAGTGAGGTCAAAGTCTGGCTCCTTGTAAATGAAATAAAAAAGCAAGCTACACCCATGAGCACAGGGAATGCCTGTCCCAGGAACATTGGGATTGCGGAGAGAGATTCAGTTTTGGAATTTCCCACCCATCTGACTCTTGGTCACTAGATGTAATGTCCTTATTTGGATAGAAAGAAAAAAAATTAGGGCTGATGCGAAAAGGAATTACTCCACAAGCAAATACAGAAGCCCACAGCAACTTCCCCAGTCTATAAGTCAGGCCACAGGACAGCACAAGTCACAGAAAGTGTTCTGGTGATGTTTGCTGCAAGCAGTGGGTTTATAGTCATAAGTGGAATCTGGATTCCTCTTCTTTGTATTTTATGTTCAAGGTTTGTTTTTCATTTTCTCAAAGCTCAGAAATAGGCATGTAGAAAGTTATACATTTTTAAAAAATGTACAGTTAAATTGGTCCTCTGTATACAGAACTCTGGGATATATTTTTCTCTTCAAGAACTTCCATCAACTCCACCCTGGTTAAATGTAAAGAGACTTAAGCATCTACACTAGATTAGCAAAAGAGTTTTATGATTATGAGTCCATTGCTCCCACAGGCCATATCAGATCAGTCATGGTGAATAAAGTTGACTAAGGAATGGGAAGATATACAGCTCTTCTAGAGTGTTCTAGAATGCCCCTACCCTCCAGAACCCAGGGCTTAGCACTTGCTAGGTAAGTACTCTTCATTAAACGTGTGTGCGTGCAATCATTTTTATGTGTGTGTGTGTGTGTGTGTGTGTGTGTGAGAGAGAGAGAGAGAGAGAGAGAGAATGAGTGTGGGTGAAGCCTGTAACTTCACTACCTAGATCAGACCAACAAGCTTTCAAAGGCCTGCCAATCTCTGACTACATCTTGCCGTGGTTGAGATTTCAGGCACAAAATCTTCATGTAAAAGTATCTCCTGTTGCCAAATTTATCACTTGTTTCTTTTAAACACTTTTTATGATCAACACCTGGCTTTAATGGTAGTAGTAGTAGTACTACTACTACTACCATAGTAGTTATTTCTTAGATTTCTGGATTAAATGATGCACACACTGAAAAAGAGACATTTATAATGACAAGTAGTTTACACCAGACAACCTGTCCCCAGAAATTATGGGGACACCAAATCCTTGTGGATATGCAGCAACATGAAGCATATAAAAAGGTTTAAGTATTTTAATTTGGGTATATTCTCTTTCTCTCCCTCTCTCCCTCTTCCTCTTCCTTTCTTCCTCTTTTTCTTTTGAGATGGGGTTTCATGTACCCCAGCCTGCACTCAAGCATCAAACATCAAACTTGATATGTAGCTGAAGATGACCCTAAATTTCTGATCCTTCATTATCTCCTAAGTGCTGCTGTCATGTCGGGCTTTTAGTAATGTGTATGAGTGTGTGTGTGTGTGTGTGTGTGTAACATATGTGCACACATGCATACACATGCTTGTGGAGGCCAGAAGTTGACATTGAGGTGTCTTCCGTAATTAATTCTCTACTGTATGTTTTGAGGCAGTGTCTCTCTCTGACTCTGGAGCCTGCTATTTCTGCTTAACTAGCTGTCCACTGAGCTCCTGGTCTCCCTGTCTCTGCCCTCTAGTCCTAGGGTTACAGACATGCAGTGTTTATCCTGGCTTTCATGTGGATGCTGGGGACCGGAATCCAGATTCTCACACCCACATAGCAAATGCCCATCGAGCCAGTCCCCCAGTCACTGGACAGTCTTAAGTCAGAACTCAACGCCCTGGATAAAGTTGCCTTCTTCTAGCATTAGATCA
This sequence comes from Mus minutoides, assembly GCA_902729485.2. Lineage (NCBI taxonomy): Eukaryota > Metazoa > Chordata > Mammalia > Rodentia > Muridae > Mus > Mus minutoides. Next base: position 5,185,761 of record LR756421.1, read on the forward strand.
CACTAATTTCTACAGAATTCAAGGAAGACTTTGCCACTTCATGACGCTTAAATTATTGAAATACATGAATACGTAAAACTATCACTCCATCTAATAGAATGCTGTCACTTCTGGTCTGGAGAGTCCTTCTTGATTGCCCACATTACTGGACCTCTTCTAAATATCTTTTGGAAATGTTTTTATGAAGAAGTATATGAGTTTTATTTAGTCCTTCATTTAAAAATCTTTTATCTCACTGATAAGTGTATATTAACCCAGAAGTTTGCAATACCAAGGATACAATTCACAGACCACATGAAGCTGAAGCAGAAGGAAGACCACAAAGTGTGGATACTTCAGTCCTTCTTAGAAATGGGAGTAAAATACCCATGGGAGGAGATACAGAGCAAAATTTGGAGTGGAAACTGAAGGAAAGGCCATCCAGAGACTGTCCCACCTGGGATCCATCCCATATACAGTCACCAAGCCCAGACACTATTGTAGATGCCAACAAGTGCTTGATATAGCTGTCTCCTAAGAGGCTCTGCCAGTGCCTGACAAATACAGAGATAGATGCTTACATCCATCCATTGGACTGAGCACAGGGTCTCCAGTGGAGGAACTAGAGAAAGGACTAAGGGAGATGAAGGTGTTTCCAGCCCCACAGGAGGAACAACAATATGAACCAACTACTACCCTCAGAGCTCCCAGAGACTAAACCATCAACCAAAGAGTAAACATGGAGGGACTCATGGCTCCAGCTGCATATGTAGCAGAGGATGGCCTTGTGGGACATCAGTGAAAGGAGAGACCCTTGGTCCTGTGAAGGCTCAATGCCCCAGTGTAGGGGAATGCCAGGACAGGGAAGTGGGAGTAGGTGGGTTAAAATGTGCTTTGGTTATATCTGCCCCCATTACTGTCTCTTGTGGCCCCGTTTGTTCTTGCTAGATCCCTTCCTCTGTCCAACTAGTTCCCATCTTTCTTCTCTGATTGCTTCTCCTCTATTGCACATTGACTCAGTGTCTTAGATAGGGTTTTACTGTTGTGAACAGACACCACAACTAAGGCAACTCTCATAAGGTCAACATTTAATTGAGGCTGGATTACAGGTTCCGAGGTTCAGACCATTATCATCAAGGCAGGAACATGGCAGTATTCAAGCAGGCATGGTACAGGAGGAACTGAGAGTTCTACATCTTCATCTGAAGGCTGCTAGCAGAATACTGGCTTCCAGGCAGCTAGGATGAGGGTCTTAAAGTCCACAATCACAGTGACACACATACTCCAACACCTCCAAACAGTGCCACTTCCTGGGCCAAGCATATACAAGTCATGACACTCACTGAGTGTGCATCAGTTGCTAAGCAACTTGCAATCTTATGGAGTCAGGCTGGTGAAGAATAGGACACCGGGTGGTAATACACAGACAGAAAATGACCAAGACACATGAAAAAAGTAGAGCCTCCATCTAGGCAATGGAGTGCACAGCAACTTGCAACTTTGAACAATGTTCTTGCTTAAATGATTATTTTAACAACTATCAACTTAAGATGATGTATTTTCAATATCTAAGGCTCTCTGTCCTTTTGTCTGCCTTTCTCTCCATCTGGACAGATCGATTTGAGGTTACAGAACACAAGTAGCAATTGGAGTCTTGGATCTATTAATCATGTTGCCCATAATTACCCACTGTGCTACTATTGACTACAGCGCTAGTGCCATTGTCACTGGGTGAGAGGCCCGGCAGAAATGGCTTATGGGAGGGAGAATTTAGTATGCTCATGGTTACTGATTGCACATGCATGCACACACATGCATAGGCATACCCATATACATACATGCACATGCACATACATACACGCACATATACACATGCACACACACACACACACACACACACACTAATACATATACATGCACATGCACTAACACACACGTACACACGAGTGTACACATACACAGATGCACTTTACTAATATCCCAGGCATTTCTCAAACCATTCCAATTAGCAATCAAGACCATCACGCTGTTCTTACAACAGGCTTGACTTGGGAATGGGGAAAAACAATTGTTGTTTGGGAAGGACATGATGGCTAGGGCCTTGTGCCATCAAGGATAAATGTTTGGTTTTCCTCTCCAGGTAAACCTGATGGACCAGAAGAAGTGCTGGCTGTGTGTGTGTGTGTGTGTGTGTGTGTGTGTGTGTGTGTGTGTGTGTAGTTTGCAGTGAGTGTAAGAAAAAAATCATAGATGAGTATTTTGTGTCTCAGCTGCACCTGTTGCAGTTGGTGAAATTATCTTTTCTATTGTATACTTTACGCCTGAAACTTGTGATCAGCCACCATCATGAAGAAGGTATGACAGAACAGAGTGACCTCACTGTGATAGATAGATTAACTTAGCTACCCCTCTACCCCTGTTGTTTTTCTAGCTCTCTGCATCCTTAGCTAAGGCTCTGAGGTCTTCTGCTCCTAATAGCTTGTACTGCAGACAACCTAAGATACCTGCTAAGGCTGGGAGAATTGTTCTGTCCTTAAACACAGCTGGTCAGTGGTGCTAGAGAGTTTGTGTCTCCTGGACTGAGCTGGGCAGATTGCTTGAAAATTCAGCTTCTTTGCTGTCACCTGAAATAAACCCTGAGATATTATCATGTTCTGGAGTTTTTGGGGCTTTTGTTTGTTTGTTTGTTTGTTTGGGTTGTATTTTTGTTTTCTTGTTTTTGTAATAGGAACAAGGGAAGGCCTGTGTATGAAATTGTACTTCTGTTTGGCTTGTTCTTCTCTCTGGTCTTATTCATCCTGTGTTAGATTCTTCATATATGATTTCTTAGTAAATTACATACCGAAAAATTACTGTCTTGACCTTGTGTGGTGGCTCACACTTTTGATCCCAGCAATTGGAGGCAAAGGCCGGTGGATCTCTGATTTCAGGTTAGCCTGGTCTACAGAGAAAAGTCCAAGCCAGCCAGGGCTACATAGTGAGAGCCTGTCTCAGATACGCATATTGGCTTGGGGTCAGAGATAAAATCGGTTGGTATAGTGGTTGCCAACTACACAGAACCCTGTCTGTGTTTCATCGCCATCATCACATAAACCCTGGCACGTGTCTGTAGTCCCACTGCTTAGGAGGTGGAGACAGGAGGATCAGGAGTTCAAGGTCATCCTGGCCTTCACAGTTTGAGAACAGCCAGATTATATGAGACCCTGTCTCAAAAACAAAAACAAAAACTTAAATGAAACAAACGAAAAGTGTGCCCAGACCCTAATCGAAGTTTTGAAAGATTCCAGAGATCAGAGGACTATGTTAGCATCAACTAAGTGGCTAGTTCTGATGGAGGACCTACATGGCTGATGCTTTTTTTTTTTTTTTTTTTTTTTGGAGACAGGGTTTCTCTGTATAGCCCTGGCTGTCCTGGAACTCACTTTGTAGACCAGGCTGACCTTGAACTCAGAAATCCGCCTGCCTCTGCCTCCGGAGTGCTGGGATTAAAGGCATGTGCCACCACGCCCGGCTGGCTGATGCTTTGTTTGTTTGTAGGAGACAATTGACTTTCATGTACGTTCAGAATAGTTACGAAAGGATCCTTCTGGGTTAAATATATTTTGTTTTTTTTTCCAGTAGAGGAAGGTCCTGGTTCTGTTGGGAGCTAAAAGAGCAAGAAGCAAACAGGTGGAATTAGTTTATAGTGGGGTATCAAGCTTAAACCATACCAGAGAAATTTTACCTGAATATATATATATATATATATATATATATATATATATATATATATATACACACACACACACACACACATATAATTTTTACTATTTTAAGAGATTTCATACGTGTATAATATGCATTTTGATCATATTTGCCACCCATACTTCCTCCTGACTTTTCTCACCTCCTCCCCACTCCCAACTTCATGTCTTTTATTTTTTTTTTATAACCAAGGCGACTCTCACAACAGAAGGGAAAGTGCACACCGAAGCCCAGCTCTAAGCAAAAGCCTTTGCTTCCTGATTTCTGAAAAGACCAGCCACATACTAATGACCTGTGTGTGCCAGGACCCCCGGGGAAGTTCAGCTGAAGAGCCCAGTCAGCTCTTGAGGAGCCTGGTGGTTTGAATGAGAGATGACCCCTAGAGGCTCAGGTGTTCTTGTTCTTGTTTGGTGGCTGTTTGGGGTGGTTTAGGAGGTGCGGTCATGCTGGAGGAAGTGTGTCACTGGGGGAGAGGTCTGAGTGCTCTTAGCCTTGAGAGCTTTCCATTCTCTTGATTCCTTCTGCTGCTGGTCAGCCTGCTTGCCTGCTGGACTCCAGTGTCCCTGGGACGTATGTCAAAATAAACTCTTCCTTTCTTAAGTTGTATTTGGTCACAGTGTTTTGTCCCAACAACAGAAAAGTAGCTACTGAAGTGAGAAAAGCAAAGTCACTGTTAGCAGGGGCTATTATAGCAAACAGTGGTATGGTTTCTCAGGAGACATGGGTAATAGAGCTGAGACCCGATCCTGTCACCCTGGGACCTGATTCTGTCACCTAGAGATCTGATCTTGTTACCCCGAGACCTGTTTCTGTCATTCTGAGACTGCCCCTGTCACCCTGAGATCTGCCCTGTCACCTTGAGACTGCCCCTGTCACCCTAAGATCTGCCCCTGTCACCCCGAGACTACCCCTGCTACCCTGAGATCTGACCCTGTCACCCAGAGACTGCCTTGTCACCCTGAGACCTGATCTTATCATCTTGAGATCTGCTCCTGTCACCCTGAGACTGCACCTGTCATGCAGAGACTGCCCCTGTTACTCTGAGATCTGCTCCTGTCACTCTGAGATCTGCCCCTGTCGCCCTGAGACATGATCTTGTCACCCTGAGACCTGCCCCTGTTTCTCTGAGACCCTCTCCTGTCATCCTAAGCCATTGTCCTGTCACCCCAAGAATTGTAAGGAGATCTTGTCCCTTGTCCTGCACAGATCCTGTTTTGTGAGTCTTTGTTGCTGGAATGCTCACATTGAGCACAGAGAAGCACACATACCTTTACTCTTAAAAGTGTTCAAATTAAACAAAGATGCCGTTGTAAAGTTCTTTTATATTCAGTGTGGCCTGTTATTAAGGAATATGTGGCTTTGCCTTTGTGAGCACATGTAGGAAGAGAGAAAAGGGAAGGAGCAAAGATGAGGGAAGGAAGTTAGAAAGAGGAGGAGGAAGGAGGAAAGGACAGATGGAAGGAGGGAAGAAGGACAGGAGGAAAGAGGAAGGCGGGAGGAAGAAAAAACAGGGATGAAAGGAAGGAAGAGGGAGATAAAGGGAGGAAGGAAGAGGAAGGGAGGAAGGAAGAGGAAGAGGAGGGAAGAAAATAGAAGGAAGTTGGTAAGTTTGGAAGGAAGGAAGAAAGGAAGAAAGAGGAAGACACAGATGAAGCAGGAAGGAAGAACAATGTGAACTCTGCTGTGTTCCGTTCCTGCTTGGTGTTTTCTTAGCCCGGATCTGGGATTGAAATGTGGTAGTTCGCGGCACCAGAGGCTGAGCCTGTGGTTTTTATTTCCTGCTCCAGCTGGAACCCAGACTTCCCTGAAGCGGCTGTTTGGGATCTGGAACACAGCCTCCCCGTAGAAGAGCCTTGTGTCTGCTTGCATGTAGCTATTTTCACAGACTAAGTGGCAAGCTCTCAGAATAATCATGTCTGTGAGGTGTTTCTGGGACATTTCCACTTGCAGCTTCACATTAATTGCAGAGGCTGCGGATGCTGCGAACGGCGGAGTCCTTGGCTGGGCTCCGGAGGAGTGGTGTATAGGGTGGGCGCAGGAAGGGTTTCTCTGGCCCTTTCCTCCCAGCGTTTAATTTCCTCTTCTACCACTTGAGAGGCATTGCGACACACTGGATCTACCATATCCAGCCCAGTTTTAAAATACACATGGAGGTCTGGGGTTAGTTCAGTTGCTGAAGTGTTTTCAGTGTAAGACTGAGGACTGGATGATCCCTGAACCCATTTTTAAAAAGCCACACGGGGTGGCCCTTCCTTCCTATAACTTCAGCACCAGAGAGCTTGGCACAGGGGGATCTCCAGGTCACCGTGGCCAGTTAACCTATCCTGAGCTGACGCCCCAGTGAGAGCCCGGGCCCCAGTGAGAGCCTGGGCCCCAGTGAAAACACCCTGCTTCATTAAACATGGTGGACTGTGCTTGGTGAAGGACACATGAAGTTGACCTCTGACTTCACATGCATGACACATGCGAGTGTACACACACACACACACACACACACACACACACACACACACACACACTAAATCCACATGGAGTATGAAGTTGTGGTTGGAATTTGGTTATAGTCTTTTGGGTTCACTATAACTTGCTCTGTATATTTGGTGAATCCCCTAACCTAAAGGCTCCTGCCAGCGAACTGCCCTGGCCAAGCGGCCTGGCTGCTCACTGCCTTTGCTGGCTTCCCACCTTTCCCGACTCTCAGGCACTGGCTGCTCAGACCGCTGAGCTCCCTCATCCCTCATTTCATTTTAATGCAAGCCAGGGGTGCAAAGTCCCCAGCTTAGCCTGTCAGAACTTGATAGTTCTGTAAACACTGAAGTTCTTGTTGCCATAACACCAGGAAAAATAATATGGGATCCTGCGTATAAATATAGTGGGGGCCCTGGGGAATGGGAACATGACTTGAAGCCCGAGTCACAGCCTAATGTCTTAGAAATAGATGTCAGCAGAGTCCCTGAAAACACAGCGGGTTTTTGCTGGACTGTGGCGCTCAGCTTCCTAGAGAATAGTTATGCCTCGGGATTATCTTTTACCTTAGTGTAGTTATCTGTCCTGTTTGTTTTCTTTTTTTATTAAGCCATGGGAAATGACAAGCATCTTACTTCAGGCACAGGGGCCTGGGAATGATTAACTCCTGTTCATGGGTGGGGACTCTGCGTAGCCAACCTCTTGGCTCACACCCCTTTGGCTCAGCAACAGCAGCCCAGGGCTCGGGACCAGTTCTCCCCTCGAAGGTGGGGTGAGAATTATCGAGGTACACATGGTATTGGCATGGTATATACGGGCTGCTGTCTCTGTTGCCCACTCCTGGTGTTCTCCATGTGGCTGACTGCGATTCTCTCTGTGCAGTTGTGCTTGGCTGGCCTTTGCTTTTATATTTATCCTTGCTTTTTGAGTACATTTGAGAATCCAAGTTAGACTTGGCCATAGTCATGGCTGAATCTGGCTTGTGCCACCAGATTTTATGTGTTTCTCCCTTATACCAAGACAAACCAGGCAAACCTTGGCAAATTCCATATTGAAAAATTGGAGTCAATAGACAGCTCCATTAATGGCCCAAGTTTTAATTATAATTCAACTCAAATTGTGTTGGTAAATCTCAGTGATCTTGGGGTGATATGCTTAAAGCGTTAGATAAAAGAGAGAAACCCTATCAGGCCTGATGAGAACACAGATTTTTGTGAGCTTCAGGCCAGACAGAGCTACAAAGTGAGACTCTGTCTCTTCCCCATCCTCCCCTCAAAACCCCCACCAAAACAAAACAACAACAGCACCCCCCAAAGTTAGAACAAATGGGGTAAGGATATAAGCCCAGTTAGAACAAGAGTATGCCGAGGACCCATATGTAAGTAGAAGGACTGAAATCAAGAAATTAAGACCAATTCATATATTGTTGCTTCCTAAACATCTGTGTAATAAGATCTGTTTTTGTAAAGAACAGGATGAGTTAAAAGTGGCAGAAGAAATGAAGGCAAGCCAAGGACACAGGGACAGTGAGGCTGTAGGAAAATGTACCCTAGCTTTGATTGATTGAGCCAGGAGGGCACTTAAATGTAAGTTCAAGTCAATCCAGATGTTTGCTTATTAATAATAATGTTATAGAACCCCAAATCCCAGGAGCCCCACTTGGACTATAAAGACAATACACGGTCTTTCTTCTTTTCCGGCTGTCTTAATTCCAGAGGTTTTCTGTAGTTGTGATTTTCCTGTAAATGTGTTCAAAGAAAGGCAGGCACTCCCCATGCCTCGCAGAAGGTCTGCTCTAAGCTTTTCCTTCTTACCATTTCTCTTCTTGCTGCCATGGCAATGCAGAAAGAAACTTGGCATCAGGGTTTAATCTCTCCAGCGTGCTTCTCCTCTGCAAACCTAAGCTTCTGCCATCCCACCCAAGACTCAGAGTTTGGGCTGGCACAGAAGAGCTTTCTGTTGACAGGTTTATTCCGGTAGTAACCAAAGACAAAACTATTTCAGCTGAGCACCCTCGGCTGCTCTCCAAACCCTCACAACGCCTGGGTCATCCCCAAGAAGAAACTTTTGAGGAAAGGATGAAGGCCCACCGTTTCGTATCGTTTTTGACACGCTGTGTATTTGCGAAGCCGAAAGCTTTTCATATTGGTTTCTCAAGGTTGGATGCCTTTGGAGGCAAGGAGGGGTGCAAACCCCAAAGCTGTGTAAGTCTGACGCAGAAGCTCAGCAGGGGGAGGCAGGCGGCTGCATGGGAGATGAACCTCCCTGCAACAGCATCTGTGGCTCAGTTTCGCTTATTGATACCACGTGGGAGTGCAGCATCCACAGTGCCAGGGATCCTGACTTGTCAATAACGTTCCCAATCTTGCTATTTATATGACTTTTAAATGTTGGCGATTAAGACAAGTTAAAAATCAAAACATCTGGAAGGCTGGTCCGGACATGCTCCGGTGTAAAGGCTGTCAGGGCCCGACCTCTAGGGTGGTTTCTATTTCATGTTTCTCAGCAACCTGGGTTCTCAGTCAAGTGTCATGCACACCTCCCTCATTGCCATGCCTTGAAAGTTGGATGCCTTGATGGTGGGTGAACTTTTCAGAGCTGGATCGGGAGGCCTTTAGGCCTTTGGGAGACTGGCCTTGAAGAAAGGGCACAGTGGAACCCTGGTCCTTTCTCCAATTTTTTTGTTTTGTTTCATGTCACTGAAGGGACCAGATTTGTGCTGTCCTTTGCTCCCACTACAGTGTTCAGTCTGACTGCAGGCACTAAACAACAGGGCTCGTCTATCACAGACAGAACCCTCCAGAGCTAGGGGCCAAAATAAACATTTTCACTTTTAAAAGTTGATTATATTAATTATTTGCCACAAGGATGAAAAGCCGGGTAACATGTGACATCATCTATACATTTCATTTCTACGCTGGTTAAGTACCATGTAAAGCGCGGGAGTTTTAGAGTCAGGGAGATGTCAGCTTTAGCAACTTGTGCTGGCAGCAGCCCTGATGCTCAGAACCCACAGAGGCAGGTCGAAGTTACAGTCTTCCTGTCTATTTCTGTGGGATTATTGACCATGGAATTGAATGGGTGAGCAATATTGAAAACATTTCAATTCTGCTTTGAGAGATTTCTTCTCTCCTAGCTGTGTAGGAAGAGAACAATTCTGCCAGTCACATAGGTGCATAGGGTGGGTCTGAAAAATCACCTGGTGTTTCCTACTTGCTTTCTGTTCAAAGTTTGATTTAAGTAACACATTTTTATTCAAAAGACCCCCCCCCCCACTTCTTCTTTGCCTCCTTTCCCTTCCCTTTCTTAGAAATAGAGCTCTGGGTTTGGACCTTCTCAAATGTGGCAGGAGGCTATTTTCCCACCAGATCACGCAGACTTTCAGATTAAACATGGATTGTTTCTTGAAAACGATTCCCAGAGGCTATTCAGGCACTTCTTTGAAAAATTTATTCAATTTATTCATTTTATTCTACGTATAAATGTTTTGCCTTCATGTATGTATGTGCACGACATGCTTGCTTGGTGCCTGCAGAGGGCAAAGGGGACATTGGCTCCCCTGGAACTGGAACTATTGATGGTTATAAACCACCATGTGGGTGCTGGGAATCCAGTTCTGGTACACTGCAAGAGCAATGAGTGTTCTTAGCTGTGGCGATCTCTGTGGCTGAAGAGATCGCCACAGCCAGTGTTTGTTAATAGCACTTATCTACTGAGCAGGCAAGCTTGAAGAGTTGTTTTAGAATTTGTAACATTGTTTTACAGTTTATTTGAACTGGCTTTCAGTTATGGTTATGAATTCTAATTGTTTGATATATTAAATCTTTGGAACGATCAAGTTTACCCTTTCAATTAGATTGTTTAGAAGATACTATTTCCATTTTGTTAAGTTTTTCCACAACTTGCCTTTGGCTCTGTGGGCCCCCATGGTGATGTGAGACACCCTCCCCTCTTCTCCATTGGCTCTGTGGTCCCCATAGTGATGTGAGACACCCTCCCCTCTCCTCCATTGGCTCTGTGGTCCCCATGGTGATGTGAGACACCCTCCCCTCTCCTCCATTGGCTCTGTGGTCCCCATGGTGATGTGAGACACCCTCCCCTCTCCTCCATGTTTCCTATAAGCTGGGAATTAGATCCAGAGGCTTTGCTTTATTCAAGTCAGATTCCTTTTCTTGGCAAAGAGGTATATACTTTCACACCCAACATTTGGTGGGAGCTGACACTTCCTGTGGGGGTAGACTGTCCTGCAGAGATCTCCATGGTGACATGGCTGCTCCAACAAGGCCACTGCTAGCTTGCTGAGCTGCTAAGAACTTGGAAGGTGGCTAGGATCCTCAAGAGACCAATCTCTTCTCTTCTCTCTTCTCTTCTCTTCTCTTCTCTTCTCTTCTCTTCTCTTCTCTTCTCTTCTCTTCTCTTCTCTTCTCTTCTCTTCTCTTCTCTNTTCCCTTCCCTTCCCTTCCCTTCCCTTCCCTTTCTTTTTAAAGAGTCATTTTATGTATATGAGTGTTTTGCTTGAATGCATGTCAGGGTCATGCGTTATCCTGTTACTGGATTTATGGACAGTGGTGAACCACCATGTGGATGCTGGGGATTGAATCCAGGTCTTCTGCAAGAACAAGTACTCTTAACCCCTGGGCCACCTCTCCAACTCCAGAGACTTTCTTAATGTAAAACTTTCTAATTACTTTAAATTTAAGGAACTGTATATGATAATTAGCTACCTGTTTGACCGTGGGCTCCAGACCATGGATCCAGGAAAGGCACAAAATCATCACTGTTATTTTTCTTTCCAAATCAGACCCTTCCTGTTATGAACTGTTTATTTATTTACTTATTTACTATGAGGTTCAGTTCCTATAAGAAAGTCAAAATGCACACAAACCATGCCCCCTGAGTGCTGGGTTGCTGGTGTGTACCACCGTCTTTGACATTTAGGTGCTCACCTGCTCCTGGCAGGTTATCAGGATTCCTCACGTTGAACTTTCCAGCAGAAAGTTTTGAGGATGCTCATTCCTCTTCTATTCAGAAGTTTGCATCTCAGAGTTTCAGTGTGTTATTAGCCATCGGAGTGATGTTCTATACACCGTGTGAAGATGATCCTTGTATTATTCAAATGCCAATCTCTGCCACCAGAGATCTGACTACAGGCAAGACTTTGGCACTGTCATTATTATGAAGCGTATCCTGCCTTACTATTTTGTAAACATTGATCTCTGTTCCCTTCTGAGCAGTCAAATAAAGAGCTGAATGGCCAGTAGCTGGACTGGAGAGTTAAAGTAGAGTCCCAGGCTGAAAGAGAAGGTCTCAGGGTAGGAACTGGAGGCATGGTCACCAGCTGGACCTGGATGAAGAGGTAGGTGCCAGGATGAGACTTAGATGGCCAGGTAATAGACATATAGCAGGTAATGGCAGGACATAGGCCAGGCTGTATTGTTGGGTTAGAATAGCTGGGAATCTGCCCCAGCTACAATGCCCAAAGCTTATAATAAATATAATAAGTCTCTCTGTCATTATTCAGAGCTGGAGCAGGCACAGAAAGGCTGAACAGCTACAATTAGCTCCTAGCAGAGCATAATGGGATCCTTTCCTCTAGGCCTCCAGGGCTGTCATCTTCCTCTGATCTCACTTACAGAAGACAGGGCTGTGGGCTTTAGGTCATGAGAGGATGCTGAGAGGGCTGCTCTTCTGCTGTGGAGACTGGGTGTGCCACATAAGAAATCTTTAGCAATATTGGGCCACAGCTGCTTGTAAGGGGTAGAATCCAGACCTGGGTGATATCCTTGAGAAAGGGCTTCACCTGTTATCATAAGAAATGTGTGTGTGTGTGTGTGTGTGTGTGTGTGTGTGTGTGTGTGTGTGTCTGTCTGTCTGTCTGTCTGTCTGTCTGTTTGAGAATGAGCTGGTCTTATGCCAGGAAGAAGAATGACAGTACTTTAGTCCAAGGATGGATAAACTTTTCCTATAAAGAAGTAGGTAGTAAATATATTGACTGTGGGAGGCTAAACCATCTCTTCTCAACTTTGAATCACAAGGCAAAAGCAACCATAAAAAATAGTTTCTCTTTCCACCAGGTGAACAAACCCGTAACAGTGACTCAATGATACCTAATTTCTAAAATGAAGCAGTGGGTTGAATTTAGCCCATGGTCCCTGCTTAGCATGCCTCTGCTCTAGACCTTCTGCCTCTTGCTTTTGAATTTCTAGTGTGAACTGGGTGTTGGGGGGACGAGAAATCAACAGCTCTTTGGAAGACCTGAAGTCAACATACTCTTATGCTAGTGAATTTAGATTTGAGTAAAAACAGGCTGTTTTTATTCCCCAGGGCACCGAGAATGCTCAGTTATTCTCATGGGTCCTGTTCATACTAAGATGAAAGATCCTCAAGATAGAGATCCTGTAGGAGAGAGTAACATTGGGTTACAGCGCACTAGCCCAGGATGGAAGCAGTGGGCATTTGGGTTTGGATAACGTAGGTTCAGGACACAAGGTAGGTGGCATACATGTGATGGGACCAAGCCTAGGAAGAAATATTGTCTCTTCTTTTCACTTCTTACAGATGACAGATCGTGAAGGTTTGTTTTCAAAACCTTCATATAGTTGCTATGGGGATTTTGTTTGTATTTCTTTTAAAAATGTCCCTTAAAAGTTGTTGGGAATTGGCCATGTGTATCAGTGGGTATCAAAACTTGCCGACAAACCTGAAGATCTGAGTTGGTTCACTGGGATCCACATGGTTAAGGGAGGGATTCAACTCCTGGAAGTTGTCCCTGACTTCTTTCAGGTGCCATGGCATGAACTAAGAAAAAGTTGTTGATGTCACCTACCTCATTAAAGCACATGTAGCCTTTGGCAGGTCTGACAATACATCTGGGGATGAAAAGAAGGATTTAAGGGACTTTAGCTGGGGTCTAGCATGGATGGAGAAGAAACAATGGAGATGTTCTACTGCTCTCAACCTGAGATCGCAGAGACCCCAAGATGCCTAGCTTGTGGACTGACACTTGGACATCACATGTTCACTACCTTTCCCCACACCTGGCTCCTGAGAGTGGCCTCTGCAGGAAAGGGAAAGTGGGTTTAGTAAGGAAACTCAGGCACTTACATGGAATCAAGAGAGCTAGCCTTTTAAGAAAACATCAAGTTCAACTTGCGTGTGTGGAAGATACTTATATCTTTCTTAGCACATAAGCAGCAGGTATAAACTGAGTCTGAGTTTGCATTTCTCCACACTCAGAGATCTGGCCATGAGAAGACAGACCAGAGTACATAGTGACGTCGTACCATGAAGGCAAGGAGCTCAAGAATGGGTTGTTGTTGGGTTGGCCAGTCCTTATTAATACATCCTTTTTTAAACCGTGAAGTATCATCCTTTCTATGGAGACTTTTCTCTTACTTTGAGTCTTTGTAATATTCACTTGTGAGTTGGACTTGTGTATTTCAGACATTTAATATCGATTAAGCATTAAAACTGCTTGATAAATGCTAATTTTAATGACCTGTTATGTATAAATTACATGGCTTCCTTGTGTTTAAGTTTTTCGAGTCTTGTGAGACTGAGATTAGAAAGACATGAATGAAGTTGGACACAGAATCAAAGATATCTTCCAAAACGTGGTTAGAAAACCCTAATGAAGCAACTTAGAAAAACACCCAAACGAACAAAGAAACTTCACAATGAGCATCATAGCAAAAGTTTAAGGAAGACAACATGGTAGGGTGGAAAGAGAACCCAGGAGCTGTACCAAGGGAAAGGGGACCCCACTGAGGGGTCCGCCAGAAGCCTCTGGCTAGCTGAGAGTCAGAATCCTAGGACAATGAACAAGATGCACTGTGACAGGGTCAGCGTATAGATAGTATTTCTTTTGAATAGGGACACTTTCCAAGGAGGATTAAGATGGCAGAGCAGGTTTAAGGTCTGCGAGAGCACAGCCTTGACCATGGCCCTGCTCTTCTCTCAATATTCTCTGGGAACTTGGTGAAGAAGATGAGTTACTTTTCACAGTGAAAACTCCCTAACTCTCTGATCCCTGGTTTCACCTTTTCGGCTGAAAACCTGCCCTGCACCTTAAGAGCCATCCCATAATCTCCCTTAGATTCCTAAGCAATCCATTGAAGCTGTGACTTCAGAACCCATCCAAATCTCATCGGCAACTGTTATGAAGGGAAGGAAGTGTGCTTCTCTCTGGAGAAGCCCACACCCTTTCTCCTCTGTGTTTTATTCTCTGGATGTTTCTTTCTAGTAACTGCACACAAATCTATGTTAAAATGTTTCCTTATGATAAGGCCCATCTCTCCTTCCTACAAGCTCAGCCTCTAGTTCTTTCTCTGATCAAATCAAGAATCTGGGCTTCGCCTGAGTTAAGGTCTCTGAGAGGAAGGCTGGCTGCAACAGCATGGGGCTGTGTCTGTCCTGTAGCCACTGGCAACACCATCTGACTTTGCAATTGAACATCCCTGCTTCATTCACTTGCCCCTGGTTCCTTAAAACTTTATTTTCAAAGCAAGCAGCTTGGGCCAGCAAGATGGCTGAGCGGTTTATGGAACTTGCTGCCAAGCCAGCTGACTGGAGTTCAATCCCTGGGACCATCATGGTGGAAGGAAAGAAAGATACTGCAAGTTGTCCTCTGATCTCTACATGTGTACAGTGGTACACATGTGTCCTCATACATGTAGATACACATTTGTTTTGTGTTTATGTGTGTGTGCACTCATGTGCTCCAATATATGGGAGTCAGAGGACATAATTTTGGAGTTTGTTTTCTCCTTCGACCATGTGGGTCCTGGAGATAAAAATCATATTCAGGTCATCTTGGCAGAAAAACCTTTTGCCCTCTGGGCTATCTCACAACCCCTAACTCACACTTTAAATGAACCAATCCTTATGATAGTGGTTTATCTTGATGGCAGAGTCCTCATGACCTAACCAACTGATGAATGACATATCTACCCACACCATGGACTGAAGATTAAACTTGTAAGATGTGAACCCTCGGGACACAAACTGTATCTTCTGTCACATTCTTTTGTAAAATACATTCATTCTAGACCAATAGCCTCCAATCTTGTTTCAGAGTCAACTAAAATGTCCAGAGACCAGACTCTATGGGAAGTCAGACTTGGGAGACACTGAAGCATGGTTATTCTCCAGCTGTGAGCTTGTGAGATCAAAGCAAAGTCCATTGCTTCCAAAATACAATATTGGGCCAGGCACAGGACAGACACAGCAGGTATATGAGAGGCTCCAAGCAAGACCAAACCTCAACAAAGCAGACATTAAATCGTAGGACCTCAGAAAGATTTTTTTCCAGTCTACAAGCTGCAAGGTATATACACTGGGAGAAGAGATTGGGTCCCAGATCTCAAGAAGCTCGACCTTCATAGTTTTCCTGACCTTGGTCTATGCTTCAGCTCTGGGGCTGGGGCCCCATGCCTTCCACTTGCCCAGGCATTGCAAACTGGTGGTTTTATAGTTCTGCAATCTTGGCATACTCCTACTGTGATGGTTCCACTAGGTATTGTTACAGGAGCCTTAAAGACCATTGAGGATGAATCCCCCTCTAATGAAATCTGCCCCTGGCCCTGGGTAGAGACATGGCACTCTGATCTTCTCCAAAGATTAGCACACTACATATCATTGTCTCTTCCATTAAGAGTTAATCTACCTGGGGCAATCAATCACCTGGCAAGAGACCGTCCTGCAAGAAGACTGTCATTCAAAGGACGGAGGAATAATTATCCTCTTAATGAGATGTACCTTTCCTATCCTGACTTGGTGAAGTGATGTACCGAGCTTCTGTCATATAGTGCCATGTGGTTTGCCCACTTTCCTGAGTCCCAACTTCGAGAAGTATGATTTCCCATTTCCTTTTCTTTCTTTCCTAAGCATCCTTTCCTGAACACTTTGGGCTTTCTTGTTCTTTCTCTCTTGTCTGCCATGTAGGTGCTTACCAAAGGATATGACTTCAAGATTTCCATCTGGTCTTCCTTGTTCCCTCTGAATCCATCTTCAACAAGACGAAGAACACAAAAGAGGGAACACAGTTGCCCCGTGCTGCCCTAATGGGGACTTACTGTGGCAGCTGGCACTGTAGCACTTTCTGCCTAAACTCCTAGGCTATCTGCAATATTCTGACGTGAGGGTAGAGCTCTTTGTGGCTCCCATCACTTACAGTTTATGTATTCCTGCAGAATTAGTGTCAGATGGTTACCTCCAAGGCCTACCATTTGCTCTGTTTAGAACAATGGCCAGAGCAACACTATTTGAACTACAGTTAGACAACGCTGTGAAGATGGTGGGTCAGACCATGATACACAGCCACACACACTGGTGCTTGGTCTCATAAGTGTCTTGGATAAGTGTGTGTGTGTATGTGTGAGTCTTTCTGTCTTGTGTCTGTATCTCTCTGTGTCTGTCTGTCTGTGTCTGTGTGTGTAGGTGTGCACTTCTGTACCTGTTTTTGTGTTTTTGATGACAGTTCTGAAGACCAATCTCCAGTTCTCATTGCTGACGCAGCACTTTTCTGACTGGGTCACAGTTTCAGCTCCTCTTATAACCTCATGAGCTTTAGACAAGTGATTTTTACTGTCAGTCTGTGTTTCCATGACATCCCAATTCTGAGTGAATCCAATGAAATAAAACAAAAATAGTGGAAAGAGAAATGAGCCCTTCTCCTGTGACTAAAACCCATTTGTATGGCACCAGGTAGATAACTAGGTGCCTAACTGCCAGTCTCTTTTCTTTCTTTTAAACAATCGGTTTGTGGTTATGCGTAGATCCAGGATAAACTTGCTAATGATACAGAAACATTAATCCTCTTCAGAGGAATTTGCTGAATTAATCAGTGATAATTGGATCAACCAATAAAGGACAGGGCACCATGCAACCAGAAATTGTGAAACCAGGGGTCAGGACTTCTTCCATGTGGGAAGAAGATAAGAACCCAGTGTCACCAGCACACAGCCCTGGGAAGGGGAACAGGAGAGAGGACCTGGGAGGGTGGGGAGCACTGTATGTTATTCTGGTTGAACTGAGGGAGATTGGGAGTTCCGTGTGTCAGCTCACATTACTCTTGCTCTTGTTGGCTTTGACTCACGTGGTTTCAGTTTCAAAACTTTACAGAGTGATACAAAGCAGTTGAAAATGCTGACAAGTACTGGCGCCATTGCTAAAGTCTTATTTCCCCACAGTCCATGGTGGGTCAGGTCCACCATGGCTGGTGGTGGCAGTGGGCATGCTCCTCCATGGTCGGCAAGCAGAGAGAAATGATTGCTGATGCTCAGCTGGCTTCTTGCCTTCCAGGTTCCTGATCCATGTGTTGCCCACATTCAGGATAGGTCTGCCATCCCCAGTTAAGCCTTCTGGAAATACCTGGGTGATTCAAAAGCCAGTTGAGTTGACAGTGAGGACTAATTGCTGCATAGGGACAACATAACTTTAACCCTTTGACTTACTGGTCAGCAAATTTCATTTAAAAACTTTTTTATTGGTTCTTTGAGAACGTCACATCATGTACCCCAATCTCACTCATCTCCCCCTCCATTCATAACCACCCTACACCCTTGTAACCTCCCCACTATCAGAGGTGGAAAATCCTCACTGTGGAAACTATAGTGTGCCACACTGTGTGTCTCACAGTGTACCCTTTTGTCCATACTTCTTTGCTTGCAAATGTTCATTGCAATGAGTCCTTGGTCTGGTACAAGGCCTCTGACTTCTACTCTATCAATACTGGAACCTCACTGGGACTCCTCTTGGATATCCTGTTGTCACCCTGTGCCATGAAGGTCCTGTACTTTTGAATCCGGAGGACCAGTCCCTTCATGGACTCTAGCAGTTCATTGATGGGATAGATGTTGGGGTGAGCCAATTCAAAACTCTGGATCTGGGCCTGCGAGGTATCTGAGCTCGGCAGCCCACTGGTGCTTCTGCTTTCACGCCCCTTGGGGCCTGCTCACCAGCAACCTCCTAAACCAGGGCTAGCTCTATGGTGCTGTGCAGCTCTCTCTCCTGAGTGCTGCACCAGACACAGCTGTAAGGTGGCAAGAGGCAAGCGTGGAAAAAGGCATCTCTCCCTAGCCCACCTGATCACACAGCAGACACATTCTGGAATCAGCTTTCCCATGCTCACACCCTTGGGTAGGTTCACCTCCCACCATCCCTCCAATGAGGGTCAGCTCTACTGTGATGCGCACGATGAGGTACAGAGACTGCTGTCTCAAGTGCTGCATGTGGTGAGGCACAGGGACAGATCTCCTGCTCCAGGAGTCCAGGGCCAGCTCTCCTATCTGCCACAGGTGCTGATGGTAGAGGGAGGAGGAGGCTCTCTCTCTTTCTCGTCCTTGCCAACACAGAGGAGATGAGTAGCAGGGCCAACTCTCCTACACTCATATCCTTGGGACCTGCTCACCCACAGCTCCTGCAGTATTCAGGGCCAACTCTTCCAAGTACCGCAGCTAGTTAGGGTAGTTAGGGGTGGGGCAGCTAGTTAGGGTAGTTAGGAGTGGGGCGGCTCTTCTCCTCTCACAACCTCAGGTCCAGCTCTCCCGTGATTCCCAGGTGAGGGGTGGAGCCAGTTTTGTACAGGCTTCAGAGGTCAACATGCCCTAGGGTGGCAGCATAGACCAGGCTGGCCTTTGGTGGTAGCACACCCCTGCTGCTGCAGGGCCATGGACACAGATATGGTCCCCAGTGACATCACAGGCCAGGGCCCCACTATGGTTCCAGCTGGTATCACTGGCTACTCGCAATAGGCTGTTCCTTTGAGTCTCCAGCTCTGCCTCTCTTTATTCCTTCTCTTTCCCTTCCTCTTCCATTTCTCCTCCACTTACTTGTTCCTTTGAGTGGCACCTGGAGTTTCCGAGTGTCTGGGGTTAACCCAGGAGTGGTCTCAGGAGTGCTATGCCCCACTCATACATTATGGAGCTGGGCAGGGGTCATCTTGGGCATCTTTCTCCTTTCTTTCTCCCCTGCAGGCCTAAGAGGCATCAGATTGGTGTTCATCTCAGGCTAGCTCCCTGTCCAGGCCCTGGGTACTAGTCTGGTAAGGTTATCTAGAACTCGATCCTCACCCAGGGCCTGCCTGAGTGGCTGCCTCATGCAGAGTTGTTTGTCTTGGGCTCCCTCCTGCCTGGGGCCTTGTGAACCCACCTGAGGTTCTTCTAGTCTCTGTCTTGATCTCCACCCTCCGAACCAGTCAGACCTTTGAGGTGCTGGACTGGTGGTTCTCTTAAGCTTGCTTTTGTCAGGGAGTGTTAGGCTATTATGCACTCAGATGTTCACGGGTCAGAACACTGAGCAGAGACACAGCCTCTCTCCTCTCTGTCACCTTCTGATGTGCAGGTGATGCAGCTGCCACACCTGGAACTCCTTTAGGGGGAGGTAGCTAATTTGATTTGTAACCCTAGCTAATCACCTGCATCAGATGCACTAACTTGTAGTAGATATTGGCTCCTTTAATGTCCACAGTGTGCTGTGCTCAGGGCATTGGTGGGATGTTTTAGGATAGGAGAGTAAGTGCATTCCTCCGACATCAGCTTATATTGGGGTTTGGTGGCACCTTGGCAGGGTTTCAGGTTCTTAGTTCCCCAAGCAAGGGGTTGAACAGAGATGCACGGTTATATCAGAGTCAGGGATGGCATACTATAAAGAAACATGTGCCCAAGGGAGGAAGCAGTTTAGAGAAAAGAGAGAGACAGCTTAGTGTCAGAATTGGTCCGCAGTATAAGGAGTTGGGGCTTTTATGACACATAGCGGGAGCTTTTGGCTCATTTGCAAAACTTTGTCTCTTTTGCTTTGTCTGTTACATGCAGTTCTACATACACGTTCTTACCATCTTAAACCTCCACCCAGGGATGTATGTTTGAATATTATATATCATAAGCTACAGGTCACCTTCAGACACCAAAGGACCTGTGTGCCTATGCTCTGTATGGACCTCCAGCAGGAGGCCGCAACACAATTGTAAATACGCATATGTAAAATGTATGCATATCTGTTGAAGACAGACTGGTCCTGCACTGACACCAGCAAAGAACAATTTAGTTGGAGTAGTGTGGCCTTAGTGTGGTGTGGGGGAGAAGCGTTGTTGGGTTCCTACCTTTCTCTTTGACACATTTCTTTTCATATGCTAATTCTGCAATGCTGCCTGTAGTGTTCTGGGCTCTCCTTAGCCCACTCTCCGCTGGTTTTCTTCATGTAAAAACTATCTTGGAGGAGAGAAGGCAGATTCTAGGATCTGAGCATGAGGTGTTAGGTCCCGCTCTTTCTGGTCCACAATGCCCTTCTTTGCCCTTCTCCCACAGAACCCCTCTCCGGAGGTTCCCTCACCACCTCCCTTCCTCTTCACTCCTCGGTACACTGTTGTCTGTCTTCTCTCATCATTCCCAGGCTTGAGTTTCTAGCTTACCTGTCTTCTCACTTCCTAAGGGCTCAGACACCAGACTCATGGCGGATGAACCTGCCAGGACCTCTAAAGTACGTCATCTTCCCTGTAAACTATGGCTTTCATTTTCCTCAGTAGGCCCCTGTGTTCATCAGGACAACGTGGGAGTTCAGTCGCCACTTTACATGTGCCTCCGCAGAACATCCCGCACTCATCTGTAAAGCTGTCTGCCTAGAAGTTGGTCACGTGACTCACTGAGGCCAAGGGACCTTTTAAAGGATTCACAGTTGAATTTCAAACCATGCTATATTCTTATGTTTGCTTAAAAGTTATTGGGGGCATAAATTTTAAGTGCAGTCTTTACTTAAACGGGCAAAGGCACCCTGTTTCCGAGGTGTGAGCATTTCTACATTGTACGTCCAGTTCCTTGCGGTGAGAATCCAGCCTCCCGTCTGATGCTGCAGTCTATTTACTCTGTCAAACTCAGCACAGTGCCAACATAACCCGAGATGGAGAGAGAAGAGCTGGGTTTTAGACCAAACGGGGCCATGGACCCTCCCCCATCCACCTGCAGGAAGTAATTCTGAGCCATGTTCAGCATCTTGAACTGCCCTGTGGTTTTTGCCCACAGCCCAGTGCAGTACTGAGGGAAGGGTCCTGGAAGCACCAGGCCAAACTGAGATCCGTCCTGACTTGCGAAGCTGGCTCTCCTCCAAACCTTCTTCCTTTCATGCTCCACAGGAACGTATTTTATATTCACAGACTCTGACTTCACATTTGGAAGCATGATCAGAAGGGGATACTAGGCTGACTGGTTGGCTCAAGTGGGTAAAGCACTTGCTGCTTAAGGCCGATGGTGACCTGAGTTCGATTCCAGGAAACAGCGGAAAGGTGGAAAGAAAGAACTGACTCACTCCACAAAGTGGTTCTCGGACTCCCACTTTGTCACATGCACACCGGCATTTACACATCCCACACAGCACACACACATATACAGTCACACACATATCCACAGACACACATACATCTACACACACACTCTCTCTCACACACATACCTACACACTCACATACAAACACACATACATGAATACACATACACACATACATATACATACACACTCACACACAAACTCACACATACACATACATATACACACACTCACACATATACACACATGCTCACACACACACTCACACTTACAAATACACAAACTCACACATACACAAATGCACACAATACACAATTCACTCACACACACTAATACACACACATTCACACAAATACACAACCTCACACACACATACATACACATACACATACTCACACAAACACACTAATACACACTCACATATACATACACACACATAAACACACACATACACACTCACACACAAACACACACATGTACACACACTCACACACATAACACACATACTGATACACACACACTCACACTTACAAATACACAAACTTACACACATACACATACTCACACAAACATACACTAATACACACATACACACACACACACACACACACACACACTAACAAAACTAAACCAATGCTTTACAAAGGATCCTGCTTATTGTAAATGAGCATGGTGTTGTGTCTGTAAGGATAACCGGAGGGGGATGGTATCCCACGCACCACCTGGATTTACACTTCTGCTCAAGTAAAATTTAATTGCTCTTTCAAAGGCAGGAAAATATTCCATTGCCGGGAAATATGGCATAAAGGGTTTCTGCAAGCTTCCTCTGGGTTTTTCTTACAAATTCTAAATGAGAATTTTCTGCCAATTTTGGGGCAGCAGCAAAGGGCCTGAACAGTTTCGCCCATGGTTTTGATTATGGATTGTCTATAAGGCATCAATAAAAATAACAAGAGCCGGGTCTGATGGGCACTAAGGTTTCTTAAAAAGCTAATAAAAATTACAGGCAGCGGGAATACATCTTAAGTTTTAGCTGTTTTTCTTATACTGCATATGGAAAGTCTATTTCTCAATATTTTAGTGCTAGGAGCACAATAACTGGAGAAGACTATGTTCTCTTCAAAGTGCCAGTAAGAATTCAAAATGTCGGTTTTCCAGCACAACCCAGGCTGAAATCAACCTGTTTTATGGCAATTCTGGGCTCTGGCAATGGAACACAGCAGAGGTTTAGAGGACTGGGTGAACTGATCAGGTCCCACCCTCCTGAGATGTGCAACACACGGGGTGGTTTGTGTGACTTGTAAGCAGAGAGTCTGCATTACTGTGGTGTGTGTCCGCCGCCTCCACAACAACAGCGCTTGCAGAAGATCAGCAGGTGGACATTTCTTAGGAGGTTGTATGGTGGGAGTCAGTGAGTGGTGTCTTACACTGAGGAGATCCTGCAGTCTCTGTGAAGGGAAACCCACATCCATCGCTCATAACCACTGTGGCATCAGAAGAGGAGATGCAGGAAGATGACATGCCACATGGCGGTGACAGGAAGCAGCTGTCCCAGCCAAGAGAAACACTCCGTTCTCACCTGCTTCCCTTTCTCTGTAACCAGAGCCCCTTACGGCACAGGTGTCTTGGCATGAGGCTGCCGTAGATGGCTATGAAGTGTGTCACAAGAGGAGAGAATGAAAGAATTTAAATCCTTCTGTGGTCATGTGTCTCATATTATAGACCCAGATGGAGTAGTGGCCAAATCTTCTTAAGTTCCATTTTTTTTTAAAATCTAAATTTAGTAGTGGCAAAACCATCAAAGACACTGAGCCAGTAGCTAAGACATTTTCCTACAAGGAAAACTTAAGGAATAGATTATTTTAACTGAAGAATCTTCCAAACACTGAAGTTATTATACAGATCGGGCACATTTTACTCCAAAACATACAAAGAGGAAAATCAGTTACTCACTTTGTGTTTCTGAAATAACGTTGATTAAACAAAACAAAACTAAACAACAACAACAACAAAAAAACAAACAGAAAGTGAACAACAAAAACAAAACAAAAACCCTCCCAAATGGACAAATTTAAAATTTATAAATTCAGATGCCACATTTTTAGAATTAATCATGAAATCAAATTCAACAATATATTTTAAAAAATTGTGGCCAGGTTGAACTTCTGCTTTTCTGATTACAGGTCAAAGCCAAGAGCCATCAATTCAAAAAGAAAAGCCTTTGATGAACTTCAGAATCCAGTCATGGCAAGAGCACTTAGTGATTTATAAATTAAAGGCATATTATTGATAAAGGGTATTTGAGGAAAAAATACCACTAACTATAACATTAAATTGTGAAATATTGACGACAATCCCAAAGCTACTTAGAATAAGAAAATGATTACTTTAACATTGCTTTATAATCTTAATACAATGGATCCAACCCAGGGCCTTGAGCTTGCTAAGAGATATCCCTCATCCAAGAACTGAAATTTGTAGAGGTTGGAAGGAGGTAAAAATGAGTTGCGCTTGGAAAATGCTTTGGTTGCATGAGTTAGGAAAATCTACAAATCCACAGATAATCATTTCAAGATTGCTGGATACCACATGGAGTAGAGGTGCACACAGGCCTGCCCAGGAACCTCATGCCAAGGCACTGTGGACAGTGGATGGCTTCTAGGGGAAGCATCATCATCATCATCATCATCATCATCATCATCATCATTCCTCTCTCTCTCTCTCTCTCTCTCTCCAGGGACTCACTAGGCAGCTCTGTCTTGGAACTCTCTATGTAGACCAAACTTGTCTAGAGCTGGTAATAAGATCCACCTGCCTCCACTTCCCATGTGCTAGGATAAAAAGCATTTGCTGCCATACCTGGAGACAGGTTGGTTTGTTTTTTGATGTGCCTCCTGAGAGGTGGATCTCCAGTGATACTCTTACATGCATGTGTCTATGGACAATGTATAGGCAGCACAAACTGGACTCTGTGGGTTGGTGGGGCATGGGAGGAGGAGCTGGGAGACTAGGAGGAGGAGTGCTGGTGAATACGAGCCAAACAGGTTGTACACATGCGCAAAATCCCAAAGTATTAACAGTATTATGCAAAAAGATAACTGGATAGAAAATCATTTAAGAAATAAATTGTTTGGTGGGAGGCCTGGAAGATGACTCAGTTGGTAAAGAACTTGATGTATAAGCATGAGGACCTGAGTTCACATCTCTAATACTCCTAAAAGCCCGAGTGTCGTGTGTGCTTCAGTAATCGCAGCCCTGGGGAGGGAGAGACAGCTGGGGCTTGCTGGCTGCTTTCTCTCCCTAAATTGGGAACTACTAGATCTGCTGAGAGATTCTGTTTCAAAAAAAAATTAAGGTGAAGAAAGACTGAGAAAGATGCCTGATGTGGACTCCTGGCCTCCACAGGTACATGTACACACACAATAAAATATGTAACAACTCAACCAAGGGTGAGTACTTTTCAAATGGCATCAAAATGTCCTTTAGTGACACTGAAAATACCAGATACCTGGAAATATCTTAACAAACTTCACTAAGATTAGTAAGGAAACATAGACTTATATAAAAATATGTCATATATCTTAATGAAATGAGACATTAATATTCAAGGATTAAAAGAATCAACTGCAATATTTTGTGTTTTTTTGTTATTTTAAAATTTGTATTCATTATCATGTGTATGTGTGCACATGCATACACTCACACTCACGAGTCTGCACGTGCATTCACATGGATGTGCTACAGTACACGTAGGTAGGTCAGAGGATAACCTTGTGAAGTCAGTTTTCTCTTTCCACTTTTATGTGAGTTCCAGGGATTCAACTCAGATTGTGAGGTTTGCATCATCAGGTGACAAGTGCCTGTCTTTACATGCTGAGCCATTGTATTGGCTCCAGAAGATTACTTATAATTTGGCAAGTTGGTTCTAATATTTATACAGAAGTGTCAATGGTGATTTGCTCTGCTACACACCAAACTTATTATAAAGCTATAGTTTAGTATAGTCATAGAAATATAGCAAATACAAGAATGAGATAGAAAGAAAGAATGGCTTACAAGTTGTAGTGGTTAGTTTTACTAATTAACTTCACAATGAATAATCATTCCAGTCTCAGTGAATGATTGCCTGAGTCAGGTTGACCTGTGGGCAAGCCTGTGAGAGTCCACCTATGTGGGTGGAACAATCCCTAGGCAGGGATGTTAAACTCTGTAAGAGCAGAAACTAGCTGAGCACAGACCTGCATGCATTCACTCCCTGTGTTCTGCTTCCTGACTGTGGATGCAGTGTGACCAGAGATGGAACAGTAAGTCAAAATAAATCCTTTATCCTCTAAGTTGATTTAATCAGAATATTTATCATATCAAGAAGAAAAAAAAGTAAGACAGAGAGATGCATACTATGCATGGATATTTGATTTATGATAGCAATGTATAGCCAGTTATTTGTGATAGGATTTGTTTTTCATAGCAATAATAAAACAAGTAATTAACACTGACAAATGAGATGGACTATATATGACCTTACACCATATAATATAAGCAAGCCACTACAGGGACTGTGAAGGTCTGAATTAGACCTCTACAGGCTTGCGTGTGAAGTGGAAATCTCTGGTTTCTTTGGAGAATTAGTTGTGTCATGTGATTTTTTTTTTTTTTTGAAACTGTCTTATGTGAGGATGTTTTTGCTAAAGCAGACATGTGGAAGGATATTTTATTGGGAACAGACATGTGGAAGCTGCCTGGAAAAAGGGTATGTGATATTTTGCTCAAGTGGATGCTTGAGAGGACATGTGATGTTTGGAAAGGGTGTAAGTGTAACCCAACAGACAGTGGGCAGGACTGTGTGGTATTGGTTCGCCTTACAATTCTTTGCTGGTCATCGTTTGTTGTCAAGCTACTGCTGCTGATTTGTGTGAACTGAACTTCTGATATCCTGACAATGTAGATTGGAATCGCCCCAAAGAACTATTTCTAAACATGTCCACATCCTCCCTTTCCCCATTAACCTTTGCTTTCCACAACCTCTGGCGGGTGGTGGGCTAGAAGGGAAGTTAAAGCATTTAAGTACACTTATTGAAGTAGGTTTTGAAAAATATAAGCTTATCCATGTATTTAAACATTTGGTCTCCAGTTGACAGTACTGCTTTGGGAGGTTATAGAACTTTTAGAACAGTGGTTCTCAATCTTGGGGTCACAACCCCATTGGAGGGTAAAACTACCCTTTCACAGGGGTCACATATTAATATACTGCAGATTACATAATGACATTACAATTCATAACAGTTGCAAAATTACAGTTGTGGAGTAGCAACAAAATAATTTTATGACTGGGGAGTCACCATAACACAAGGAACTACTGGGATTGAGAGCCTCTGTTTCAGAACTACTGGGATTGAGAGCCTCTGTTTCAGAACTACTGGGATTGAGAGCCTCTGTTTCAGAACTACTGGGATTGAGAGCCTCTGTTTCAGAACTACTGGGATTGAGAGCCTCTGTTTCAGAACTACTGGGATTGAGAGCCTCTGTTTCAGAACTACTGGGATTGAGAGCCTCTGTTTCAGAACTTGGAGGCATGATGGAGGAAGTGCCACTGTTGGTAGGCTTTGAGAGTTCATAGCTGTGTTCTACTTCCAGTTCATTTGTTTCTACTTCTTTTGTGTGGTTGAGATGTGATCTCTCTGTTTCCTGCTCTGGGTGCCTGCTGCCATGCCTGACATAAGTTTTGGACTGCCCCTCTGGAACTGTGAGCCAAGATAAACTCTTCCATACATTGACTTTGGCCATTGTGTTTATCACAGCAACAAAAGGCAACTAACGAGGGACACTTGCAACCCCAGAACCTAGTAGGGATTTATAAAAACAAACAAAACCCCCAAACAAGGGACTCTTGCCTTGGTGCTTATCTGGTAGCTTGACTGGGGGCCCAGGAAGCCCCAGGGTCCTTCTGTCTCCACAGGTCCCCATCACTGGGATGACAACAGTGTGCCCACCAAGCATGCTTGGCTTTTTTTTTTTTTTTATGGGTTTTAGAGCTTGAACTCAGGTGCTTGAGAGACAAACACTTTATTTGTCTCCATGGCCTGGCCATGGCTTTTATTTATTCTTTCAGAATTTCATAAAATATATTTGTATTATATTATTTTATCTCTTCCAACTGTTCCCTGATACTCTTTCACCTCCAAAACTCATGGTCTTTCTCTCTTAGGAAGAAGCAAATAGCACAATGAAACAGAGACTGATTTGTCTTGGCCAACTACTTCAGAGCCGGTGGCCTGCCCTGGAATGTGCTTGCTACATCCAGTGTTACTCTAGTGACAAAAACTGATTTTCCTCTCCCAGCAGCTATCAACTACAAATAGATTCTTGGCTATGAGTGGGAATTTTTGTCTATGTCCCTTCCTCTGTACTGAGAATTTTGTCTGGCTTGAACTTGTGAAGGTCTGGGACATGCTCCCACGGTCTCATGAGTTCATGTGTGCATCATTCCTGCCATGTCTGGAACAGACTGTCTCTTTAGAGTTGTTGTACTGGCTAGGTTTGTGTCAACTTGACACAGCTGGGGTTATCACAGAGAAAGGAGCTTCAGTTGGGGAAATGCCTCCATGAGATCTAGCTGTGAGGCATTTTCTCAATTAGTGATCAAGGGCCCCTTGTGGGTGGGACCATCTCTGGGT
>LR756421.1:5214037-5342231 GCA_902729485.2 Mus minutoides
CCAGGGGAGGCAAGCTAGTAAAGAACATCCCTCCATGGCTTCTGCATCAGCTCCTGCTTTCTGACCTGCTTGAGTTCCAGTCCTGACTTCCTTGGTGATGAACAGCAGTATGGAAGTGTAAGCCAAATAAACCCTTTCCTCCCCAACTTGCTTCTTGGTCATGGTGTTTGTGCAGGAATAGAAACCCTGACTAAGACAGTTGTCCACCACCTTTGGCTCATACAGCCTTTCTGCCTCCTCTTCCTGATAGACCTTCTGAGCCTTGGGAG
Source organism: Mus minutoides (assembly GCA_902729485.2). Lineage (NCBI taxonomy): Eukaryota > Metazoa > Chordata > Mammalia > Rodentia > Muridae > Mus > Mus minutoides. The sequence goes on from LR756421.1 coordinate 5,214,307, forward strand.
GAAGAGTTTGATAAAGACATCACATTTAAGGCTGAGTGCTCCAAAGTCTCTCACTCTCTGCACATTGTCCAATTGTGGATCTCTGTGGTAACGTCCATCTATTGCAGGAAGCAGTTTCTCTGAGAACTGAATGATGTTCTCGTCTATGGGAGTATGCCATTAGTAGTTGTCTTCTGGCTATTGTCGTTTAGCAGCATAATAGTAGTTTGTCTTCTCCTAATGGCCATAAGATTGTATTAATTTGCATTTTGGTCCAAAGGAGCATGGGGAGGGGGTGGGATATCAGTCTACCAATCCATGCACCAGCACTTTAAAAAGTTTTGCCAACCAAAATAGCTCCCAAAGGCCTCTTGTTTTCATTAGAACCAAATTTATCTTTATTAAAGAGCTCCAACTTTTCTCACAGCTTTATTAACTATTAGACTCTCCTCTTTTACTCTTATTTCCATTATAGTAACTGTTCTTTTTCTGTTCTCATAGGGAATATGGCTGCCAGATGCTTTTCTAGCGGAACACAGCCTTTTCCCCAGGGACACTTTCTGTGAGAGGAAAATACTGGATTTTACTTCCATGGCAACCGTTGAAAGAATATAGAATATAGTCTATAATTGCATTGTGTTATTGACTGTAATCTGTCTGGGGTATGTGTTGTTACATACAGTGAATATTGGAATAGCACCGCAATTAAAAAAGTACTCTGGGTTGGACCTTGAGTCTTCTCCACAGGCCTAAGCACTGAAGACTTAGACTGTAGTATTGTGCTTTGGGGACAAGATGGAGACTGCTGTCAGTGTTCACATTGTCCTATGTCACCGGCATGTGGGAGACATAGGTCAATCTCAGCTGTCATCATCAGGGGTCATCTACTTGGTTTTTTTTTTTTTTTTTTTTTGGCCTGGAACTTATCAAGTAGTCTAGTTGGGCCTCAGAGATCTGCTGTCTCTGGTGCTGGGATCTTATGTGTGCTTTACTATGCTTGTTTATTTATTTGTTCTTAATTAAGAACATTTTTAATGTGGATTCTGGGGAATGAACTCAGGCCTTTTTTTTATGGCTGTAAGCCTCTGATGGTGATATCACTTCAGTTAAGTTGATGGAAACATTCAAAAGACAGAATCTAGTAAGACAACCCCCCCCCATTCCTCCCCTACTCTCCCTCTCTTCTTCCACATGGTTTTGTGTGTGTGTGTATGAGAGAGAGAGAGAGAGAGAGAGAGAGAGAGAGAGAGAGAGAGACCAACAGACAGACAGAGACAGAGACAGAGAGGCAAAGACAGAGAGACTTCTAAGTAGTTCAGACTTTTCAAAAGCATAGAGGGCATTTTAAAAATAGTTATTGGCCATTTGTGTTTCTCTAAAAACTGTCCATTCAGTTAATTTGCCCATTTATTATTGATAGATTGGCACTTTTCTTTCTTTGATATCTAATTTCCATAATTGTTGTAAATCCTGGATATTAGCTTATACAGAGACTTTTTATTTTCATGAAATCCTATTTGTTGATATTGGGGACTGGTTTCTGTGCTATTGGTATTCTATTCAAAAAGTTCTTGCTTTCCCCAGATGCCTTTGAAAGTATCCATTGTGTTTTCTTCTGGAAGTTTTAGTTTTCCAGATTTAAAATTAAGGTATTCTACCCCTCAGTTGAGAGTCTCATTTTATTCTTCTCAGGTAGAAATCAAGTTTTCCCAGGACCATTTGTTGGATAAACTGTTCTCTCTGCCCCATGTATGTTTTTCATTTATTCAAAAATTAAGTGGGAATAATGTCATTTTCCTTTCAGATCCTCTATCCTACTCCACTGGTTTTCCTGAATATTTTCTATCAGTGCCAAGATGGTCCTTCTCCCTGCAGCTTTGTAGTAGAATTTTAGGTCCTGTCTTATGCCATCTCCAGCTGTGTTCTCTCTCCTTAGGATTACTTTGGCTAGTCATGGTCTTTTGTAGTTTTAAATGAATTTTTGTATTTTTTCAAGCCTGTGAAACATGACATTGGAATTTTGATAGGTACTGCATTAAATTAGTTTTGGCAGTATGATCATTTTCACAGTGTTAATCTTTCCAGCCTATGAGCATAGACCATCTTTCCATCGTCTAGGATTTTCTATGGTCTCTTTTTACTTCTTTAGTTAGATATATTCCTTTTTAAAATTGATTTTACCTAATCTTTTTTTCCAGATTTCTTTATTCATTTATATTATGTACCACAAGTGTTTTGTTTTCATGCACATCAGAATGCAGAATCAGATTCCGTTATAAGTAGTTGTGAGCTACCATGTGAGAATTGTACTCTGGACCTTTGGAAGAGCACTCAAGTGCTCCTAACCACTAAACCATCTCTCCAGCCCCTAGATATATTCTTAAATACTTAGTTTTTGGAAGCCACTTTGAATGGATTTTTTTCCCACTAATTTCCTACGGTTACTATAAATGAAAGCTACTTTTTAAATGTTGATTTTTGTACCCTGCAACTTTATTGTGTTTATTGAGTCCAAGAGTTTTCTAGTAGACTCAGTTGGGTCTTATAACTTAAAAATTATGTCATCTGCAAATAGGGATAGTTTGACATGTTCCCATTGTATTGTTAACCTTTTTATTTCTCTCTCTCAAATGTCTAAGTGCTATAGCCAGGACCTCGATGGTATGCTGGATAAGAGCATGCATGCCCCTGTCTTGTTCTTCACTTTGAAGGAAATGCTCTCAGTTTGCCTTTCTTTGATAGAATGTTGGCAGGTGTGCCTCATCTCTTTCTAAAGGCTCTAGAACTTCCATCATGGAAGCATAATGAACTTTGTCAAGTGTCCTTTCAGTGCTGACTTGGAATAACTATGTGATTTCTGTCCTTAAGTTTATTCATATACTTTATTATATTTGTTGGTTTATATATATTGAACCAGGCTTGCCTTTCAGGAATGAAGCCTGATTGGTATTAATGTATAATGTTCTTAATGGTTCCTGAATTCTGTTTGTAAGTATTTTGTTGAAATACTTTGCATTTATGTTTATTAAATACAATGGTTCGGAGCTCTCTCTCTTTCTTTCTTTCTTTCTTTCTTTCTTTCTTTCTTTCTTTCTTTCTTTCTTTCTTTCCTCTCTTTCTCCTCTCTCTCTCTCTCTCTCTCTCTCTCTCTCTCTCTCTCTCCCTGGTTTTGGCATTAGAAGAATACTGGCCTCATATAATGAATTTAGTAGTGTTTCTTCTCTTGTTATTTTATGGAACAAATTATGAAGAACTGGGCTGAGGTCTTCCTTGACAGTTTGGTAGGATGAGCCATGAATCTGTCTGGTCTTGAGCTTTTCTTTCAGTTGAGGGTTTAATGACAACTTTTATTTCACCGCTTAAGTAGGTCTGTTTAAGTTATTTACATAATCATGACTTAATTTTGGTAGATGACATGCAGTTATTAATTCTGTTTCTATTGAGTTATCTAGTTTTTTTTTTTTAAGAATATAAGTTTTTATGGTAACATCAAATGATGATACTTATTTTTGGAACAAATTTTAAAATGAAGTTGTTGACATTTGCCATGTAAGATACAATACTATATACTTCATACGATCTGTTTTTTAAATATAATGCTCTTTTGATAACAAGGACTCATTTACAGATTTTCTGTTACATTTTAGATATTAAATGTCACTTTAAATACATATTATAAAAGACTTGGTCCCTAGATGGTGGCACTATTTGGAAGTGACCAGATTATAGAAATTATAACTTCATTAATAGATTTGATGAGTTGGGCCTAGTGGGAAGAAGCAGGTCATTATGGAATGTCCTGGATTGATATACGTTGCTCTTGACCCCTCCTCCCTCTACCACCATGGGGCCCTGCTTCAATGCAAATGCAAGGGGCAGCTGACTATGGCCAAAGCCCTTAAACCAAGGGCCAAACCAAATCTTTCCTTTTCTCTACTTGATCCTCTCTGTTCCATTACAGTGTCAAAAAACTAACAGATATTGTAAAAAACAAACACCCCTCTTGGCTTATGAGTCATAGTTATGACCATGAAAATCACTGTAATTGCAGAAATCTTTGTGTGGAGCGGTTCAATCAAATTTATAACACGCTTTTCTTGTTTTCTTATCCTCACTATCAATGTTTTAATGCTTTCCTGGGGGGGGGACGAAAGTAGGAACAAAAGCTTAGTAGTTTACATGCTACAGAAAGGGACATGGTTTAGGATTAGGGGGAGGGAATGAGTTAATTTCAGAGGCACCAAGCTGCTCTGTGATGGTATGTGGAGCTCTGGGGAGCACTTCCATGCTGAAGAAACAGCTCTGGTCTGGGAGGAGCTCTGGGGAGTACTCCCATGCTGAAGTCACAGCTCTGGGCTGCAGGAGTGGGAGTGGGGGTGGGGCGGGACCTGGGAAGGCACCCATCAAGATGTCACCTCACTAGTCCCATGGTCTTCTAAACTTCCAGGTTTGATGAGAAATTTCCTAGTTGGCCAAAATATGAACAATTTCTCCCTTCACATATTCTTTAAACAGTGCTTAAAAATATCAGGAATATGAAATTTACATAGCTGTAATACATACTTATATGTATTGCATAGTTACATGTAATACATAGTTACATGGTTATAATGACCTGTAAGTCAGAAAAAAGTTATAGTCTTTAGGTAGCTTGAGTTAAGGCCAGTAACTTTTATGACAGTTTTCCTGGGGTTACACATGAGCTTTTGCATCTTTGTTTCTCTGTGTCATTTGAAACATACAGCCCTCGAAGACCCATTGGGATGCACACCGCTTCTGCCAGGCTTCAGGAGTCCACCAGGATTGAGTGGTCAGTGTGGATTCAAAGGAAAGGTTTGAATGCTGGTACTTGTGTTTGGTCCCTGATTTCTCACAATTAGGGCAACTCAGGCTATCACCACACACTGTATTGTTAACTAAACCCTTAGCTGAAACTAAGCCTATACAAAATAATCACTATGAAGCAGCATACAGAGATTCCACTGGCACATGGCCATTCCATTGGAGACTGTTCTGTGGGAAATCTGATTTGTGGTGACTCTAATGAAGTGCAAACAGTTCGCTAGCCCCATATAATTTTTAAACATGGGCAATAGATTGTATTATTTGCAAAGAGTTTACCTCCAAGCCTACTGTGGTGCTTATATTCCTGTTCAAGAATGGAGGGTAGTTTTTGTTTGTTGGTTTTTGCTTTTCTTAAGTGGCAATTCCAGTGGCTTAGTGGTCAAGAACATTGGCTGTTCCTGCAGAGGACTCAGCTTCAATTCCCAGCACCTACATGGTGGCTTAAAAACATTTGTAACTCCAGTTTCAGGGAGATCTGATACCTTCTGAGCTACAAGGGCACCAACCATGCATGTGGTAGACATATAGACACCCTCATACATGTAGACAGGCAACCTCATAGACATAAAACGAATCTTAAAAAGTAGCATTTCTAAGCCTATAAAATTAAACTGTAATCTTGATTATTTGCTTGAGGGCTGAGAGTTGGACATTGACAATAACTTTTCAACCTTTGTATCAAGACCTTAGTTTTCCATAATGGTAAGTTTTAGCTTTGTTTGCCTTTACTGTCAAACCCTAAGAACGTTAGTACGTGGTACCCACACTTAAATCATAATAAGAAACCTAGATTTGTTTGCAGTTTTTTAATCCGTTGTTAATAAGCTCCAAGGAACACAGCCTTGTCTAATAAACACATCAAGCTAATGGGTCCCAGAGCCGTTCAGAGGACGGTTTGTTGTTTGCTGTTTAGATTCCAGTCAGAATTAATCAACAATGGATGGGGCCTGCTGCATTTATTAGCAGCTCAAATCTCTGTGATTTAATGCCAGGTCCCTTTGACTCATTCCAGTGAGCGCTGGCAGGTTTACAGCGTGGATACATACTTACATCCTCTGGCCTTAAAAAGAAAAGGAAAAATAAGGCCTACATGGAGACCACAGGATTGGCAAGCATTTCCCAAGAGCCATTTTGAATTTAGCCCTGTACAGTGAGCTTGTGAATAGGAAGCAATTGATTCAGGAACAGTGGGGCCCTTTTTTTTTTTTTTTTTTTTTTTTTTTAATGCCGAGAAAGCCTTCAGCTGTGCAGATGGCTGGCTGGCATATCCCATCTGCTTTTGTCTTTTATTTTCCATGTTGTTCTACTTTCTTCTCACACTTTACATAGCCTTTCTTTTTTTCCCCCCTTAGCTCCAAGCTTCCCAATTTGGGGGAGTGGGGGACAAGGAGAGATTGCCCGGCTTAGCAAAGGGGTTGGACCAGGCACAGACTCTTTCCCACAGGTTGATGGCCTGCTGCTTAATCTCTGGCAATGCCACCTGCCTGTCACAGTCAACCCCAGGATGTTTCTTTGCACAAAAGTGTCAACGTTTGAATGAATCCTCTGGAAGCAGATAGAAAGATTAATATAGAGAACCATGACTCCTCCCCGGAAGCTAAAAAAACAAAACAAAACAAAAAAACAAAACAAAAAAAACCTCTTTGTTCAATAGCCCCATTTCAGGACATTTACTTTTTTTCAAAGTGACCTCATTTCTCAATCACAAAGAGTAGCATTCTTTACCAGAACCTTCCACAGCCTGTGGCCATCTGTCCTGCTTCTCAGACATGACTGTGTTGCCAGAGCAGATTATTTGTATGTAGAAAGACCCTATTATCAAGAAACTCTTCAGTAAAAACTGGATGGAATCTTTGTTATTCTAAAACCATTTACCTTCCTCAAGGACAAGACTTGCCATGGCTTCCCTCATATTGCTCCTTGGGAGTCATGTACTGTGGGCCTGATAAAGGTTTCATGGCCTTGAACTATGTACCTGAGGATGACTTTGAACGCAAGCTCCTCCCTGGACTCTCAACCTCTGGAGTACTGGAATTACAGATATGTCTTAGCATAGCTACTTTATATTGTTTTGAAGTCCAACTTACAACCTTGCTCATGTTAGGCAAGCATGCTTCCCTGAGCTGTATTTTGGCTTGGTACTTGCACACTGAATGGATTTGAGTCAGTCTCTATTTTTGACCCCAGAAACAAAATTTCTTTCCTCCTGTTGTACTTCATGGACTTTTCCTCTCATCAAGAAATTCATTTTGAAGAACATGAAGGAAACTGGACATTTGTTCAAATATGTCCACATTACATATTTAAGATGTATCTTAAGGTTTTAGTAGTGAATCTGTGTAAAGATGAGAAACCCCAGCCTGTTTGCCTCCTGTCTGTCCCTATGAACCTTATGGGGACATGGTTCCTTTCAGGAAACAGAAACTTGGTGGGGATTTTTCTTCTTCTTTCACATAATTGGTCCAGAAATGGGGAAAATATGACTTTGAAATAGCCTGCTGGGAGCTGTGGAGCAGCTGCGACAGGGTCCTTCTTGCCTCCATCTACACCCAGGAGCTGGGGCTTTTCTGCAGCCCTCTGTGCATGGGTCCTGCCATGGGAGAGCTGGTCTTCTAGGAGTGCTGACACTGTCTTACAGGCCCACAGGGGTGGGGGCTCAAGCCAGAGACAGCAAGACCAACTAACACCAGACATAACCAAATGGCAAAAAGCAAGCACAAGAAGCTTACCAACAGAAACCAAGTCTACATGGCATCATCAGAACCCAGTTCTCCCACAACAACAAGTCCTGGATACCCCAACACACTGGAAAAGCAAGATTTGGATTAAAAGTTACATCTCATGATGCTGATAGAGGACTTTAAGAAGAACTTTAATAACTCCCTTAAAGAAATATAGGAGAGCACAGGTAAACAGATAGATGCCCTTAAAGAGAAAACACAAAAATCCCTTAAAGAATTAGAGGAAAGCACAATCAAACAGGTGAAGAAATTGAACAGAACCATCCAAGATTTAAAAATGGAAGTAGAAACAATAAAGAAATCACAAAAGGAGACAACTTGGAGATAGAAAACCTAGAAAAGAGGTCAGGAGTCATAGATGCAAACATCACCAACAGAATACAAGAGATAGAAGAGAGAATCTTAGGTGCAGATGATACCATAGAAAACATTGACACAACAGTCAAAGAAAGTGCAAAGTGCAAAAAACTTTTAACCCAAAACATCCTGGAAATCCGGGACACAATGAGAAGACCAAACCTAAGGATAATAGGTATAGAAGAGAGTGAAAATTCGAAACTTAAAGGGCCAGTAAATATTTTCAACAAAATTATAGACAAAACTTCTCTAATCTAAAAGAGATGCCCATGAACATACAAGAAGCCTACAGAACTCCAAATAGATTGGACCAGAAAAGAAATTCCTCCCTTCACATAATAATCAAAGCACCAACTGCACAAAACAAAGAAAGAATATTAAAAGCAGTAAGGGAAAAAGGTCAAGTAACATAAAGGCAGACCTATCAGAATTACACCAGATTTCTTGTCAGTGACAGTGAAAGCCAGAAGATACTGGACAGATGTCATTCAGACCCTAAGAGAACACAAATGCCAGCCCAGGCTACTATACCCAGAAATTACCATAGATGGGGAAACCAAGGTATTCCATGACAAAGACAAATTTACACAATATCTTTCTACAAATCCAGCCCTACAAAGGATAATAAATGGAAAACTCCAATGCAAGGAGGGAAACTACACCCTAGAAAAAACAAGAAAATAATCTTTTAACAAACCAAAAAGAAGATAGCCACATAAACATAATTCCACCTTTAACAACAAAAATAACCGAAAGCAACAACCACTTTCCCTTAATATCTCTAAATATCTATAGACTCAATTCCCCAATTTAAAAACATAGATTAACAGACTGGATATGTAAACAGGACCCAACAATTTGCTGAAAGAAGCTGAGGAAGAGGGCAACCCTGCAGGAGGACCAGCAGTCTTAATTAATGTGGACTCCCGCGATCTCTCAAACACTGGACCACCAAACAGGCAGCATACACCAGCTGATATGAGGCCCCCAACACACATACAGTAGAGGACTTTCTGGGTCTGTGTTCATTCAGAGATGATGCACCTAACCCTCAAGAGACTGGAGGCCCCAGGGAGTTTAGAGGTCAGGTAGGGTGGGGGGTGGGGACATCCACATGGAAACAGGGGGGTAGGGAGGAGTGAGGGATGTGGAGCAGTTGGAGGGTGGATGAGACAAGGATAAAATATGGAGTGTAAAAAATAAAGAAAAAAAAAAAGAAAAAAACCAAAATGTTTAAAAACTGTGCATACCTGTGTTTTTGATGTTGTAGGAGAGCAGGCATATGTGTATATATGCACACATGGAGGTCAGAGGACAATTCTGTGGAGTCAGTTTTCTCCTTCTGTGTGTATATCGGTTCTAAGGATTGAATTCAGGTCACCAGAGTTGCATGGCAAGTGACTTTACCAATCGAGCTAGCTCACTGACCAAGAGGAAATATTTTGAACCATGGCATGGGCATCTCAGTGCCCTTGGCAGACCAGAGCAGTGGCATGAATTCATGGATCAGGTGGTGCACAGACAGTAGCAATGCTAGCATACAGAAAGCAGACAAGACCAAGAGATTGTGGAGGTCAGTTATAGACTTTGGGGGCATGTGCTGTTGTCTAGGTGCTTGTAGACTATGCTGCCGTGTCAGCTGGATATTAAAATGTGTTCCTACCCTCCTGATTCTGTTAGGAAATACTAGCTTAGATCTCACATACATTTTATTTTTGGGACTCTCTGACTCTTGAGGCAGGTAGGAGAATAGATTAACCTTCAGCCTCAATCATTTTGGCCTAGGACTCTCCAGCAAGCCTCTGGCTAATGGGGTGCTAATGGGATGTTATAACTGGCAACTAGACTGAAGCATCAGTCAGGCTGGTAAATGCACTTTAAAGTGTGCCTCTAATGGTATGATAAGCAGATTTCCTGCCTTAGCCTGAGCTTTGTGTCATAACTCTGGGTTATAGGATCTAGACTAACACATTGGTTCTTTCTCACTTAGGGAAGAAGTCGCAGCAGAGAGTGGCTCCAAGGCCTGGACTTGCTGTGTTTGATTTAGTGAGTAAAGCTTCATATAGGCAGCCTCTAAACAATTAATTGCAAACCTTCGCACTCTCTCCAAAGAGACAAATAGAAGCTCAAGCCATCCCCTACAAGAGGAGCTTATTGCTATGACAACCTTGTTAGGGCTACCTTGCAATCATGTCCCTGTTTCAGGAGGTGGTTATGACTGACTTGTGCTTCTGTTCTGTTTCTGTGACCCTGCCTACTTTGCCCATCAAATCCCCCTACCTCTGAGCTATAAAAACCTTGGCTTCCTCATGTTTACAATGAATGAAAACGTTTGCTCAAATTAGTTGCTTGCTTTCGTTAATTTGGCCATGATGATTTGGGTCAGTGATCTTTCTTCTCTCATCTTTGGGATTAACTGCAACAGCGAAGCACCAGTCCCAACAAGAACAGGGTATGGTGGCGCACGCCTTTAATCCCAGCACTCGGGAGGCAGAGGCAGGAGGATTTCTGAGTTCAAGGCCAGCCTGGTCTACAAAGTGAGTTCCAGGACAGCCAGGGCTATACAGAGAAACCCTGTCTCGAAAAACAAAACAAAACAAAACAAAACAAAACAAAACAAAACAAACAAACAAACAGAACACAAAGAAGAATAAAACGCTCCTGAGACAGGCACAGGCCCCTTGTTTGCTGAGGACATCAGTCTTGGATTCATCTGCCTCTAGAATTTAGATTCGTAGCCATTTGGGGATTCTTTGGCCTTGATATCTCTTTCACTCATTTCTTCGGTCTCCCTCCCCCGACCCTTGCTTTCAGGGTCCTACTCTTTAGTCCAGGCTGTCTTTGAACTCATGATTCTCCTACTGTCATTAGAGTGGCTAAAATTCAGTATTCAATGGCAAAGACTACATGGCTGAGAGGAAGTTTTGGGCAGTCACTTCCTTTGAGGGAAGCCACAGCTGAAAAGGAGGTCACTGTGGAAAGACTAGAAATCTTCAAAGTGATCCACCCCTGTCCTCGCGGACAGAGAAGAGGAAGCAGGGGAGAAGGGCTGACAACGACTTTTGGTCACTCAGTTGCCAACGGCTCATAGAGCTTGGCACCGCGTTTCTGTGGAGAGGACAATTTCTGGTAAAAATAGAAAAAAAAATTTTTTTTGAAAACATTTAAAGCTCTTTAAGAACAACTGTGGGGAGTTTTAATCACAGGGTGGTGGTTTCTTTTCTGAAAGAAGAAACAGACATTTCCATTTTGTAGTAAGTGGGTTTAAAGGCTTGAGTCCTTCAGTCAGTGTGGAACATGCCAGCCAGTGGGCTCCTGACACCATGGAAATTGTGACCGACAATGTAACATTTTCACTTAAAAAAAAAAAGCATAAAAGCAAGTGTTCCTGTTATTGTCCCTCCCCCACCTTAGAAACTTAGATCACTGCTGCAATTAGAAAGAAAAAAGTAAAAATATCAGACATACTTTTTACCGTTGTCATAGAAATAGAAGTCTTATTATAGGCTAGATTTCTTAGTATGGTTAAGTTTTTTTTTTGTTTTTTTTGTTTTTTGGAATAACAATCGCCCTTTAGAGACAGAAAAAGTGGCTTGCTAATTTATTTAAAAAATTGGTTCCCTGAGGGGCCTGGAAGCTGGATCAGTGGTTATGAGCAATGGCTACTCTTACAGAGGACCCAGATTCTGTTCTTAGCACTGTAAGACACTCCACAACTGCCAGGAACTCCAGTGGGCACTACATGCTTTTGGTGCACACACACACACACACACACACACACACACACACACACACACACACACAGGCAGAACGTGCATGCACATAAAGCAAATGTAAATATTATAAAAAATTATAAATTATTATGCTTTGCCTAGGAGAGCTTTCGAGGACATGCTGACTAAATGGTGAGATTCTAAGTTTCTACATGAATTTTATTTGTTGCTTAAATCTTCTTTACAATTCATTGACCAATTAGACATTTGATAAAGATTTACTGACTGAATTCTGAGATGTTTGGGAAAAAATCTGCATTAATCACTTAAAAATATCACACACCAGCAGAAAGTAATTGAGATGATAAAGACATTTTCTTTAAAAAGATGGATGTGGACATTAGGTGCAAAAAACAATGACTTTATGGGCTTGCAGCTGACAGTATTATATTTTGGATTAAGTGGCAAATCATGTCATATAATAATACTCAGGAAAATATGTTCCATATAACAATCAGACCCAACAGACGGACAAACAGTTTCTAAATACAATATGTGTTCAGGGGTAGGAGGCTATGGAGGATGTCCGTTGTGACTAAAATGTATTGGATAGGTGGACTCCTGGCTAGAGTTCCTGAAAGACATGCTAATTATGAATTTATGTGGGGGAATGGGAATCCTTTTTCAAAGTGATTTTTCCACTTGGGCTGTCAGTGCTTCAAGCTGAGCCCCCTCTCTTCTTCAGCCACCCTTGCCATGGAAGGCAGCCCCTTCTTAGCCAGGACCATCATAGCGAGCATATGGAATACATGTCATATTGTGTATCTGTTCCATATAAACACACAGTGCTGTTTCATCTCTGCAGATCTCCATCAGCAAGTCAGCATGCTTTGGCGGTAGCTGCTCGTCTCTTCTGCCTCAAGATGCTTCTGTGCATAGCATGTGGGACTCAGCATGAAGGACAGGCTCTCCAAAAGACTGCAGAGAATTCAGTGACTACCTCCTTTCCCTGTGAGATTTATCTGTGGGACTGTCTTTTGCTCCTGTTACATGGTCTCAGTTGCACTCCCCCTCCGAGTTGCCTCTTTGTCAGTGGCTTCTTCTTAGGGTCTGGGTTCTGCTGCCTCTAGTCATATCATCTGGCACCCTGTCCCTTGTGTGATTTCAGTTCAGCTACTCTCCTGTTCACCCTCCCTACATCTCAGTCTCCTCATTGAAAACCAGAGTTGTGAGCTATCATCAGTGTGCCAGGAACAAAATCTGGAACCTCTGCAAGAGTATAAGTACTCTTAACTATGGAATCTTCTCTCTAGCCCCATGTGATATTACTTAAAAAAAAACCCTATATTTTCTAACTTGTAACTCATATCTTTATATAATTTATGTGCTTTTAAAAAGATGTGGTATAGCTTTCTTGCTGCCCACATGTATATCCTGTTTGATAATGTTTTTCCTACAGAACATCTGTTAAGATGACAAGCTCTCTGAGAACACGGGGCAGATGACTATGAGATGCCTGCAGTAAAATGGTCTATGCTGTGGATGTTCTCACAGTAACCAGTAGGCATTTAATAAAAGCTTCTGAATATGAAACGAGCAAGCAGTAGTCCACCTGCTTCCTGTGGGAGCACGGTGTGCAGTCGTTCACCTGATTCCTGTGGGAGCACTGTGTGCAGTCGTCCACCTGCTTCCTGTGGGAGCACGGTATGCAGTAGTCCACCTGCTTCCTGTGGGAGCACGGTGTGCAGTCCTCCACCTGCTTCCTGTGGGAGCATGGTGTGCAGTACCCGTGTGGAGCCTTGAATGACTGAGTCTAGAAGACTTGCCTCATTCCGAGGGCATTCATTCTACACTTCTCAGCAAGTGCATAATTTATTGTCATGGATAGACTATAACGTGTATTTTATTCACCATTTTTACTTTGTTTTATTAGTTTAAAAGTGAATATTTTAGATCCATCCATTTGCCTAAGAATTTCATAAATTCATTAATAGCTGAGTAGTACTCCATTGTGTAAATGTACCACATTTTCTGTATCCATTCCTCTGTTGAGGGACATCTGGGTTCTTTCCAGCTTCTGGCTATTACAAATAAGACTGCTATGAACATAGTGGAGCATGTGTCCTTATTACCAGTTGGAACATCTTCTGGGTATATGCCTAGGAGTGGCATTACTGGATCTTCTGGTAGTACTATGTCCAATTTTCTGAAGAACTGCCAAACTGATTTCCAGAGTGGTTGTACCAGCTTGCAATTCCACCAGCAATAGAGGAGTGTTCCTCTTTCTCTACATCCTTGCCAGCATCTGCTCTCACCTGAGTTTTTGATTTTAGCCATTCTGACTAGTGTGAGGTGGAATCTCAGGGTTGTTTTGATTTGCATTTCCCTGATGATTAGGGAATGTGAACATTTTTTCAGGTGCTTCTCAGCCATTCAGTATTCCTCAGTTGAGAATTCTTTGTTTAACTCTTTACCCCATTTTTTAATAACCCAGTCACAAAAGAACACACATGATATGCACTCAATGATAAGTGGTATTAGCCCAGAAACTTAGAATACTTAAGATACAATTTGCAAAACACATGAAACTCAAGAAGAAGGAAGACCAAAGTGTGAATACTTCGTTCCTTCTTAGAAGTGGGAACAAAATATCCATGGAAGGAGTTATAGAGAAAAAGTTCAGAGCTGAGACTGAAGGGAGGACCATCCAGAGACTGCCCCACAAGGAGATCCATCTCATAAACAACCACCAAACCCAGACACTATCGCATATGTCAACAAGATTTTGCAGACAGGGCCCAGATATAGCTGTCTCATGTGAGACTCTGCCAGTGCCTGGCAAATACAGAAGTATATGCTCACAGTCATCTATTGGATGGAGCACAGGTTCCCCAGTGAAGGAGCTAGAGAAAGAACCCAAGGAGCTAAAGGGGTCTGCAGCCCTATAGGAGGCACAACAATATGAACTAACCAGTACCCCCAGAGCTTGTGTCTCTAGCTACATATGTAGCAGAGGATGGCCTAATCGGCAATCAACGGGAGGAGAGGCCCTTGGTCTTGTGAAGACTCTATGCCCCAGCATCCTCCTCTATTGCTGGTGGGATTGCAAGCTGGTACAACCACTCTGGAAATCAGTTTGGCAGTTCCTCAGAAAATTGGACATAGTACTACTGGAAGATGCAGCAATGCCACTCCTGGGCATATACCCAGAAGATGTTCCAACTGGTAATAAGGACACATGCCCCACTATGTTCATAGCAGCCTTATTTGTAATAGCCAGAAGCTGGAAAGAACCCAGATGTCCCTCAGCAGGAGAATGCCAGGGCCAGGAAGCAGGAGTAAGTAAGTTAGGGAGCAGGGGGAGGGGGAAGGGTATAGGGGATTTTTGGAGAGGAAACTAGGAAAGGGATAGCATTTGAAATGTAAATGAAGAAAATATTTAATAAAAATCAATATTTAAAAAATAACAATATTTAAATATTTTACTGAATATCAAGTACAAGAGAATGAAGATTATGAAAACCAGTTAAGTGGGGGGTGGGAGGGGTGTATGACTGTGGGTTTCTTAAACATCTGGGAGGTTTGGCATGAGGTTGGCTGCATCATCTTTCCCTGCTTCAGCATTTAGCAATAGCTCCTAGAATCCTCTGTTGCCAGGAGAGGCTTAAAATGCAAATATTATTGAGAGTCTGGTAGAAATCACATATGCAGATAAAGTTTTCAAGTCTGTAAGAGAACCATCAATTCACCTTAGTTCCCCCCACCCCTGCCTTTTTCTTTGGTAGAAAACTATCCATTTTAATGAAAAGTTCTAAAGTTTTTTTGCTGAAAGTTGAATTTGTCCTTTCAGAAATGGTAATTTAGTCTGATGTAATTTAAAGCATGAGACTGATAACTTAAAAAATGTTTATTCTGGATACACAAATTTGAAATAAATGAAGTATCATGTACCTTTTATCCTGAAATGACAAGACTTTAATTTCTGATTCCACGGTTAACATTTTCCCTGTGTGTACCGACAGCTGTCTTCCCAGCCATGAGGAGGAAGCCCATGGAGAGCTCCCAGGTCTGTTTGCTTTTACTTGCCCTGTGGTCTGTCAGCTTCCTCCTTGCTCCTCAATGGGAGAAGGTGAGATCCTTCAGCTATGGGCTTGATACCAATAAGTATGCCCAGCCACTGCTTTTAGGGATCAGACAGACTAGGCAGTTTGTTGGAGGGCCAGAGTGGTGAGCTGCAGGTTGTGAGGTTGGCTGGTCCCACACTGGCTGAGGGACTGGAAGTCGCCTTTCCTCTCTTAGGAAGTCGCTGAGCTATGCTGAAAGATGATGGAGACAGATCCTGGCTTCATGTTTTCACACATACTGGACCCAGGAAGAAAGGGCTTCCTCTCCTCCCTGTGCAGTCAGGGCTGTGTGTTTTCTTTGCAGACTGTCACCAGACTGATAAGTCTGAATTCACTGGATGTTACAGTCTAACAGGTTGTCACTTAGAATCTGCAATTGTGTGATTCTTATACATCAACCTTTGCTTGTTACCTCTCTGTATAAATGAATATCATCATCATCATCATCATCATCATCATCATTTTAGGAGACAGGATCTAGATTTTTAGCTCAGGTGAGTTTAATTAAACTCGTGATTCTCCTGGTTCAACTCACCAAACACTGGGGTTACAAATATATGCCATCATTCCTGGCTTAGAACGCCATTGCTCATTTGGTAGTTAATTGTATGCATTGGTTGCTTTGTGGGCAGATTTGTCTTGGACGCCATGATGGACCCATAAGAAGAAGATACAGCAGTGTCCTCAGAACCCTTCCTAAAAAGGCAATCAAAAGCCCTGTCAAAAGCCCAACTCAGCTGGAATGGAAATGGAAATGCAAAGGTCAGTTTTAGGACAGTTAGGCTGTTCCCCTTCTAGTGGATGCTAACGCAAAGGGAGTTCTTTAAATTATATGGATGAGTTTGAAATGTCATACAGTAGATTGAGCATAAAGGAGAAGTGTTCAGATACTGTGGAAGCTGATAGCTAGCCTGTGTTGAATGTTCATTTCACTAGACTGCCCAGCTGGAGGTCAGACCACATTTCCCCCACAGTCTTCTGGAAAGGGACCCACACAGTAGTAGGATACGTGCCACAGAATAAGTAACTGGGGCAAGTTTGCAATAATGGGCTCAAGGATCAAGTCTCAGACTCCTGATCACACCCTGTCTGCTAGAGGATTTTCACTGTCCCCTGGCTTCCTATGTGTTTCTCCTTCTTTATCATTCTCGTTATCTAATCTTTTGTTTCTTTTTTTAAAGGAATATTTATTTTATGTGTTTTGTCTGCATATCTGTCTATAACAGGTGTGCCTGTTGACCATGAAAGCCAGAAGAGATGTCTGATCCCCTGAAAATGGAGTAACAGGTGGCTGTGAGTCCCCACCTGGGTGGTAGGAATGGAACTGGGTCCTCTGGAGAGCTGCCGGTGCTCCTAACCACTGAGCTGCCTCTCCAGTCCCTGCTACAAGATTTTAACCGTTCTTTTGCTTTCTGTCAGTTCTGATCTTTTATGTATCTTTTCCACTGGGTAAGGCTGTTACACTTGGAGTCAAGAGCATGGGTAATCATGCTGCCACTTTTATAGTTTTGTGTAGGTATGGATTTGAAAATCCCGTGGTTGGATTAGGAGTTGAAGTACATTGTTCGTTTTTATTTTGTTTTGTGAAAGAGAAAGAAAGGAAATAATGACATAAGACATTTTTGTTAGTTAAAGCATTTTCACAAAAGTATGAATCTATGCACACAGAGACCCATACAGACATACAGACACACAGACATATACACATAGACACAGACCACAACACACACACAGAGGCATGTATAGAGTCACCCAGACACAGACACACAGAGACATACAGGGCACACATGCAAACGTACATGTATGCAGATACACATGCATGGCTTTTTGACCATAAGAGAGGAGGATCATTCTGGTCATATTGTGCACACTGTGTGCAAAAGGCTGGAATACAGACTGTTCATATCCATCAACTTTCACCAGTCTTGAATGGCAGACAGCTCCTGAGGTCTCAGGTTGTCAGGTGGATAGTGGCTCTGACTAGGATATTATAAAGCCCTATGGTTTGGATCATCTGTAAGACTTGTTCACATGATGCTGAGATGAGAGTGGGCTCATTTGTTACAGCTGTGATTGGTCTGCTGCCAGTATGCTGAGTTATAATCGCATTAGGAAACAATGCTCTGTCTGGCTCCGAGTCAGTTCCAAAGATGGACTGTGTCATTCAGACCACGCCTCTCTATCACTCAGCCTGCTCTCCCCATGCTTCCTGCGATTGCTCTGTCAGGGACTGTGTACAGTTGTGGTTTTTTTTTGTTTTGTTTTTTTTTGGAGGGGGTTGTTTTTGTTTTGTACACGAATTCTCTGACAATCATTGATTGTTAAGAGCCTTCAGCTCAGGCTCTAGAATGCAGCAGATTGGCAGGGCAAGTGTACTTCTTAATGCTTGAACCTGGCCAGTGCCTCATTAATAACTTTGCCCAGTCTGGAACTCTGAGCTAACTGACTGCCCTTCTGGCCATCTGAATAATCTGCCCCACGAGGTTATAAAATGAACAAGAATATTTTTAATCTAACAGTCAGCAGCATATAATGTCACATGCTCATTAGAAATGTTACAGGTGGAAAAAACATTCAAGAGCATTGGCTGAATTTACACATTGTGAATGCCTGAGTGTATTTGTGTCTGTGTATACACCCATGTGTCTGATGCCTGTGTGTATATGTGTTTCTGTGTGCATGTGTGTTTGGTTATATTTGTCTATGTATATGTATATGCCTGTATGTATATATGTATGTATGTATGTATGTATGTATGTATGTATGCATCACTGTGTACATATGTATATGTGTGTTTGTGTATATCTATGTACATATATATGTATATTTGTGCTTATATATTTGTGTATATGTATTTGTTTATGTGTGCATGTATGTTTTTCTCTCTATATATGTGTATATATATATATGTGTATATATATGTATATATAGATGTATGTATGTTGTATACATATATGAGTGCATGATAGTATACATGTGTGTGTGCAAGCTAAAAACTGAAAAATGTAGACACAAAGGTGGGGGTCCTCTTGCTGTATGGGGCTGATTTCTCAAAGGTTACAGGAAGAGATCATGCACATAGCTCAAGAGGATAATTTATACTAAACTGTAAAGTCAGGGATGTGGGTATCTTATCACGGCTCTGATTTTGGAGCTTTCTGGAAAGCACAGCAGGACTGTGCTGCTCCAGCGGCTTACAGCTGAGCTTTCGGTGCTTTGCTCTCTGTGCACGAAATCGTCATGATGTCATGACGTCATGACGTCAGTGGGTGCCTGGGCTGTAGAGCACCTGGGCACAGCTCATGCTTTCGATATCACTGTGAACATGACAGTGCCTAATTCTGTTTTCTGAGGCAAATTCCAGATACTAGGGATGAGACAAAGGTGAAACCAGTGGAATCCACTTTCCTCAAAGGTTGGTTGGACCTCAGAACTTTAAGGATTCAAGAGTCACATGAATCCCTGAAGGAATACAGAGTTAATGCTGGACTCCTGCATTTTTGTTTTTGTTTTTGTTTGTTTGCTCTTTGGAGACAGGATAGCCTCCAGCTTGCTGCATGGTGAAGAATGATCTTGCACCCCTGATCCTCCTGCTTCCACCTCCAAAGTGCTTCTTTAACAAGGCCAATGCCAATGCCTGGGTTTGCTTTCTTCTATGTGTGTCTGGAAACTCTCTACCTGCCTTTGTGGCTTTCATAAAAACATGAGTTTCAAATGTGACCCCATATCTGCAGGCTACTAGTTTCAGTGTTTCAGCATAAATTATCAACAGCAGACAGAGAGCCTCATGGGCTCCTCCTGCAGCCAGCCACCTCCCCACAGCCCAGGTCTACTCTTGCCCTGGGTACCAGCTTTTTTTCTGAAGAGAAGCTGCTGAGGAAAGAAAGGATTGCCATGATTTTATGAGGAGAAGCTTCTTCATTTCAACCTGTATCGCACTGTGGGGAAGAAAACAGAGTGTGATGCTATCTCAGGCTGCAGGTTACAATATGGTGTCTCAGTTGCATTCTCTAAGGCACATAGGATTTAGTATGCCGGCACTAAAGTACATAGGCAAATCTTCACAAGTAGGAGTGGAAATGCACTCAAAAGCACAGTGATGTGACATCAGATGACTATAAATGGGCAAGAGATTTTCAGCTGGGTATAAAACTCCCTATCTGCATGTGGTATTTAATAAGGTTTCATATATATATTCATCATGTTATCACGCACAAAACATCTGATAGATGGAGCAGAAGCTGCATATGATTATAGAGATGCTGGAGAAACTGCTTACATGGGTCCACTACTATCAGTATCTCTAGTGCTGGGACCAGGCTGTGACATTTCTTAGTGAGTGCATCCTGCACTTGGCCATCTTTGGCTAAGCCAAGGGTGCCTCACTTCCTTTGTTCTGATCTGAGTCACTGTGTCATCTGTAGCCCAGGACAGCACCAGTTTCCTCTCTCCTCCATGACAGTCATGTGTAGGGTGAAATGAAGTTTCTTTTCATAAGACAATTGCAATCCCCTGTTTCCTCAGCCTAAAGCAAGACTCTCAGACAAGCAGCTGGGACTCAGGGGTAAAGTAGAGCTGGTCTGGCCTGTGGTGGCTCAGCTGGTAGAAGGCTTGCCTAACATACACAAAGTTCTGGGTCCTTTAGAGCCAAGAAACCCGCTGTGGTGGCACAGGTCTGTGATTCTAGCAGTTGGAAGAAGGAGCCTGGTAGATCTAGAACGTCAAGGCCAGCTTGGAATGCAAAAGACTCTAGCTCAAAAAATAAGGTAAACATTAAAATGAAAAATTAGGACTGGGCTGTAGGCCAGGAGGTGTTCTTTCTGCTCCATCACATTAACTAAGATCATTGTCGTCAAGAGCAACAAAACCAATTCTGCTTGAAAATCAACCAATTACAGCCACTTCTGGCACCCCTTAGCTGCTTAGAGGTGATAGGAGACTTGTCTCATTGAAATGAACAAAAGCAGGTTTTCCTTCTCCTCACTCTGCCTGGGGTGGAGCTCAAAGGACTGAGTTACAAGGTGGCTGTGGAACCTTAGAGACAGGGAAGCCAGTAAGAGCTGAGTGTGGGCTGGGCCAAGGGAGGAAGCACAAGGGGACATTGCTTACAGAACTAAAACACCAGCTTCTTTGTTGAGCAAAACTATCAATAAATTGGTCACATGTAGGAAGGTACCCAGTGTCCTCAGCAGTGGTGTCTATGGTGACTTGGGGAGGACTGAAGATGGATGAGCCATGTTTTCCTTGCAAATAGCAGCCACTGGACACAGAAGTCATCTACTCTTCCATGGGCATGAGAGAGGATGATGTAAATTTTAGCAATTGGCATTTGGATCTGTCTGGATTTTGAGAAGGCCACAGATTTCTGTTGGATGTGTTTGCCCATCTGGTCGAGTCTCAGAGGTTTAGGGACTTTGAGTGATTGCTTCCTCTTACAAAGAAGTGACAATAAGTCATAGTTTACTCTTCTGGAACCTGAGGACAGGACCCAGTAGTCAGCTTTTCATAGCTAGTCAAAATGACTGAGGTAGATTAACAAAGAGAAAGAAAGATATGTGTCTTAGGGGTTTACTTCTGTGAACAGACACCATGACCAAGGCAACTCTTTTAAGGACAACATTTAATTGGGGGCTAGCTTACAGGTTCAGAGGTTCAGTCCATTATCATCAAGGCAGGAACATGACAGCATCCAGGCAGGCATGGTACAGGAGGAGCTGAGAGTTCTACATCTTCATCTGAAGGCTTCTAACAGAATACTAGCTTTCAGGCAGCTAGAATGAGGGTCTTAAAGCCCACACCCTCAGTGACACACCTACTCCAACAGGGCCATACCTTCTAATAGTGTCATTCCCTGGGCTGAGCATATATAAACCATCACAAAGTGTTTGATGGGTGGTTTCAGCCATAGTTGCGCAACCCTGACTCTGGCCTGTGTTGAGACGCAACAGTGATGGTGATATGGAGAGAGGGGTTGCTTACCTCATGGTGGCCAAGAAAAGAGAGAGGGCTGGAAGAGACAAAGGAAGCTGGGACTGGGCTCTTAAAAATCCTACTCAATGACATACCCACCATGACCTAGCTTCCTTCCACTGAATCCCACCTCCTACAGGTTCCACATATCAGGACATTAACATGTGGGCCATTGGTGAGTATTTATGATCCAAACCATAATAGTATCCCAAACAGAGCTTTTGAATGTAAGGAACTGGAACATGGAGCACAGACTGTTTAACCTTCCCTATTGCCTTCTCTGTGCCTTTTTTTTTCCATGAGAGAATCAAGGATCCAGGCATGGCATGGCATCTAACATAACAAGGCTAGATAGCATGAGTTCACAGCTACAGGCTGATTGTCCTAGATACAATCGCCTATGATGCCTGTAAAGATAGGAATCTATTAGACATGGAGCAGAGAGAGAGGCCACTGCTGTTCTGACAGTAATGAGGAAAATGTACCCCTTGATCTCAGAGTTAGAGGATGACCAAGTGGCAGGTCTGATCAGGGCCAGCAGCAGATTGTCCAGGTCAGCCACAGTGGCTTCCAGATTGTGGTATGATAGGAAGCTGGGGTTGCCATGGTTATAAACTGGAAACAAGTGGCACTGATGACCACATCTTGAGTGGCTTGAAATGCACACAATTCTAACCCAGGGGACACAAAGATTCCCTGAACACCCAGACATTTTGTTTGCAGCACCTTTCATCTGGTTGCGAGTCAGGAAGTCAGACACAAAAGAAAAAACGATTAAGAACATTTTCCATTTTATTTTAAAACACTGCTTTTCAGTGAGGAGCCAAGTGGAAGGCAGGAGGGTAAAACTGAGCCTTCCATGAAGATCTCTGACAGTGCAAAGGCTGCCATTAACCATGTTCAACTTTATTAATAAAATGTGTAACTTTAAAGTAACAGTGGATTTGATGCCAATGAGCCGCGGTGACAACCAGCATTATCTTCAGGTGACAGAAGTCTCTTCACAGAATCATGGGCTAACTTAAAAACAAGGACTAGCTTTCTCCGCCCTCCTCCTGCTCCCTGAGCTGTGCTCTGCAGAACATCTGATACCCACCTCAACACTTCCAGGGATCAAATGATTACCCCACTGAAGGATTAAGGGCCATCCTATCCTCTTGGCTTGGATATTGGAATTTTCATCCAAATGACCTTGGGTGTGCTGAGAAGGATCAGGTTTTAAACCTCTCACCTTGAGAACCAACCAGAGGCTCCCTGGGGAAAGGCTTCCTTCCAGACCTCCAGCAGAGCCTTAAGCTCCCCAAGTTTATCTCATGTGGGATTAACCCCTGGGTAGGCACAACACAAGGACTTGAGGGGTCTTCTGTGACAGAATGGGGGGAAATAAAATAAAACAAGCTACTCTCAGCCAGATTGTTCTCTTCTAAGGCTCTGTATCAGCTGGACTCAGAACTTTTTCTCCCCTCCTCATCCATCAACCTGAAGGAAGGAATAGAGTCTGTCCCATCTGCCCCGTGTAATTTCAGCTTTCCTTTTTGAAATGGCATCTCCAATAGACCAGGCTGGTCTAGGACAAGGTAGTAGAGGATGACTTTGGCTTCCTGATCTTCCTGCCTCTATCTCCCAAGTATGTGATGGATCATTTTAAGGAGTGCCATTCATACACGGAGACAAGAGAATACGTTTCTGAGACTGGATAAATTTCTGGGGTAGACTTAGCAGGGGGAAAGGAAGACAGAATTACAGGTTGGTTCTCTTGTGGGATTTTTCTTTTCTTTTTTGAGACAAAGACTCACTGTGTAGCTCTGGCTGTTCTGGAACTCAGTATGTAGACCAGGCTGTCATGGAACTCACAGAGCTCTGCCTGCACTGCTCCCAAGTGCTGCACTACCTGGCTGCCTAGGAGTATTTTAAAATAACATCAATGATTGCTTCATAGGAACTAAAAGTATCTGAAACCGGTGGTGGAATTTGACAATGGTGGAATTTTTGCCCTGCTGGGCATAATTGGAAAGAAGTTCCACTGGCCTTTGTTCATACCCCAAAGGGTATGATTCTTTATGCTTTGAAAATTTCCAGCAGCCATTTTCAGTTCTTTGTTTTGACACAGAGTGATTCTATATGGCTCAGGGCGACCTGGAACTTGTAGTGAGCCTCCTGCCTAAGAGTCCCTAGTCCTTCCATTACTGAAGTGTGCCGCCATGCCTAGCCATGTTGAGTTCTTTAGCCATATCTCAGGGAGAACTCTCTTTCCCATTGGTGGTTTGAGTATAAGGATCTGAAAGCTGATTGGGATCAGGGTTCCCTTGATGAAGGCTGGCCAGTGAGATTAATGAGTGGTCACAGACTTAGCCATAGGTTCCCATCCAGCCACTGCCACCATTCATCCTGATAGCTACCTGCATGAGGATTAGCTTTATGCTAGACAATGATTTAGATTGTTGACAGATTATTTTTTTTTCTTATTTGGGAGATCAAACAGGTGAATATCCCTCCAATGGCTGCTAATCTCAAAAACAAAACAAAACAAAACAAAACAACACAACGAGAACAGAGGAGATTTGGTGGCCAGATGTCCAGTCATGTGTGCCATCCAGCTAGAGAGAGGCTTTTGTTGGGTATGAGAGGGAAGAAAGGCAGTTATGGAGACAGGCAAAGGAAGGGGTTGGAGAATTGTCATAGCTTCCAGAATTCCTAAGTCAGCTACATGAAGCATCCTGTTCTTACATAGGAACAACTTGCCTTTTACTTTAGCTATGGCCATTTATGCTACCCGTGTAAGATATCTGAATAATTTGTGCCAATAATGTTAACTTTTTTAAAATAAAAATTATCAAGAAAGAATAAGGTGATTGTTAAGGGTTGAAAATAAGAGGGCTTAAGAAAAATAAATGCTGACCTTGTTAGGGGAGATGACTTCATAACCCTCATAAAAACCCAGCACTGGGAGGCTGCAGACAGACAGATCCCTGTGGCTCATTGGTATGCAAGTCTAATTGGTGAGTGCCAGGACAGTGAGATCCTTGTCTTCAAAAACAATGTGGGTCGCACCTGAATCACAACAGCTGAGGTTGTTCATGCTTCCATGTGTATGTGTACACACACACACACACACACACACACACACACACACACACACAATTAAAAAAAATAAGATGAAGAATGATGAAGGAAAATGTTATAACTTGGCCTCTGACCTTTATACCATGCACATATGTTCATACTCATAAGAATAGGTACATACAACACACACACATACACACACACACACACACACACAGAGACGGAGAGAGACAGAGAGAGAGCAATTGAGAGATTATTTTTCTTGTCAATAACAGGCATCTCAATCTGTGTTGGGATGAGAACATTTACTAGCAGCTGCAAACCAAATTTAGAAGGATTGTGCCCAGGTCTCTGCTTACAGATACCCAGCTGTGTGGGGCCCAGTAGGGCATGCAGAGTGCTTGCTTTTCTGAGTGTCTTTAGCTCTTCTTCCTTTTCAGTAGGTTCAGAAGAGGAAAGAAATATTTGGCCCTCCCGATAGTGTACCTGACACCCAAAGCACACAGGAAATGACAGTTGGATGAAATCATTGTGCTGTTTTTAACCCATCTGAAGAAAAGATGAAAATTTTCTACTGCAAGAAAGCCATCAGGAATTCAGAAAATCCAAGACTGCACGTATACACTATTATAACGTATATGTGAAGTGTTATAATGTATATGTTCACCACTGTAATCCGTGCATGCACTGCTGTAGTCTATGTATGCACTATGCAATCTGCGTATGCACTATCATAGCACATGTGCACTGAGACTGACACTCAGCAGTTACTGATTCGCTAATGAGTTTCCCGGCCCCGGACTTTGAGTGTGTCTTCAAGGTTTCCTGCTGAGTGTTAGGGATCCCTGTGAGAGTCCTCAGAGAGAACTGCTGACTCCTGGACTCTCTTTCATGTGCTTGAGTTTCTCTTATACCCATCTGCAGTTTCAATCTGTGGCCATGACAATGACCATGTGCTCTTTTTCTTGAGTCTACCTAATGAATCATTCAGCATAGAGATGGCCAGAGTACTCAACTACAATTTACTGTTGTCACAAGAAACAGAAAAGTGATGTCACTAAGAAATACAATGTTGCTAGCTGGTAAACTTTTAAATATGGAGAACAGTTGAAATAGATTTAACTAAACACCACATTAATGGACTAGAAGATTCAGTACTTAGACTCTGCTGAATTCATTTATAAAGTCAATGTTATAGTGAAGGTCTGGCCTTTTTTTAGGAGACTAAAATTGGTAATATCTTTATAAGATTCACACAAAAATATAAAATGCAAGGAATCTCGATGCAGCATAAACATGAATTGTTTATATTTCTGGCATCAAGATTTATGAAGATATGGTAGAGAATCTGACGTCAATATAAAAGGAGGCAAGTTTCCCACTGGAACTTAGAAGATAATGACAGCGGAGCAGACCTTATTCCTACTTCAGAAGGTAAACTTGTTAAAAGTAAAAATCTGCCATGTAAGGTAGCAGTCACATAATCAAGGAAACAAAGTAAGCCCTCGTCAAAAGACACAGTCACAGATTGAGAAACTGCTTTGAGCCAATTATCTAGTAAAGGACTGGTAACCACAGTGTACTGGGAAATCCTACAGATAGCAAGAAAGAAACAACTCAAGAGAATGGGTAGAGAGGCCACCAAAGTGGACATTCCCATAGAACTCAGGTTCTGGGGATCTCAAGTCCCCTCCTCATGCTTGCAGGGTGTCTGCTTTGCCAGCTAGCTGTCTATCCCTGAGACATCTTACACCCGGATGCGACTGGTGTTCATGAGTGTGTGGCCTCTCTACTGAGACTTCAACATCCCGACATGGGCCTCTTACTTCATGGAAAGTTTTCCCAGTTTAAAAAATAAAGGAGAAAACAAATTATTCTGGAAAAACAAAGTTCAAGATAAAATATCAGTAAAACATTTATGAAGCCCCTAAATCAACTTTATTTCTTCATATCACACTGTTAAACCAAGAACATAGTATCTTTGGCTCTTAAGATATTCCGTCTTGCGGGTGGTGGTGGTGCACGCCTTTAATCCCAGCACTTGGGAGGCAGAAGCAGGTGAATTTCTGAGTTCCAGGCCAGCCTGGTCTACAAAGTGTGTTCCGGGACAGCCAGAGCTACACAGAGAAACCCTGTCTCAAAAAAACCAAAAATTAAAAAAAGATATTCCATCTTTTCATTTTTATTTTATTGTTTATGTTTATGCATGTGGAGGCACCTATGGGGGCAGGAGAAGCAATCTGAGTTACAGGTGGTTGAGAGCTGCCCCACATGGGTGCTGGGAACCAAATCTGGGTCCTTTGCAGGAGCAGTGAGTGCTCTTTACCTGGGGAAGATTCTCACTTGTGGAATTTGACCCTAAATTGCAATATACAAAAAGTATAGCACTGTATGCAGAAAGCAGCATCTGTGTCATTTACGTATATAAAATACTTTTTTTTTTTTTTTGTCATTGTGAAGTTTATAAAAGCATTGTATATGCTCAGCTCTGCTTCCAACCCTCTTCTGGTGACTCCACCTGTTCCCTTGCTATTTCTCGTTCCTCCTTTCCTGACTTTCCCAAGTCTGTTCACTTGAATGACAGTTGTAACTTTTTCTCACAGGCAGAGTGTCCTCTAGACTGGTGATTCAACAGTTGGAAACTATCTCGGGCTCCCAAGATAATTGTAGAATGTCAGTTCACTGCACAGAGTGCAAGTTCAGCATGGAAGGGTATGAGACATGAACTTCACAAGAAGGCAAAAGTTAAAAGAAGTCAAGTTCAATTACAGGAGGGAGTCTCCAATTCCCAAGCTGGTATATGAGGAAAGGGTCTTCCCTGCCCCCAAGCTGGTATACACGAGAGAAAAGGAGTCCTGACTTAACCATCTTACTCTTCAAGCTTTCTAAGATGTTACAGTTTGCCTCTAAGTTCACAAAAAATAAGGAAAAACAAAAAGGATTAACCTGCATTATCTTCTCATAGATCAACACAGAAACACCACCTGTCTAAAAAGTACATTGTGTTGATGATAAATTAAAACCCAAATATTCCTGGAATCAAGAACGTAATTTTAGAAGGTTATAGATTATGATCAATGTGAGGGGATTCTTGACTTTCAGTTTTAGAGGAAATCGGGTAATTACACCAGCTGAGAGCAGACTGTTTTGGTCACTTCAGTACTTAGAATCCCCTGACAAGGAAGTTAGAAGTTTCAGGGCTCTGTGAGAATCTCTAAAGAGAAACATTTTCATGTTGCCTTTTGAGGATCCTAAGCTAGAAAATTGCTACAGTAAGTAGTACCTAAATAGGGCAATTTGAATAATCTCAAATCCATAACTATCACTTAAAACACAAGTTTCATTTAATATCTCATGGCTGGACAACTTGTATGCAAAGAAATGATAATTCCAGGATTTTGAAGAAAGAGCAGAGTTCTTTATGTGTTAATGAGTCTACCAAATTTCAGAGAGTTAAGAGTTAACTTGCTCAACATGGCAGGGCTTAAAAGTTACAAGACAATGTAAAAATTGTTATATGTCTATGTTTTTGAATGTATAGTTCTGAAAAGTATTGTTACTTCAGTGACCCATATAGAACAATCACAAAAATCACCTATAATCTATGTCCCTGGGTTCAGGCTTGTAAATTTTGTTGTGATCATAAAAAGAGAAAGAGCTATAAGAATATGTTCTGGCAGGGTGTGGGGGAAGGGGATGCCTCAGTGGGCCCAAGCCGAGGCATCCCTTCCCCCTGAGGGACCAGACACACACCAGTATAGAATAGAATAGAATAGAATAGAATAGAATAGAATGGAATGGAATGGAATGGAATAGAATGGAATAGAATAGAATAGAATAGAATAGAATAGAATAGAATAGAATAGAATAGAATAGAATAGAGTTTATTTAGGGCATAGGGAGGTGAGTTAAGAGGGAAGCAGAGGCAGAGAGAAGCAGAGAGAAGGAGAGAGTAGATAAGTAGAGGTCAGCCATGGCCACAGGGAGAGAGGGGGAGAAGGATAGAGGAGCAACAGAGAAAGAGGCAAGAGAAAGGAAAGAGGGTAAGAGGGTAAGAGAGAGAGGAGGGACCAAGCAGCCCCTTTTATGCTGGGCCAGGCCTACCTGGCTGTTGTCAGGTAACTGTGGGTCGGAGCAAACCTGGCTGCTGCTAGGAACTGTGGGGAGTGGAGTTTAGACGGAATAGCAACAGATTTGAGTGGTAACAAACAAACAAACAAAGCCGGAAGTGTGTTGGACTGACGCATTTCCACTCTTCTGTGTGGTGAAAGGAGGCGCTGGCAGGAAATGAAGGTAGGGTAAGTCACACTCCCTTCTGAAAGGACGGTGGCCTTGGAGGCAGGAAAAACATTATAGGAATCTCTTCACCCTTAAACTTCTAATGCTGCTGAAGGGATTCCATGTGTGTGCACAGTTGGTATTTATCCAGCTTTGGACTTAACAGTAGACAAAGAAACATTGGGAGTGATCCTAAGGAGAATCACATGGACAGCCACGACCGCACAAGATCTTGAAGTTATTAAGTGGAGCAGTAGTCTCCAAGCTTGAGGAGTACAGCTTCTCAGGGAAAAGGAAGACCCAACTTTTTTATTCTCACAGGAGACCACGTTGCAGAAGACTTGAAATGCACCATGAGGAACTTAATAAAGAAATCAAGACATGACATTGGATTGAATGTTCACCAGGTTCCAGAGTTGGCACAGATCTCTTCCCAGAGGTCTCCGGGATGTATCCTTAACAGCGTTGTTCAAGAGGTACCTTGGGGCGTAAACACTGCTGATTGTGGTGAGTGCTGTTTGGGAGAGAACAGTTGGCCCATAGCTACGGTAGCCGAGGAGCGGCTGTGCACCTCCCCACAGCTGCAGAGCAAGCCTCTTGCCAGCTAAATTGAGCTGATTGGACACAACGCGGTTGTTTGTAAACCCCAGAGAGCCTTCCCACATCCCAGCCCTGGGGCTGCTCACGGTATTTCCTCTGGCCTTCAAGTTTAGACTCAAGAAAACTGGAAAAATCCATCTGGCGTGGGCTGGGTTTAGAAATCTGGAATGCATGATCCCTTCAAGAAGAGCAGAAGGCCAAGTTGGTCTCTCAGAGTACTTTGTCCTGGGAAGTTCTGAGGCCTAAGACCCATTTTCCTGTCCGCTTGAACTGAGTTGTGGGGTGAAAAAAGAAATTTATTAGATGAGCTATCTGCTGTGGGAAATTTAGCTCTTTAGCCAGGTAGTGGCATGTATGAACCTAGTAGGTTTTGTTTTGTTTTGTTTTTTGGGCAGGGGCAGAGGGAGGAGAGAGGGGGGGGTGGTCAATAAATTAACTATGTTATCCTGATTCAAGCATATTTCAATCTCATTAAAAATCTAACTTGTGTAAGAAACACGTTATGAGTTTTATTTTAAAACATTGGTTTTATGAAATATCTTTACAAGGACACAATCATATTTTAGCACTTTTTGTGACATTACAAATATACCTTTCAATGCCCATGTGAAATGGATGAAAACATTATTAAGAACATACCCTTACAGAAACGGGAAATAAAATAAATGTTTTTAGTTAGAGTAAGCTTTGTTTCATGACAGCCCCCAAGTTTGAAACTGTAGTAAGCTTACGAGGGTGTTGGCTTTTGTTTTACTTAATATAAATTGTTATTGAACCAGTCACAAGCAAGATAAGCAGCTATTTTCATGGCTAGTCATGTTGATATGTGTATCTGGGTATATTTTCTACTTCATCTTTCTTTTTCAGTTGCTTATGCAAATTAGTTATGTTAGGACATAAAAGAGTGGCAGTTGGTTGGTTTTGGTTG
Source organism: Mus minutoides (assembly GCA_902729485.2). Lineage (NCBI taxonomy): Eukaryota > Metazoa > Chordata > Mammalia > Rodentia > Muridae > Mus > Mus minutoides. Next base: position 5,244,905 of record LR756421.1, read on the forward strand.
GATTAAATTTACTGACCACAGGCTTCAAGTCTGGGCTCACTGTTGTGTGATACAGTTACCCAGCTCGGGTACTGGCTCACTCTCTTGTTCATGTGATCAACTGCTGATGCCAAGATTTGTACTGTGGTGGTTTGGATGAGAGTGGTCCCATAGGTTCATATGTTTGAATGCTTGGTCCCTAGTTACTAGAACTGTTTGGGAAGGATTAGGAGGCGTGGCCTTGTTGGAGGAGGTGTGTCATTGGGAGTAGATTGCCTTTGGATCACGATGCAAAGCTCTTAGCTACTGCTCAAAGTGACATGCCTGTGTGCTTCCCACCAAGATGATAATGGAAAAACCCTATGAAACTGTAAGCAAGCCCCCAGTAAAATACCTTCTTTTATAAGAATTGCCTTGGTTATGGTGTTTCTTCACAGAACTGGAACAATGGCTAAGACACACGCTAAGCCCTGGAGATGATAGTTTGTTACTTCTCTTATTACCTGTGATCAAATACCCAGCAAGAAGCAACTTCAGGAACTATTCTGGCTCACAGTTAAGAGAGGATATAGTACATTATTGTAGGTATGATCAGTCAAGCAGCATTGAGAATCCCCTGGGATCCAAGCTTCTGGGCACGGCTGTGATGGGTTTTCTAGATTAGGTTAACTGAGGCATGAATACCCTCTCTAACTGGGTGGCACAATTCCTAGATTGAATAATTTAAAAAAGAAAAAAGTGAGCTGAGCCCTAGCACCTGCCACTCACCAGTTCCACTGTGGACACAAAGTGGCCAGCTACCTCATGCTCCTTCTGCCAGGACTTCCCTCAAATGGTGGACTCCACTCTCAAACTGTGAGCCAAAATAAGGCCTCCCCAAGTAAGTTGCTCAAAAGCAAGAGCCTTGGAGGGCATTTGTCATCCAAACTGCAACCGGTGGTGGTACCACATGTCTTTTGCATTCCAGAAGGGAACAGTCTGTGATGGGGGAGCCAAGCCTATTTTTTTTTTTAAGGCAAAATCTTGGGCAACACTATTAGACTGTTCAGGATTTGTGTGTTACACATACCCAACTTGAATGAGTTTAAGAGAAAGGAACTTACTGCTTACAGAACCTACTCAGTTTCAGGACAGACAGACAGACAGACAGACAGACAGAAGACAGCATAGCAAAGCCTCAGGGACTGTGTTGGCTTCCGTTGCTCCTCCTCACAGTCTCTCTGTGTGGTTCCTCACTCCTGCTATTTGCTTTACTGTTAAGTCTACATTTTCCACAAAAGAGAGGGACCAGCAGAAGCTTCAACTGAAAAATATTCCCAGTGTTCTCTGATGGACCTACGGGTCGAAGGTCAAATCTGAAGTGTGGCTCGAGGCTGGACTCACATCAGAATACAGCATCATTTAACATGGCCGCATGACTGAAGATGTGGAAGGCTTGGGTGGTGAGAGTTCCTGACTGCTGAGCTGTGTGCCTGGGGCACTGGGAGTACTGTGATGGAGCCCTCAGCACACAGAACATGGAATGATGCTGGAGGGACTATGGGGAAGGCAGGAGGTAGCCTGAGAGGAGGACCCAAGACCGACTGAAGGTCCAGGTCCAACTTTACATTGGAAATGTATGCCATTTATTGGAAGAACTAATAGAAAAAGATAAAAACGTGGCTTCAAAGGTGAATACTGAAATTATTCCAGAACCACAAGACTAAACTGAACTTCGAAATTGGATTTGACAGTCAATGACATCAAATTGCTTATTTTTATTAAGCTTTACACTTGATGTTCCAGTCGTCAATTAATTCTTCTTTATCTACGATGAGAGAAAGTGGGTCCTTTACATCTTTTTATGGGACTGGCTTCATGGTGAGCACATAGAAAGATTCTGCCCTGTTGATTGGTTTCTAATAACATAACATACACATCATTTGAGATGTAGTATATGTTTAGGCAATAAGCCTTCAAATGAGCTGATCTCTTGACTGGAAAATTAAATGTATGTAATTAAGATTCTCTGCAAATAGCATGGTTACCTTTGACATTAGTGCAGCAAGCCAAGGCCAGCTGTCACATGCATTGTTAGAGATTCATTTCTGATCTGGTGAAGATCAGCTTTGGGCTGTAGCATGCTTCAAGCTTGCAGCACGAGCTCTCCTGGCTCCCTCTGTATCAGGCTTTTGTTTTGGTATGCGTGATTAAGACTTTGGCTGAAGAAACCAAACATAAGGTTCAATCCAATTTAGTTCTTGCTCCAAGCGACTCTCCTTATTTGTTCAAGAATTTCAGACTGATTTCCCCCCCACCCCCCAACTTATTATGATCACTCATCCTTCATGTATTTCTTGGACAATAGGCACCCAGGGACTCTTTTTTTTTTTTTTTTGCTTTTTCGAGACAGGGTTTCTCTGTATAGCCCTGGCTGTCCTGGAACTCACTTTGTAGACTAGGCTGGCCTTGAACTCAGAAATCCGCCTGCTTCTGCCTCCCAAGTGCTAGGATTAAAGGCATGTGCCACCACTGCCCGGCTAGGGACTTGGGTTTGATTTACAATATGTATTGTTAGAGAATAGTCTGTGTTGGTTCAGCCATTCTTAATAGGGGCAAGTTAGATGGCTGGTATTTCAAGGGCACAAGCTCTTTAGGTCAAAGAACCACGTACAACACAGATATGTTCCTGGTCTAGAAGACAAAAAGTCATTTAGACTGTGCTTGTCACAATTTCAACAGGGTTCTGTTCACTGCTGATCCCTCTGATAACCTCAGGTCCTTGTAAAAATAACCTCAGGTCCTTGTAAAAGTCCTTAGATCGGTCTATACTTCATTATGAGTAACAAACCTGGATTCTAGAATCTCAGTCTGTGGCCTTGGCTCCAACACCAGCATTGCAGAGAATGGAAGCAACAATACACACCTATAGTCCCAGAGCCTGGGAGGTGGAAGCCAGAGGATCAGAAGTTCAAAGTTCTCCTCTGCTATGTAGCAAGTTAGAGGCCAGCCTGGGATTCATGAGACCTTATCTTAAAACCACTGTTTTCCCCCACAAACAAAAATTCTCTTATGTATTAAATTCATCAATCTATTTTTGGGAGAATCATAAAATCATGGAACTGAGAAACAAACCCAATTCTTTGGTGGCAGTTCTGTCCCCCCTTGTTAACTGGCTTTTTTCAGAAGCACTGGTGACTGTGTGTAGATGAATGTTAACATACTTAGACTTGACAAAAGTCACTTGACAAGCCAAAGGCATCAATACAAATAAGCCATCGTCTCCAAATTTTGAGTAAGAAAAAAGAACTATGTATTTATGTATTTTAAAATTATTTTGACAAAGAATCATAATAACAGACTATTAAAATGTTAGTTCACTAAGAGAGCCTAGAAACTGACCTACTCCAAAGCCTTCATTTCCAGATGCAAAGACTGACCTTCAACTGGCCACACCCAGACTCAGCCTTGTGGTTTCCACTTGACAACCCTCATCACAGACACCTTCACCCACTTTTGCCTGAATTTTAAATATTGCCATGTTTCAGACAGCATGGGAGAAAAGGGAGGGGGGACAAGGGATGGGGGAGGGAGAGGATTATTAAAGGGGTGGGTTTACTTCCTTAACTAATAGTCGTCAGCTTTAAAGGCAGACTCATTCTAACTGTTCTGTCATTCAAGGTAGTACTGAGTAATCCGACAGTAAGAAAGAGGAGCCTGCTGAAGGGAGAGATCTCCAGGGCTTCCAGACTAGATAGGCCAACTGAAGCAGACATGACAGGAGAGTTAGCAGTGTAAGGAAGAGGGAAAAACCCTCTGTATCCTTAGTGGGATCATCTCATATTGCTGGGTTGAGGTACTGTTCTTGAGGGACAGAGGCCACGTTCATGTGTGACAGAGTCTCTTGGGTTGGGAGTATGGGTGATCTTATACTCTGGAAAGGATCCTTCTCTACTTAATACACTCTTAGGGTCTGTCTACTTCTCTCTTTCTGGTGATTTAGAAGGAGGACAGAAAAGATAAACAGCTGAATACAGTGTAGACCAGGAAGCTTCGCTGATGACTTCGGGCAATAGTTATTTAAGAAGTACACACAACAGAAGCCATTTTTGACCTTATAGAGGTTATCTGGGAAGGTACACATGAGTGTGTATGCACACAAGCAAGTATGTGTGTGTGCACATAACAAACATTGTTTGATCATGAATAATCTTTCATGATGCTATCTCTTCACACTGACACACACTCTTCCGTAAGCTGTTGACTTTTGTCCTCAGTAAGTTTTTAGTGAGCCGAGACTGTTGAGTTGGATCCCACCTAACTAATCAAAGGCTTTGTATTTAAACTGATATTTAAAAAAAAAAAAGGTTTCCGAGGACATTGTGACGTCGAGAATGCTGTGTTTCACACACACTGTGGCTGTTTGCGTGAATGTTAATCCTGCAGATGGACGAGATCTCCCAGGGTTCCAGACTGGATGAAAGAACAGAGACACATGGCCGGAGAGTAAATAACAAAGCGAGGAAGAGGAAAAAGCACTTCGTTTTCTTCTGCCTGGAAAATAAATATGCAGACGTTTTAAAATCAATGACAGATGTAGACTATTTTTACAGTTAATAGCCATGGAGATAGTTGAGAAAACAAATAAACAAACAGAACCAAATTGCATCTGGAAACGTTTTCAGTGGAGGCCCAGTGAAGATGGAGTTGGATGATACATCCGGAGAGGAGCTGGGCGAGAATAGCTCTGAAGCTCAGGAGGAGATATTTTTGTTTTGCTGCGTGCCCAGAGAGAAGAAATAAAAAGCTAGTGTAAGGCTGATGCATGAATCCCCTGGCTTGGTGCTCCATCATACACAGCCTCTATTTATAGGACCATGAAGTGGCCATGAAGCCTGGGTAGCTCTGGTATAGCAGTTTCCAGGGAATGGAAAAAGGAAGGAGTTGTCTTTTGAGGACATGTGTCATAGATTGTAAGTATCATTTTAGTTCATATCCAGAAGTTAGACAAATGGCTACAGCTGGCTTCAAAAACCCTAGGAAGTAAGAGTGTTTCAGATGCCCTGATTCCTGACTAAACTCCCATCACTGTAGAAAATCACAGAGCAGGCAGGGACGACTATTGGGTTTCAACCACAGATGACTCTCACTCCTGTCTCCCTGAAGCCTTGTAAGTCTATAATTTTCAGTCCAGTACGAGCACGTCTTCAATGGGGCCTATTCTTCAGACTCACTTCCGAGTTGCACAAACACCTCTTAGTGCCACGGTTGTGGGTGCGAACTAAGGATGTTGGGAGAAGAGGAAAGCCAAGTGGATTTGAACTTGGCTGGCTTCACTGAAGTGCCACAGCTACACTGTGTGATCTCACCGGGACCCATGTGCCTCGCAGTGAGAACTTCACAGTTGCAAAACAAACTCCCTCTGGCACTGGAACTTAAGGAGTGGAGGCCAGATTCATTTCAAACTTTGAAATGCTTGGGACCACAGTCCCTGCTTCATGGCCTCCTGAGGTTTGCTCTTTCTGGAGTTTTAATAGGTGTCTTTAGCCCAGCAGGGGAGACTTGGCAAACCTGTGGTGGACTCCTTCCAGAAGCTTCCTTATCCTCTGGACAGGGGCCAAATTTGTCAGTGGGAAATAATCTTTAGAGGTATCATGAACTAAACTGTTTTGCCATGCTCTGAGCATTGGCTCTCAGTAATGAAAACGTAGGCTCGAAAACAGGGCATGGAACTGTCTCTCAAAATGGTTAGCAGGTGGCAGCGCCTGAGGCAAGACTTTGTGGAGCTCTTTAGAAACCTTCAGTGGACTTAGGCACACTGGGAAAAAGTGAGTCAAGACAGAGGCATGCCCGAGCTCTCATAGGAACGTGTTGAGGTAATTTTCCCCTGTGATCCTGTCTGTGTGGTTAAAGAGGAGGCTGTGTCTCGAGTTGCCTGTAGAGATGACATTTTTAACAGACAATCTTCAATCTAAATAGTCGTTACATTAGGGGTCTTTCCTGATCTTCAATTACCGTTCCTCCTCGTCTTCCCTCAGACGCTTTAAACATGATCTATAGGTTTCACTCACAGAGGTGTGTGTGTGTGTGTGTGTGTGTGTGTGTGTGTATGTGAGAGAGAGAGAGAGAGAGAGAGTGAGAGAGAGAGAGAGAGAGACCGACCCAGTGTGTAAGCAGGAAAGATGGACAGGAACACATAGGACACAGGTCACCTCAGCCCTGCTGAGGAACAGGATTGAGGTAGACTTGGGCAGACTTGTCCCTGCCTTTACTTCAAAGACATGCAGCTACTTTCTGTTTGGCTCAGGACTTGCATTGTGACCTAAGGTTGTCGTCAGGTCTTCTTGTACATGGGAGACCAGGAAGACAGTGTTAGCTCTAAGATGTTAAGCAGTTTTCTGAGGGTTGAAAAGTGTGCCCTTCTCCTGCTGTGCAAGCTCCATCCCTTGGCCTTAGCAGCTACAGCTGGTAAGTCACTTTCCAGAGCCCTAACTCTCCATGACTGTTTTACAGCCTAGGATGGAGGAGAAAGGGACAAGCAACTAAGGACAGCATGGTGCCTCCTAAATGTCCCCTCACTGAGAAGAAACCCTGAGAAACAAGGCCACAAGAAAGTCACTGTTTTTGGAAACTGCTCTACAGGATGTGAGCAGGGGCATGTGGGCCTGTACCTCAGATGAGCTCTCTCCTCTTGGGCCTCCCAGTCCATGGCTTTCTCAGAAGAGCAGGGCTCTGCTGTCTGCATGTTTTCAGTGGACAAAGCTCATCTGGTCCTTACTCTGTGGCCAGTTGCAGCTGAGCCCAGCTGGCTACAGCTGTGTGGGAGCTGTCTGAGAATGTCACTGGTCATGGAAGGTGTTTAATATTTGTAAGTGGAGTGAAAGGCTTGGTGCCAGGCTCAGCTAGCCATTGGAGCTTTCTATCTGCAATCTCCTGGTCACTGAGAGTCACTCCTGTGGAGTCCTAGTGAAAGAAGACCATGCCCTACTGTGATGTGGCTACAGCTGGGCCTCCGTCCCTCTGTACTCAGAGATGAATGTGTGAACCATTCTCATTGAGGCTTGTCATGGCTTCTCCTAGGAGCCGTCTCAGTAAGGCCATCAGCTCTTCAGTTATTTTGGAGTAAATTGTGGAATGGTTAGATACTGTGATTGATTGTGAGAGTTGTCTCTTGGTAAGGAGTACTCTTCCTTATGGTGTGTGTGTGTGTGTGTGTGTGTGTGTGTGTGTAACTCACTGTATTATGTCTCTGGAGCAGCCTGAGATCAGGAAGAAGTGAGATACTCAGGGAAAAGGGCACAGGTTGGCAGAAAGGTCTGAAGGATGTTTGGTTGTAGATAGATGAAGCGGGAAGGTTGGTTCATGATGTTCATGCTTGTGCATGTGCATGTGCGTGTATGTGTGTGTGTGTGTGCACGAGTGCACGCATGCGCGTGTGTTTGTAGGTCAGAAGACAGCTAGCTTTAGGAGTGGGTTATCTCCTTCCACCATGTGGGTCCTGGGAATTGAATTCAGGCTGTCAGCCTTGGTGCTGGTGCAGTTACCCATAGAGTCATCACCAACCCTATTGTAATGAGTGTGTTATGTTTAATCCTGATTATAACCGTGCCTGACTCCTGTGGATCAAAGACCAGGAAATCTATTGCCACAAGACTTGAGAAACTGGGAAACAAATTACCGTTTGAACTTACAATGTTTAATTACACCAAGTTTATCACCAAACTTCATTTACATGATTGGTGAACACAGTCCATGACCTCTGGTAACTGTTTAATGGTGGAGATCTAACTCTAACAGGTACCATTTATTACAGACAAACTGTGCCTATTGCTGTTAGACACACAAGCTAGTGCCTTCTTTCAGTTGAACCTTTGTCTTATTAAATGATGCTAAAAATGGCCTCTTGATGAAGCCTATTCATATAACATATACAGGACCTTCTGAATGTTTCTACCTACTTATTAACTTCTCATAAAGAAAGTCTAATTTCTTGGCACATATTTCTCTTGAGATTTTATAACACATAGCTACTATGGGTCAAGCATTTTTTTTTTCTTATGAAGCAGAAAGAAAAAATAAAATTACTATTGTCTTTCTTTCTTCTTTTCCTCTAGATGCAGCTGCCAAGAGTGAGACACAGGCGCAGAGCCCTGGATGGGCGCATGTCAGCAGCTCAGGTCCCATCACCAAGGGGCCTGGCTTAATGTCACATTTTCTTCAATCTCCGAAGTCCATAGACTTGATTGGCTCTCGACATTATACTTCCTTCTGTTTTGATGTTAAACCTACCACACTTGATGTGGGTCAGGGTTTTTGTTCTTGACGTTGTATTTCCCACATTTTCAAACTCTCCTGATCTAGAAGACATGTGCAGTTAATAGTAACAAACGCCAGACTAACTAACAGAGACGGACGGGCCCATTAGATTTTACTCAGGGTCTACTCAGCGCCTCATATCTGAAGTATCTGCCATGCTATTTAGTTTGATCATCGCTGAGATCAAGTGCTTGACACAAACTTTCTGGGGGAGGAGAGGTTTATTTTGCTTAGTTTCATGGTGGGGACAGTGTGTTCCAGTGATTGAACTCAGGTCTCCAAGGCTTGCATGACAAGCACCTTTACCTGCTGAGCCATTTTGCTGTACCCGAAAATTGCACAATCATGAAAGAACCTGAGAATGTAATTCCATCCAAGTTTACTTTCTGTCATGTGTTTTATTTGTTAAAACAGCATCATTCTAACCAGAAGATTAAACGGCAGTCACTTTAATATTGAACTATTACACTTCTATGCCTCGGTGTCCCTGTTAGTCACCAAGTCAGCAGTGTCAGCATTTGTTTCTTTGAAGAGATGTCTGTTCAGATTCATGAGTCATTTGCAAATTGGGCCACTGGAATAATTGGTGTAGAGAGGTAGGAGCAGAGTTTGAATTGGGAGAGTGAGCTGTGACTACATGCCAGGCTGCAGGTTGTCGCAGCTTGTTCTGTCCTTTGCTGTGAAGAAGCTTGCTGATCTGATGTGGTCCCACCAACTCTGTCCTTTTGCATGTGGACATCTGGGTGTGCCATCACCATTTGCTGAGTCTTCTTTACTAATTGTGTATTTTTGGTATTCCTGCTGTAGTCAGCTGATTATTTGTCTGTGGGCTTAATCCTGTAGTACTCTAGGATGCTTTAATGACTAGGGTGTCTAGTCTGGGATGGCTGAATATTTTGATATAAAGAAATCTGAGGATGCTAACATGCCTTAATTTTCTTCTAAGATTTTAGGGCTTTACAGGATTCTTTGTGACTACATAGAAACTTTAAATTTACTTTTTTCCCGGAGACTGGAGGGATGGTTCAGAGGCTAAGAGCCATTGCTTTTCTTGCAGTAGAACCATGTTTCATTCCAAGCACTGACATCAAGAGGCTTACAAGCACTTGAACTCCCAGCTACATGGGATATGACATGCTCTTCTAGCCTTTGAGGTCATCTGCAAAGACCTGTATATACACACAAAAACACAGACACCCACACACCCACACACAGACAGACAGACAGACACACACACACACACACACGATAAGGATGATATCAGCTCTATAGTTAGCTTAGAACACAGCATAGTATATCTTTGCTTATGGCTTTTAAACTATTTTTCATCAGTATTTTCTAGTTTTCAATGTGTATGTCTCTCACTGGAATAGATAGGCTCAACCCCAAGTCTTCATTGTTTCCACGTATTCCTTCTCTACGTCCTCTCCAGAGAGTTTGTCACTAGTGTGTAGAATGTGATCTGATGGTCACTGATTTGCCAATTCTGGGATTTTTCACCTGTGAGGAACTTGCTTTTTGTAGCGTTTTGTTGGTTTGTCTTAGTGGAATCCTTAAGATTTCCATTTTTGATGTCATTCTGCTAAAAAACAGAAACTGTTCTATTTCTCCCCTTAGATGTTTTTAATTCCCCCTTTTTTTGCCTCTTTGCTTTGCTTTGGACTTCAGCATCTTGATGACAGAAAGTGACAAGGGTTTGTTCCATTCTTGCTTTGTTCGTGATTTCAGAGCTAAAGATCTTAGCTCTGCGTTGTCGGGGTTGATGCTTTCTGCAGGCTCTTCAGGTCTGGGCTTCGTTCTGGTTTCTCTCTTTTCTGACTTTGTTGAGAGCTATTTATCTTGAAAGTACGTTGACTTTTATTAAGTACTGTTTATCTGTCTAGTGAGACACCGAGTGATTTTTGTACACCATTCTGCTAATTATAACTTCACATTAACTAGAGGCTCGTATTATGTATCTACTGACCCCTCCCTGTATTCCAGGACTACATCGCCCTGGTCATTCTGTGTGGTCCTTTTAGTGGTGTTAAGTTTGCTTTGTGTTTTGTGAGGATTCTTGGACCTATGTTTATCAGGAAGATTGTCCGATGGATTTCTTTTCTCATAGTGTCTTTGGTTTGGGCACCACAGTAATGCTGGCTTTATAAAACTAGTTAGGAAATATTCTTGATACTTTTGAAAAGTATAAGGAAAGTTGTTAGTTCTCCAATAAGTATTTCTTAGGTTGTGCCAGGGATACTATTTAGTTCTGAGTTTTCCTTTGCTTTGAGCTTTTCTTCATTTTTTTTTTTAAAGAGTTTTTTTTTTTTTTTTTTTAAATTTCTGACTCATACCCCTTATTGGATCTAGGTCAGATAAGACTTAAATGCTTCTGAGTGGGCTGCATCTTCAGAAACTTATCTGAGAACTAGGTTGTCCCGTTGTTGGTATGTAATTCTAGAAATATTTTATTTTTTTTATTAAAATTTTTTAATTTAAATTTTTTTCTCTTATCTATTACATCCTGACTGAAGTTCCCCCTCCTTTGTCTCCTTCCAGTACCTCCCTCCTCCAACCTCCCCACAACCACGCCTCTTCCACTTCCCTTCAGAAAAGGGCAGGCCTACTAGGGCTATCAACCAAACATAGCATACCAAGACCTTCCCTGGTATTAAGCCTGGATGAGGTAACCCAGTAGAAGGGTCTCAAAAGCAGGCAAAAGAGTCTGAGACAGCCCCTGCTCACACTGTTAGGGGTCCCACAAGGAAACCAAACTACAGAAACATCACATACATGCAGAGGACCTAGGTTAGACCCATGTAGGCTCTGTGATCCATGAGTCAGTCTATGTGAGCCTCGACTAGCCTAGGTTAGTTGGTTATACAGTTTTTGGTTTGTTTGTTTATTTGTTTTGTTGTTCTTGAACCTCCCCCCCCCCTCGGCTTCTACACTCCTTCCACCCCATCTTCCACAGGCTTCTCCAAAAATCTACCTAATGTTTGTGTTTGGCACCAGATCTCTGCATCTGTTTAGCTCAGTTGCTGGATGAAGTCTTTCTGATGACGATTACATTAGGTACTTGTATACAACCACAGCAGAGTATCATTAGGAAATCATTTCATTGACTGTTTTTTTCTGGACATATTTGCTTCTATTCTAGGTCCCTGGGCTATCCAACCTCTGGTTCCTGGTCCTCTAGGCAGTGTCACCCATGGGCTCCCTCTAGTGGCATGGGTCTCAAGATGGACCAGTCATTGGTTGGCCACTCCCACAATTTGTGCCCCACGTTTACCCCAGCACATCTTGCAGGGAGGACAAAATTGTAGGTCAAAGGATTTGTGTCTGGGTTGGTGTCCCAAACCCTCCACTGGAAGTTTCACCTGGTTACAGGAGATGTCCGGTTCAGGCTCTGTATCCCCCATTACTAGGAATCTTGGCTACGGTCACTTTTTTAGATTCCTGTGACTTTTAATTGTATTAGGTTTCTACCTTAACCCTGAAATGTCTCCCTGCATGCTCACCCCCATTCCAGTTGTCTCTCTCAGTACTTTCTCCCTTCAGCTTTTCTCAACCTCTTCCCTCCTGTTCCCATTCCCACCACATCCAGGACACCCAGGGTATCTATTCTATAAGATTTATAATCTAAGGGAGATTTATGCATCCCTTCTAGAGCACCCCTTGTAACTCTTTGGGTCTATGGATTGTAGAGAGATTATCCTTTAGTTTGCAGCTAATATCTACTTGTAAGTGAGTACAAACCATATTTGTTTTTCTGGGTTACATCACTCAGGATGTTTTTTTTTTTTTTTCTAGTTCCATCCATTTTGCCTGAAATTTTCATGTTATTATTTTTTTAAACAGCTAAGAATTATTCCATTGTATAAATGTACCACATTTTCTTTATCCATTCTTTAGTTGAGGGACATCTAGGTTGTTTCCAGTGTCTGTATATTATGAATAAAGCAGCTATGAATATAATTGAGCAAGTGTCCTGTGGTAGGACGGAACATCCTTTGAATGTGTGTACACACACATACACACACACACACACACATATATATTAATGGATAGCCTATGGATATATATTATGTCCAGGAGTGTTATAGCTGGGTCTTTAGGTCAATCATTTCCCAATTTTCTGAGACATGTTGATTTTTAAAGTGGTTGTACTAGCTTGCATTCCTACCAGCAATGAAGGAAATGTTTCCCCTTGCACCATATCCTTACCAGCATGAGCTGTCATTTGTGCTTTTGATCTTAGCCATTCTGACAGATATAAGATGGAATCTCAGAGTCGTTTTGATTTATATTTTTCTGTTGGTTAAGCATGTTGAACATTTATTTAAGTGATTCTTATTTAAGATTCCTCTGTTGAGAATTCTCTGTTTAAATCTCTGCCCTGTTTTTAAATTGGATCATTTGGTTTGTTGATATCTCGTTTCTTGAGTTCTTTATATATTTGAGAAATTAACCCTCTCTCAGATGTGGAATAGGTGAAAATCTTTTCCCATTCTGTAGGCTGCCCTTTTGACCTATTGGAGGCGACCTTTGCCTTACAGTAGGTTTTTTTTTTTTTTTTTTTTTTGCATCATGAGGTCCCATTTATTGTTGATCTTAGTGCCTACATTATTGATGTTCTGTTCAGCAAGTCATCTCCTGTGCCAATGCATTCAAGGTTTTATATTGAGGTCTTTGATCCACTTGGATTTGAGTTTTGTGTAGGGTGATAGATATAGATCTAATTGCATTCTTCTTCATGCAGACATCCAGTCAGTCCAGTGAGAATTGTTGAAGATGCTTTCTTTTTTTTCCATTGTATATTTCTGGCTTCTTGATAAAAAATCAGTTATCCTTAGGTGTGTGGAATTCCTTCTGGATCTTCATTCAAATTTCCATTGATCAACCTGTCTGTTTTTATGCCAATACTATGTGATTTTTTTATTTATTACTATTGCTCTGTAGTAGTGCTTGAAATCAGGGATTTACATTTAGAAGTTCTTTTATTGTGCAGGATTGTTTTAGCTGCCTTGGTTCCCCTTCCCCCATAGGGAGTTGAATGCAGTTCTTTCAAGGTCTGTAAAGAGTTGCATTGGAATGTTGATGGGGATTGAGTTGAATCTGTGGATTGCTTTGCTTTTTACTAGGTCAATTCTACCAATCCATGAGTTTGGCAGATCTTTCCATCTTCTAACATCTTCAATTTCTTTCTTCAAAGACTTGAAATTATTGTCATACAGGTTTTTCACTTGCTTAGTTAGAGTCACACCAAGGTATTTTATATTATCTTTGGCTATGGTGAAGGGTGCTATTCCCTGATTTCTTTCTCAGTTAATCATTTTTATGTTAATCATATGTATAGGAGGGCTACTGATCTTTTCGAGTTAATCTTGTATTCAGCCAATTCACTGAATTTTTTTTTTTCTTTTTAATCACCAGTAAGAGTTTCCTGGTAGGATTTTTGGGATTGCTTATGTATATTATAATATCATCTACAATAATAACATTTTGATGTCTTCATTTCCAATTCATATTCCTTTGGTATCCTTCGGTTGTCTTATTGCTCTAGCTAAAACTTCTAGTACTACATTGAATAGTTTTGGAGAGATTGGCCCAACATGTCTTATTTTAGTGGAATTGCTTTGAGTTTCTCTCTATTTAATTTGATATTAGCTATAGACTTGCTTTATATTGCCTTTGTGTTTGGTATGTTCCCTGTATCCCTGATCTCTCCAAGAGAGATCTCTTCTTTTAACATGAAGGAGTGTTGGATTTTTGTCAATGGCTTTTTCAGCATCCTATGAAATGTTCACGTGTACTTTTTTCTTTTAGTTTGTTTATATGGTGGGTCACAGTGACAGATTTTTGTATATTTAACCATCCCTGCATCTCTGCTTGATTGTGGTGAATGGTCTTTTAGTATATTCTTGGATTCAGTTTGCGTGTATTTTATTGAGTATTTTTGGATGAATGTTTATGAGGGAAATGTCTGCAAATCTCCTTCTTGGCTGAATCTTTGTGAGATTTGAGTATCAGGGTGACTACTGCCTCATAAAATATTTGTTTCTATTTTGTGGAATAATTTTAGTAGTATTGGCATTAGTTCTTCTTTGAAAGTCTGGTAGAACTCTGGAAGTCAGTCTGGCGGTTCCTCAGAAAATTGGGCATAGTGCTACCGGTAGATCCAGCAATACATCTCCTAGGCATATACCCAGAAGATGTTCCAACAGGTAAGAAGTACACATGCTCGACTATGTTGATAACAGCCCTATTTATAATAGCCAGAGGCTGGAAAGAACCCAGATGTCCCTCAACAGAGGAACGGATACAGAAAATGTGGTACATTTACACAATGGAGTACTACTCAGCTATTAAAAACAATGAATTTATTAAATTCTTGGGCAAATGGATGTATCTGGGGGATATTATCCTAAGTGAGGTAAGCCAGTCACAAAAGAAGTCACTTGATATGCACTCACTGATTAGTGGATATTAGCCCAGAAACCTAGAATACTCAAGATACAACTTCCAAAACACAAGAAAATCAAGAAGGAAGACCAACTTGTGGATACTTCTTTCCTCCCTAGAATAGGGAATAAAATATCTATGGACAGAATTGCAGAGACAAAGTTTGGAGCTAAGACAAAAGGATGGACCATCCAGAGACTGTCCCACCCGGGGGTCCATCCCATAATCAGCCACCAAACCCTGACACTATTGCATACACCAGCAAGATTTTGCTGAAAGGACCCTGATATAGCTATTTACTGTGAGGCTTTGCCAGTGCCTGACAAATACAGAAGTGGATGCTTACAGTCATCTATAGGATGGAACACAGGGCCCCCAATGGAGGAGCTAGATAAAGTACCCAAGGAGCTGAAGGGGTCTGCAACCCTATAGGTGGAACAACAATATGAACTAATCAGTATCTCCAGAGCTCATGTCTCTAGCTGCACATGTATTAGAAGATGGCCTAGTTGACCATCATTGGGAAGAGAGGCCCCTTGGTCTAGCCCCTTGGTTAGTTCAGGGGAACCTCAGGGCCAAGAAGTGGGAGTGAGTGGGTAGGGGAGCAGGGCAGGGGGAGGGTATAGGGGACTTTTGGGACAGCATTTGAAATGTAAATGAAGAAAATATCTAAAAAATTTTTTTTTAATAAAAAAAAAAGAAAGTCTGGTAGAATTCTGAGCTAAAGTTCATGTGGCTCTGGTGTTTTTTTTGTTTGTTTGTTTGTTTTTTTGTTTTTTTGGTTGGGAGACTTTTAATGATTGTTCTATTTCGTTTGTTAAGATAAGTCTATTTGCATTGTTTATATTTGACCTTGATTCAACTTTGGTGAATGTCATCTACCAAAAAATTTGTCCATTTCTTTTAGGTTTTCCTAAAGTACAGTTTTTGAAGTATAACCTAATGACCCTTAGGATTTCTGTGGTTTTTGTTGTTATGTCTCCATATTTGTTTCTGATTTTGTTAATTTGGATATTTTCTCTCTGCCTTTTAGTTAGTTTGGCCAAGGGTTCATTCTGTCCATTTTTTTTTCAGAGAAAAAACTCTTTGTTTCTTGGATTCGTTGTATTGTTATCTTTGTTTCTATTTTATTGATTTCAAGCCTAAGATTGATTATTCCCTGCTCTCTACTCTTTCTTCTTGGATGTGTTTGCTTCTTTTTGTTCTAGGGCTTTACGGTGTGTTTTTCAGTATAAAATATCTCTAATTTCTTTATGAAAACATTAGTGCTATAAACTTCCCTCTTAGCAATGCTTTCATTGTGCCCCATAACTTTGGGTATGTGGTGCATTCACTTTCATTGAATTCTAGGAAGTCGTTAATTTTTTTCTTTTTTTTTTTTTGCCTTAACCCAGTAGTCATTCAGCAGAGAAGTGTTTAGTTTACAAGAGTTTGTAGGCTTTCTGTTGTTTCTGTTGTTGAAATCCATCCTTAATTTTTGGCAGTCTGATAGGATACAGAGGATTATTTTAATTTTCCTGTGTCTGTTGATACTTGCTTTGTGACTGAATATTTGGTCAATTTTGGAGAAGGTTCCATGAAGTGTTGAAGACAAGGTATATTCTTTTGTGTTTGGGTGAAATGTTCTGTAGATATCTGTTAGTTTCTTTGAGTTATAATGACTTTTAACTTGTCTTGATGACCTGTCCATTGGTGAAAGTTGGGCGTTAAAGTCTCTCACTATTAATTTGTAAGATTTGATATGTGATTTAAGGTTTAGTAGTTTTTTTTTTTTTTTCCAAATGTGGGTGCCTTTGCATTTGGGGCATAGATGTTTAGCATTGAGATGCCAGCTTGGTGGCTTTTTCTTTTCATAAATGTGGTGTATCCTCTTCATTTAAAAAAATTTTTTTTTGGTTGGTAGTCTATTTTGTTAGATATTAGAATGATTATCTAGCTTACTTCTTGGGTCTATTTGCTTGGAAAATCTTTTTCGAGCCCTTTCCTCTGTCTAGCTTTGATGCTGAGGTGTGTTTTTTGTGTGTAGCACAATGACAGATCCCATTTTTACATCCTTTCTCTTAGCCTGTGTCTTTTTATTGGGAAATTGAATCCATTGATATGGAGAGATAATAATGACCAATGATTCTTGATAAAAAATACTATTATTTTGTTGTTGTTGTTGTTTTTGGTGGAAGTGTGTGGGCAGGTGTGTTCCTATTTTTTGGTTTTGCTTGTATGAGATTATTTCTCACATTTTTGTGGTTTTATTTTGCCTCCTTGGGATGGAATTTCCTTTTTATTATCTTCTCTAGGGTTGGATTTGTGAATAGATATCATTTAAATTTGATTTTGTTATGGAATATCATGTTTTCTCCATGTATGGTGATTGAAAGTTTTGCTGGGCATAGTAGTCTAGCCCGACTTCTGTGATCTCTTAGAGACAATCAGACATCTGTCAAGACCTTCTGGTTTTTAGAGTATTCATTGAGAAGTCAGGTATAATTCTGATAGGTCTGCCTTTAATTGTTACTTGGCTTTTAGTATTTCTTTGTTCTGTATGTTTAGTGTTTTGATTATTATGTGGTGATGGGACTTTCTTTGTCCCAAATAGATGGGACAATCTATTTGATGTTCTGTAATCTTTCTGTACCTTTATAGGCATGTCCTTCTTAAGGTTAGGAAATTTTTTTGTATGATTTTGTTAAAAATATTTTCTGGTTCTTTGAGCTGGGATTCTTCTCCTTCTTCTAGTTCTATTATTCTTAGGTTTGGTCTTTTCATAGTGCCCCAGATTTCCTGGATGTTTTGTATCAGGAATGTTTTAGATTTAACATTTTCTTTGACTGATGGATCAATTTCTTCAATTGTATATTCCATGCCTGAGATTCTCTCTTCCATCTTTTATATTCTTGATGCTTTCATCTGTAGTTCCTGTTTGCTTACCTATATTTTCCATTTTCAGTTTGTTTTTTTATTGCTTTTATTTCTATTTCCAGGTTTTGAACATTTTTTTTCTCATTTCCTTCACCAATTTGTTTTTTTCTTGTCTTTCTTGAAGAGATTTATTTATTTCCTCCCATTGTTTATTTTCATTTTCCTTGATTTCTTTAAGGAACTTATTATTTTCCTCCAGTTGTTTGTTTGTGTTTCCTTAGGAGATTTTATTAATTTCTTCTTTAAAGGCCCTTATCATTTTCATAAGCTTTGTTGGACTATCTACGGCTTTCTGTAGTAGGATAACTTTGCTGTAGTGGTGGCATATTACCCTGGCTGTTGTTGACTGTATTTTTACGCTGGCCTCTAAGCATCTGGGTTTTGGGTAATTATAGGTTTAGGTGCTGATTTCTGAGTTTATCTTGGATAGATGGTATGTTCTCTCCTTGTTTTTTGTTTTCTTTTTGGTCTTCTAGCCTGAATGGCTTATGGTGCTGATGACTGACAAGCCCTTATGTCCAGTAGTGTGTCTCTGATGGGGTTTTGGGTGCTATCTTAGTTTGGATTTTATTTCTGTGAAGAGATGCCATGACCAAGGTTTACTTGGGGCTTGCTTACAGTTTCAGAGGTTTGCTCCATTATCATGATAGTGGGAAACATGGCAGTGTCCAGGTAGACATGGTATTGAAGAAGGAGCTGAGAGTTCTGTATTTGATTCTGCAAGTAGTAGAAGGGAACTGTGCTATTGGGTATACCTTGAGCATATATTATCTCAAAGCCCACCACCACAGTGACACACTTTCACCACCAAGGCCACACCTCCTCCAACAAGGCCACACCTCCTGATATTCTCACTCCATATGGGCCAAGCATTGGAAAACATGAGTCTGGGTGGGGGTAGGGGGGAGGTCATGCCTATTTAAACTACCATATTCCATTCCTAGGCTCCTATAGGCTTGTAGCCATAACATAATGGAAAATGTATGTAGTCCAACTTCAAAAGTCCCAGTAGTCTATCATAGTCTCAACACTGTTCAAAAGCTCCAAGTTCAAAGCCCCTTCTGAGGTTAATGTAATCTCTTAACTGTAATCCCCTATAAAAGCAAACTAAGGGCTGGTGGGATGGCTCAGTGGTTGGGAGTGCCGACTGCTCTTCCGAAGGTCCAGAGTTCAGATCCCAGCAACCACATGGTGGCTCACAGCCATCCGTAGCGAGGTCTGATGTCCTCTTCTGGAGTGTCTGGGGACAGCTACAGTGTACTTACATATAATAAATAAATAAATCTTAAAAAAAATAAAGCAAAATAAAAAAAACCCAGATCACATACTTCCAACATAAAATGTCACAGTATATATATTACTGTTCCAAAATGTAGGGAAGGGAGCATAGAGAAGAAATACTTATTCAAAGCAAGACCAAAAACTAGCTGAGCACACTCAGATACTGCATCTCCATGCCTGATGTGAAAATGCTCTTCAGATCTCCAACTTCTTCCAGCTTTGTTGGCTCTAACACATTTCTTTCTCTCAGTCTGGTTTCCCTCCCTCTCAGCAGCTTTCCTTAGCTCTGGCATCTCAAACATCTTGAGGTCTCCAAGGCAGTCCAGACTTCATCCTCACAGCTCCATGCAATGGCATTTCTAAGCCTCCTTGCAGAAATACTCCTACCATATATCTGGCCTCAGCAGCTCTCCTTAGCCGTGGAAGGAAATTCTAGCCTTGATTCTAAAGCCCAAACCTGCCAAAGCTACTATATTCTTCTGCTTGCTGGGACTGGAACACGGCCCCCTCATCCAATTACATCTTTACAGCTTCGTTTTTTTCCATGGTTTCCTTCACTGCCTAAACTTGACTATCCTGGAACTTGCTCTGTAGACCGGGCTGGCCTTGAACTCAGAGACCTGTTTGTCTCTGTCTCCTGAGTGCTGGGGTTAAAGGTGTGTATCACCATGCTTGGACATTCTTTCCTTTAATGCCTTTTAAGAAGATGGAGGTTTAGCTGGGTAGATCTTGCCCCAAGGTCATCATCCCCCTAATCCTATTTAATATCTTTAATATGTTCATCTCTGTGAACATATTAAGCTCTATTCTACTTCCTGGTGTCCCTCTAACTCTTGAACCTTATAGTTTGTATTTTTCCTTTCTAAGCTTGCTATGTTTCTTCAAAATGCTCTTCATAGGAGTGAACCACAGGACAGAATCTATAAGAGGGTATTTTGAGGTTTCCTTTGCCAATGCAATTAATCTCAATCTTTTTACCTTAACCACAGGCACACTCCTTGGACAGTGGCAAAAAAAGCAGCCACATTCTTCACCAAAATATCACAAGAACAATCTTTAGGTAACATACTAAAATTCTTTTTCTTTTGTTGTTAGGATTCATTCTTTCTTTTTGTAGTTCCCCCTGTTGAAGGCATCTCTCATACTGAAATGAGACAGAGCTGTGCATCCACAGTTGTTCTTTATGTCCTCATTTCCAGATGTTTAACATTATCTCATGGTTGTTCTGGAAACAATAGGAAGTTTCCAAGTAAATGCATGAAAAGACAGAACAAATACAAAATGTAATTGTTTACTAAAATAACACTAGGGGTTTTCATCTTAGGGTAGCAGGAAGCTGTTGCTCAGAAAATATACTATATATATCTCTAGAAAATTATTTTTATACTCATCTATACTGTGTCTAGAGCTAATGTCAAAACAAGAATAGTAATTCAGAAGAATAGTAGAAGTTTCTTCTACAAAGCTGTCCAAAGAAATTAATATACAGCCAATAAATAGGCCAAAAGATGCAGAATGGCAGAAACAAGACTGGGTGATCAATGATTAATTGATGATTGAAGAAGTAGAAGCCAAGGCTTCAAGGATCAATGTGTGCTGGGACAGCTACCTCATATGATGATACAACAGTGACCTTGACCCTTACTTGACCTTACTATGTATTATATCAGAAATTCAAACAGCGATAGATCACACTTCATATAAAATGAAAATATTAAGCTTCATTAACAAAGGGCATAAATAAGATCTCTTTGATCATGGGTTGTACAAAGATTTCTTATATAGAACATTAAAGAAATGGCCTATAAAATATTAATAAATTGCTACCCATCAAAATTAAATGCTTATGTTCTTCAAAAGAAATAAAAGAAATGTGGTTAAAAAAATAGTTACAAACACAAAACTGTTAAAATAAAAGAAAAGCAACAAGCCTATGTCCTGAGGAGAGATCTATAGGCACAAGTATATGCAAATATGTGTTCCTCTAAACAGAATATTGTTCAAGGAAGTTTTCTGTAGGGCATACATGGACAGTGTAAGTGTTATACAATGCCCAGTGCTGTGAGGACCACAGTGGGAGCACAGTCACCCTCATCCAGCTGGGGGAGGGATCTGGAATGATACCCTACTTAGGAAACAGCTCATGGGTGTCTTCCAAGATTGCCTGTTCCCTGACACACAGACCTGCAGCTGGAGAAGCAGGTGCCTTCCTGAGTGTGGTTTGAACAGTTCACAGGCAAAGTTTATAGTTTTTTAATAATCACAGAACCCTGGAAATACCATGGACACCCTGCAGGCTTCCCTGTAAACTATGACAAGGAGCTTTGAGGACTAGACCAGGTGGTGATGGTGACAGCGTACTGTCTAGTGTTCTTTTTGTAATGGAAAGCTTCCCATGGAACACATGGTCACTTGGGAATCCATGGGTGTTGTGTGGAATTTTTTAAAATTTAATTAATTAATAATTATTTGAGACAGAGTCTCACTATGTAGCTCTGGATGGCCTGGAATTCACTATGTAGGTCAGGCTGGCCTCAAGCCCACAAAGATCCATCTTCCTTTGCCTCCCAAGTAATTGTAACAAGTTTGCCATCAACATACCCTGCTAAATGCAATATTTTTAAATTCTCAAATTCTTGAGCAAAGTTTTCTGTAATTTTTTTCATTAAACTTTTATTTTGTCACCTCTTGTTAAGGAAAAGATTCAGATAAAGGAGTATCTCATTTATTGTGCAGAAAAACTGACCCATGAACAGCCAGATCTTGTGTGAGTTGGTGACAGATCAAAATCTCTGGTCATGAATGATAAAGTGTATAGAATCTAAAGAATAACATAGACATTGATGCTTTTTATCCATTCTTTTTTCCAGAGCTGAGGACTGAACCCAGGGCCTTGCACTTGCTAGGCAAGCGCTCTACCACTGAGCTTAATCTACAACCCCTTTTAATCCATTTTTATGTTGTAAAAATCTTCCAATCTTTCACACCAGCCTTTGGGATCACCTAAGGGAAGTATGCATGTGACCACACACACACACACACACACACACACACACACACCACAGTATCTTACCACATCTATTCAGCTATTCAGTATTAAGAAGGCAGTTATTTTCATTTTATAGTTCATGGACAGAGTTAGATTTATTCCTAACAATATGGTCCTCTTTGACTCAGAGTAAGTTCTTTTATTTTTAAATGTTTCCTCCTCCTCCTCCTCCTCCTCCTCCTCCTCCTCCTTCTTCTTCTTTTCCTCTTACAAAATCACATGTAATTCAGGCTGGCCTCAAACTCGTATGCAGACAAAGAATGACTCTCAATCCTCTTGCCTTTACCACTCCAAATCTGGGATGACAGGTTTGCAGCAGCACCCCCCCCCCCAGCCCCCAATCCCCAGATAATTTTATCTGGCAATGGGGACTGAAGCCAGGATTATGGATTCAAGGGACTCTCCTTCTGCCCATGGAGCTCCAGCTCCGGCTCTGCCATGTGAGCAGTCTCTAAACCCTTCAAGAGTCTAGAGCAGAGGCAGAAGGACAGATTAAACACTTCCCACATCACCGTCTTCCACTGTGTTCTGAGTATGTCGACTTCTCATTATCTGTTTGAAGTCAGGCATGCTCATTAGCTTGTGTTATGAGCAGATGAATGGCGAGGTGGCTGCCTGCCAGGTAGCCTTGTGCTCACAGCTTACTCCCACGCACTCCTACAGCTCTGTGTACTCAGGGCGACCTATAAAGGTCTGAGCGATAATGAGTAAAGGCAGTTGAATGGAGCATGGCCCGGAGGTGATGCTTAATCTTTCTCTCTTACAACAGATGTATATTTATGTAAATTCCAAGAAACTCAGAGAACATGCAATGCTGTCTGTGTTTCAGGGTTGTTTATATAGGTGAGGAATTTCAGTGAGAGGCAGCCCAGTCATGCCCCGTCTTGGTTCAAACACACCTGTCACTCTAGCTGAAAACACCGCACACCAATTGCAATGCTCTCGCTCCTGATGAGTGTCTGCTCATGCCTCATCTCCGGATAGCTGACACTGGCTGTATTCTTTGAAAGGCACAGGATACCACCTTGTAGGTAGTCTTTCTTTTTCTTTTTGCTGAGTGTAAGCAAAATAAAAAAGAGACATATTCTATTGGACAACAACTTACATTTTTTCTTCTAATTTTAGAGCACATTTGTTACATGTTAACTTCAACTTTCCAATTTTTTTCTTTATAAAGACTTATAATTTCTTATACTTAAGATATTCACTTACTGTGAACATGTGAGGTCTCCCAGGTCGCTTGGTTTATGTGATGCCGACAGGTGGCCCTGTAGCCAGTCCCCGCCTCACAGGGAACTTGCTGTATAGATTATACCAGTTGCGTGAGACTGCACACATAACCACACAATGGGAGGGATTACAGGAGGACAGAAATGTCTGTACTTTATTTATAGTATCATTGTGAGGAAGAAAAGCTGTAAGTCAGCCCTGCCTGGGTGTGGGCTTGAAAGAATCCACTCAGAACGATGTGTGTTCCCTTGACGTCGCCTTGTTAAAGCTTCCGTGTCTCCCGTGGCTTATTAGTTCACAATGTTTGGACAAACATCAATTACCACGCACCAAAACGTTTCCAGTTGTGTGGGGCTATGAGTGGCAGAGACCAGAAAGACACGAGAGGCCTGGGAACAGAGCCATGGAGCGCACCAGAAGCTAAGGAGGCAGGCGACAGAGGGGTGCTGCATGCTCTGTATGGAGATAGTGGGATCCTTGTAGAGTGTGTGGAGTTATTAAGCATTTAATTATTTAGCAGAGTGATGAAGACCAGTTTGTTGGGAACTTAAGCTATCCATAGGAGTTTTTTTTTACTTTAAACCTAGATTAGTTGTTGGACTAAAACGACAGGCTGTGGAGGTGGCAGAGTGGATGGAGTGCTCAGTCTGATGGCCCGAGTTGAATCCTCAGGACCTACAGGTTGGGAAGAGTAGAGCGGACTCACTTGCCTTCTGACTCTCACACTCAGGCCTTGTCCCTCCCATACTTACATACAAATGAACAAATAAACGTGGTTGGTTCTCATTACAGAAGAAAGTGAGCCGAGTGTGTGAATCTGCTGTCCAAATCGCAAGCGGCAGAAAGTCACGAAGCATCTCACTGTCATCTGAGAGCTACAAAGGCTGTTGGAAATTTTCTCAGAGGGCTTAAGACTTCCTCAAAAAACTATTTATTTAATTACTTTTATTCTTGAGATTATAATTACATCATTTCTCCCTTCCTTTTCCCTGCCCCCCCCCATATACCCCTCCTTGCTGTCTTTCAAATTCATGGCCTCTTTCTCCGTGAATTGTTTTTACATGTGTGTATATATGTATGTGCATACACAGCTCTGCATACAACCTGATCGGTCTCTATGTTGTTATTTGTATGCATGCTTTCAAGGATGGGCCCTTGGGATTAGATAACGATTTGGTGTGCTCTTCCCTGGGGGAAATTCTCTCTCTGGCTTGAAGCATTCTTCAGTTGCCTGCATTCTTTCTGTAGGTTTGGGACCTCGGGGTCTTTTTCTTATCTACTTTAGCAAGTCTGCTGTTTCCGTCCCTGCTCAGCTCTTGTTCAGGCAATCTTACTGGTGAGATTTGATTGGTGTAGCTTCTGACACTAGTGTGAGACACAGTCTCACAGCAAACTCTCCGATCCTCTAGCTCTTACAAGCGTCCACCTCTGTTTCTGCAGTGCTCCTTAGGTGCGGGACTGTTTTGTAGAAGTAGATGGGACTGGGCTCGGAAACTCTGCATTGTGACTGTGGTTTACTGACTGGCCTCCATCTGTCTCGAAGAGAAGTTTCCTTGATGAGCGACGAGGACAACATTTATGTGTGGCATTTTTTGTTTGTTTTGAAAAGATTGTTTAATGTACATGTGCACCACATGCACATGAGAACCCGTGGACGCTAGAGGAGGGCATTAGATTGCTGGAACTGGAATTACATGCAGTTATGAGCCATGTGACGTGTCCTGGGTTAAAGCTGGGTCCTCTGTAGGAGCAGAAATCACTCTGAACATCTCTAGCCCCCCAAAAGACTTGTTTTAAACAGTAAAAATGATAAATTGATTCTTTAATGTGAATGTTTGAAAGTATTTAATTTGTAGTTAATGATGCCCAAGAAAAATAGCTGCAGGACTGTACTACATTGTGAATATATGGCATTTCTTGCGTTGGAGAGTAGTCTACCGGGGCATTATCTACTACACAGCTGGGTCTATGAGAAGCTGGACTTGATTCATGGACAAATTCATAGCAGTTGTTGTCGCTGATTACCATGGCAACAGACAGTGCTCTGCTCCAAACTTCTCTCAGTTCGAGCTTGTCTGATAGTGCCTGGGTTTGCAAAACCAGTTGATCATCGCAGAACTAAAACTCAACGGTTTTCTTCAATTGCCTTTATGTCAAACCAAAGGCTGGCTTTTTGGTGAATTTCTTCTTTTTTTTATATTTTTATATTTTTATTTTATAATTATTTACATTCAAGTCTTTGCCCCCACCCCACCCCCCAGTTCTCCCTTCCACAGTTCCTCATCCCATTCCTCTTCTCCCTTGCCGCTGAGAGGGTGCTCTACGCCCAAACAGGCCTCCCCCTCCCCTGGGACCTCAAGTCTCTTAAGCGCATCTTCTGTCACTGAGGCCAGGCTAGGCAGGCCTTACATATGTGCCAGGGGCTCTTATCAGCCTGTGTATGCTCCTGGTTGGTGGCTCAGTCTCTGGGAGCTCCCTAGGGTCTGGTTTAGTTGAGAATGTTGGTCTTCCTATGGAGTCATTCTCTCTTTCAGCTTCTTCAATCCTTCCCCAAATTCAACCATAGGGATCCCTGACTTCAGTCCAGTGGTTGGATGTAAGTATCTGCATCTGCTTCAGTCAACTGCTGGTTGAGTTGTCCTCAACTCTCAGAGGACAGCCAAGCCAGGCTCTTGTCTGTAAGCAGATCACAGCTTAGTAGTGTCATGCCTTGGTGCCAGTCTCTCCCCCTAACCCCATGAGATGGAGCCCAAATAGGGCTAGTCATTGGATCACATTTGCTTCAGTCTCTGCTCCACTTTTGTCCCTACAGTTCTTCTAGACAGGAATAATTCTGGGTCAGAATTTTGACTGTGGGCCCACAAACCTGTCCCTCCACTTGAGGCCCTCCACATCTACTGGAGGTGGAGTCTTCAAGTTCCTTTTCCCCAATGTTGGGCATTTTGGCGAAGGTCAACACACAATGAGTCCTGAGAGTGTCTCACCTCCCAAGTCTCTGGTACTTTCTAGAGGGTTCCTACCTCCCACTCCCTGAGGTTGCTTATTTCCATTCATTCTCTAAGCCCTCTGGGCTTCTCTCCTGTCCCCTCCCTCCCATATCTGATGCTGTTCCTCTGTTCTCCTCCCCTCTTCCATCCAGGTCACTCCCTCCATCTGACTCCTGTGATTATTTCCTTCCCCCTTCTAAGTGGAACTGAAGCATCCTCACTTAGGCATTTCTGCTTGTTACACTTCTTACAGTCTGTAGGTTGTATCCTAGATATTCTTACTTTTTTTGGCTAATATCCACCTATCAGTAAGTACATACCATGCATGTTCTTTCCGGTCTGACTTACCTCCCTCAGGATGGTATTTTCTAGTTCCATCCATTTGCCTGAAAGATTTATGATGCTCTTGTTTTTAAAAGCTGAGTAGTATTCCATTGTGTAAAAGAACCATATTTGTTTTGTATCCATTCTTTAGTTGAGGGACATCTGGGTTCTTTCCAGCTTCTGGCTATTAAAAATAAGGCTGTTATGAACATAGTAAAGCATGTTCCCCTGTGGTATGGTGGAGCATCTTTTGGGTATATGCCCAAGAGTGGTATAGCTGCATCTTCAGGTAGAACTACTTCCAATTTTCTGAGGAGCTGCCAGACTGATTTCCAGAGTGGTTGTACCAGTTTGCAATCCCACCAGCAATGGAGGAGTGTTTCTCTTTCTTCACATCCTCCCCAGCATCTGCTGTCACTTGAGTTTTTAATCTCAGTCATCCTGAATGGTGTGAGGTGGAATCTCAAGGTAGTTTTGATTTGCATTTCTCTGATGACTAAGGACTTTAAATATTTCTTTAAGTGCTTGTCAGCCATTTGAGATTCTTCTGTTGTGAATTCTCTGTTTAGCTCTGCACTCCATTTTTAATTGAGCTATTTGTGTTTTTGGAGGTTATCTTCTTGAGTTCTTTATATATTTTAGATATTAACTCTCTGTTTGGATGTAGGGTTAATGAAGATATTTTCCCCCCAATCTGTAGGTTGGCAATTTGTCCTACTAAAGGTGTCTTTTACCATGCAGAAGCTTTTCAATTTCATGACATTCCATTTATTAATTGTTGATCTTAGAACCTGAGCCATTGGTATTCTGTTTAGGAAATTTCCCCCTGAGCCAATGAGTTCAAGGCTCTTTCCCACTTTCTCTTCTATTAGATTGAGTGTATCTGGTTTTATTTTGAGGTCCTTGATCCACTTGGACTTCAGCTTTGTGCAAGGTGACAAATATGGGTCTATTTTCATTTTCCTACATGCAGACTGCCAGTTAGACCAGTACCATTTATTGAAGATACTTTCTTTTCTCCACTGTATGTTTTTGGCTTCTTTGTCAAAGATCAAGTGTCCATAGGTGTCTGGATTTACTTCTGGGTTTTTGATTCTATTCTATTGATTGACTTGTCTGTCTCTGTACCAATACCATGCAATTTAAAAAAAATCACTATTGCTTTATACTTGAGGTCAGGGATGGTGATTACTCTGGAAGTTCTTTCATTGTTGAGAATTGTTTTGGATCTTAGATTTTTTGGTTTTTCCATAAGAAGTTGAGATTTTCTCTTTTCATGTCTGTGAAGAGCTGTGTTGGAATTTTGATGGGGATTGCATTGAATCTGTAGATTGCTTTTGGTAAGATGGTCATTTTCACTATGTAAATCCTATGAATCCATGAGCATGGAAAATCTTACCATCTTCTGAGGTTTATTTCCTTTTTCAGGTATTTGATGTTCTTGTCATATAGATCTTTCACTTGCTTGGTAAGAGTTACATCAAGATATTTTATACTATTTGTGGCAATTTTGAAGAATGTTATTTCCCTAATTTCTTTCTCTGTTTTTCATTTGTGTAAAGGAAGGCTATTAATTTGTTTGAGCTTATTTTATATCCTGCCATGTTGCTGAAGTTATCAGCTGTAGTAGTTCTCTGGTGGAAATTTGGGGGTCACTTATGTTTGCCATCATATCATCTGCAAATAGTAATACTTTAACTTCTTCCTTTCCAATTTGTATTCCCTTGATATCCTCTTGTTGTCTAATTCCTCTAGCAATAGAACTTTGGGTACTGTATTGAGTAGATAGGGAGAGAGTGGGTAACCTTGTATTGTCCCAGATTTTAGTGGAATTACTTCTAGTTTCTCTCCATTTAATTTGATGTTGGCTGTTAGTTTGCTGTATAGTGCTTTTATTATGTTTAGGTGTGTGCCATGAATTCCTGATACTTCCGGGACTTTTAACAGGAAGGGTTATTGGATTTTGTCGAAGGCTTTTTCAGCATCTAATGAGATGATCGTGTTTTATTCCCTTGAGTTCGTTTATATAGTGTATTATATTGATGGATTTTTGTATATTGAACTATTCCTGCATCCCTGGGATGAAGCCTCCTTGATTGTAGTGAATGATGGTTTTGATGTGTTCTTGGATTCAGTTTTTGGGAGTTTTATTGAGTATTTTTGCATTTCTTTGTTGGGTCTTTGTGTGGTTTAGGTATCAAATTAACTGTGGATTCATAGAATGCATTAGGTAGTGGTTCCTTCTGTTTCTATTTTGTGTAATAGTTTTGGGGGTATTTGTACTAGCTCTTTTATGATGATCTGGTAGAAAAACATTTTTTTAAATTACACTATTTTCACCCCATACTCTTTCTTTCTGCTTTAACTTCTCTCATGCTTATCCCACAACTTCCTCTCAAACTCATGACCTTTTATTTATTGTTACACATGTATTTATGTAGAAATATAACCTCCTGAGATCATTTAGAGTTTCTCATACATACATGTGTTTAGGGCTGACTATTTGAGCTTAGATAATCTACCAGGGGTTTTGTCCTGTACAAGACTAAGTCTCCCTCTCTTGGTAGCCCTTGATTGCCTGTATTTCTTGGTGTAGGGGTGAGGCCTTATGAGAGTTTCTCAATCCATGTTGACATGTGTTTTGGTGGTGTCACTGTGCAAGCCTTATTTTGTGACCATATTTTTGAGATTTTTCTGGGTGAAATTCCTTGCCATGGATAGATGGCAGTAGGTAACAGAAAATGCCCTGGTTCTCTGACCCTTATACTGCTCCCCCAGACCCCCTGTGCCACCAATGTTCCCTGAGCCTTATGTGTAGGGGTTGTTTGTAGATTTATCAACTGGGGTTGGGTACCTACCTCACAGTTGGTTGTTCCCTTCATGCTGGCCAGTTGTGGGTTTCTGTAATATGCTCTATCTACTGCAGAATGAAGCTTCTTTGAAGATGGATGAGAACTACATTTGCCTGAGGATAGAAAGAAGGACAGTATGTAGAATGCAGCTGGGAATTATCCTGTTGAAGATTCTGGCATCAATAGGCTTTCTTATAAGGTCTGGGATTTCAGTAGCTATAGGATTTTGGACCCTAATTGGGTGGGTCTCGAGTCCAGTTGGATTGCTGTAAGTTATGTCCATTGTAATTGCCTTAAAAACATACATTGTAGTGTTAAGGAAATTGAGTGGGATATACTCTCTCTTAGTACACAAAGAACTTTTAGAAAGAGTCAGTTTTTGTTTAATTAAACTAGTTTACTTTTCAGATGGCATTTCTTGTGTGCACGGAAAACAGTCACTCTCTGAAGCAGGGAGTAATGAGCAGGGCTAAATATTAGTGGTTTGTGAATAGTGAGGATAGATCCGACCTTCAAGACACTTGTGATTCTGAGGTGAGCAGAACTATGGTATATTTTACATTCAACTGATATTCTTTTTACGTGTGTGTGTGTGTGTGTGTGTGTGTGTGTGTGTGTCTGTGTGTGTGTCTGTGTCTGTGTTGTGTATTTGGGTGCATTCATGCCATGGTGGGTGTGCAGAAGGAAGTCTTTCTTTGAAAGTTGTTTTTATTTGGGAGTTAGTTCTCTCCTTCCACCATGTAGTCCCTGAGATTTAAACTTGGGTCATCAGCCTTGGCGACAAGTCTTCTTATGGGGCTGAACCATTTTGCTAGTCATCAGCAGATATTCTGTCCTATCAAGAATTGGTGCAGTTGAAACTCCATGCTTTTGTCAGCATAGGTTGCTATCTTAATCATTGTTCTATTGTTGTGAAGAGAAACCATGACCACAGCAACTCTTATCAAAGGAAGCATTTAATAGTGGTTTTCTTATAGTTTCGGAAGTTTAGTACTTTATCATTACAGTGGGAGCATGGTGACATATAGGCAGACATGATAATAGAGAGGTAGTTGAGAGTTCTATATCTAGATGGACAGGCAGTAGGAAGAAAGAACAACTGGACTTGCCGTGAGCATTTGAAACCTAAAGTCCACCCTCAGTGACACACTCCAAGGCCATACCTCCAAATCCCTCTCAAGGAGTGTTGTTCCCTAATGACCACACAATTAAAGATATGAGCCTCTGGGGGCCATTCCTATTCAAATCACCATGGTTACCCACCTACAGTGGGTGACTGATGCAAACATCTCTCTCCCATGGTTGCTTATGCACCCAAGATCTTCCACATTTCAACACCAGAGTCTGGTTTTCTACTTTCCCTTCATGGGTTCAACTGAAGGCACAGAGGCTGTCTTTAACAAGATTCTGAAAGCCAGTCATTTCCTGTTACCTATGTAGAGGGCATCCCCAGTTATATAAAAATCATTGTAAGGCATTTTCATGGAGTACAACTGATGTTACAGCCTGTGCTTCCTAACATGCAATGTCCTGGCTTCTGTTTTGGCCTATGCTGGAGTAGGAGGAAGGCTCTGATGCCTCGGTTTAGCTGTAGTACTGGAGCCTTAGGACTCTCCTGAGAACCGGCACAGGCCCAAAGGAAAGGCAGTTGCAATGGGGGAAATGGCCTGGCTTTCTGCCTGAGAGACATGGTATTTAGTGCTGTGTCTGCTGTGTGTATCCATGTTATTGGAGACAGGAAGATTCATGCACAGCATCTCTTTGGAAATTTATAGATGCTCCAAAAAGAGAGAGCTGTTATGGAAAAATAGCCTACTTTGCTGTTTTATCCTAATTATACACTTTTAGCTCTGTTGCATCTTGGAGTACCATGTAACTTGGTGCCTCTCATTTGGTTGTCTGGAGACATAAAAGCAGAGTGTGGAGAGAACTAGGATGAGGAAAATGTAGCAGAGAAGTGGCTATGACCAACAACCAGCTACCTAGTCATGAGATTCTTGCCAGAGCTTTTGCCTGGGGATGTTTCTTGGAGTCACCTTGCAGGGAATCATGTTACTTGCACTTTTGCCTCAGCATATTTATTACATGACAAGGGGGCTGCTGTGATCATCCCAAGCATCCCGAGGTAGATGCCCTGACCTGGTTCACTTCAGTCTATTTTTGGTAAAAACTTATTTGGAAGAATATTGGTCTATCGTTTCCTGTCAGCTTGCTTTTACTGGTTGTCTGTCACAAGGCTGTGTCACTTTTAGCTGCTAAATGAGACACATGTGTTAGGGAGCGCAGAGACACACTCCCATCCTCATCACCATGGGTAATGTCCAGCACGAAATGTGGGTTTTCTGGAAGCAGAAACACACTACTTTAATTATTACATGCAGTTTGGAAGCATGAATATTTATACAATTAGAAACTTGGAAGCCTAACACAAATTCTTTCTGATTGGACTCTGACATACGCATTTTTCCTCTGATCCGATCTATAAATGCAGAACATGAGACAAAGGACAGCCTTGAAGGCATTGATCTTAGAGAAGCGTGCAACAGAACTGGTTATGAGGAGTAGGGTTCTTGATGGTCACTTCAGGTCTGTTTGCACTCAAGAGACATTGGGTCTTTTGTTACTTGTGTTTAAGCTGCTCCATCCTGTATGATTAGAATCAAATCACACTTAAGGAGTGTGTGGCTTATTAGAATATTCAAATAGCACACACATTTAAGTTTCTGGCAAGGACTTGTTATAACTTCTTCATTTTCTTTTTTACACATCTGCCCCTGCTGTAATTTTTCTATACAAAGATATCTTATGCATTTCCAAATTAATTTAACTCATATGGAGATGAAGTAAACCTATCTTTTTTAACAAACAAACACACACACACACACACACACACACACACACACACACACACACACTTCTATATTGTCTTTAGGAAGTGTTATGACTTCTATTGTACACATGTATTGACATATCACGTGTACTCCATAATATGCAAAATTACCATGTGTTTGTAAAAAGAGAAAACATATTAAACATGTACTCATGGTCTAATACAGCCATCCCACTTCTGAGTATTTATCCCAAAGGAATAAAAGCATGTTTAAGATACCAAGAAGAAAGGGTCTCTGTTGACTTTCATTTTTCAACTTTCTGGATGAAGGCAGACATTTGATGATTTATTTTTTAGTTTTTTTTTAGTTTTGTTGTTTTTACTTGTTCACTTATTGATGCTAAATTACTTGAGTTCTTGTCATATAAGCTGTTGAACTTTGTATTGAGTTTTTTTGTGCGAGGGAGGCTTTAAGATTAGTCCCCTGTTGATGGCACTGTTTGAGGAGGACAGCGAGTCTTTGGGAGGTGGAGCCTTGCTAGAGGAAGTACCTCACCTGGGGCAGGCTTTGCAAATTTATTTATTTATTTATTTATTTATGCCTGATTTCTATCTCTCTCATCTCTTCCCTTGTGTAGAGCAATGGAATGTGATCTTTACTTTCTAACACTCAAAGCTCCTGCAGCCATGCCTTCCCCACAATGGTGGACTTTGCTCCCTCAGGAACTATAAGTTAAAACAAAACCTTTCTTCCCTAACTTGCTCTGTGTATGGGTTTTTTTATCACAGCAACAGAAAACTAACTAATACACGTTGCAGTAGATACATCTCTGTCTCTCTCCTCCCCTGTGAGTTGCTAGTTAATAAGGGAAACTGTGTTGTAGTACTACCTACCCCCCACCCCACCCTACCCAAGAGAAGCTAAATAGAATTTGTAACCAAAGCTGGAATTGGAAATCTTTTCAATTATGATACTCAAGCAAAAATCCTACACCCATAATTTATCATTCCCATTGATTGATTCAATAAAAATAAAAAAAAAACTAGACACATGAGAAATTATATAAACTCTGGTCATTTGCCCTCCTAGGGCTGGGTTGGTTGAACAATGGAATACATTTTCCCGGAAAATTATGACATCAAAGCTTATAACAATCAAAGCTGGTGTGTGTGGTCTTTGGATATCAAATCACTGTGTGTGTGTGTGTGTGTGTGTGTGTGTGTGTGTATATGTGTGTGTGTGTGTGTGTGTGTGTGTGTGTGAGAGAGAGAGAGAGAGAGAGAGAGAGAGAGAGAGAGAGAGAGAGAGAGAGAGAAACTTTTTGATTGGGGTGCAGGACACAGATTTGTTGCAGCTTGTAAGAACTCTGGGTAAAGTGTGCTATTACCCTATTGTCAAGAATGTCTTCCTTTGTTGCCCTGACACCTGTGTGATGAAGAGCTTAAAAAGGCAGGTGGATTTCTGAGTTCGAGGCCAGCCTGGTCTACAAAGTGAGTGCCAGGACAGCCAGGGCTATACAGAGAAACCCTGTCTCGAAAAAAAAAAAAAAAAACCAAAAAAAGAAAAAAAAAAAAAGAGATGGTGAGAGGAGCTGAGAGCTCAGATGCTGGCATTTGTCCCTCCAGGAGCCTTGTCTTCCTGAGGTTGTCTCCCAGCTTTGTGGAGACAATGGTCTGGAACTTTGTGAGGCATTGGGCTATACACAGACAGTCTGGTCTCCAGTCGAGCTGAGATCTGAACCCCAGGACCTGGTGGTGATAATTCACCTATATGGCACAGTAGGCATTCCCTCATGTCTCCTGGACTCAAGGCTCCTGTAGAAGTTACCACTCCCACAGCCCCCACAGGAGAAGCATGGCTAGTAGTCACGTAGACAATGTCCCAAGCTTCTGACCTTCAGGCTAAACTCCTCCCAGTTACCTAGCAACAGTAAAGATAGCCCACCATAAGAGGGGCTGCTTGGCCCCACCTTACTCTCTTCTTTTGCTCTCCTCATCCTCTCCTCTCCTGGAGCTCTCTTACTCTTTCTCCTCTCTCTCTCTCTCTCTCTCTCTCTCTCTCTCTCTCTCCTCTTACTCTAGCCGTTCTTCTCTCTCCTTTTCCTCTTTCTCTCCTTTTGGCCATGGCCAGTCTCTCTCTCTCTCTCTCTCTCTCTCTCTCTCTTTTTCTACCTTCTCTCTTCCCCCCTGCCTTTCTACAATAAAGCTCTAAAACCATAGACTGTCTCTGTTCATCAAGGCCTGCTATGCTTGGATGATGGTGGGATAGGCTTTCTTCCAATGAGCAGTTTCTAATCTCCCATCGAAATGCCTTCCTGTGCTCCAGTCAAGGCCCAGACTAAGGATTCTCGCCTGCGTGGGAACCTCTCTCCCTCTGCCCTCTCTCCTGTAACTCCGGGGCCGAGGGTGCTTTGCCCCAGGGCCCCTGGTACCAGGGGCTGCCCCTTGTTCACCCCCAGTTAAGTGGGGTCAGTGGCTTAGATGCCCACCCGGGGCCAAGTGGAAAGCATCTGGCAGCCCTTCCACATCTGCGTGCCCAGAGCATAGGAGGAACTCTGGCCGGACATGGGCTCCTTCCTTCCCCCTTTTCACCTTACACTTCCTTTAGTTCCCAACAGAGCTTTCCAGGTAGGCTGTGCTATCCAGCAAGCCCTAGGGCTCTATTTTCCTCTGCCTCTGCCTCTTCAGTGCTGGGATTACAAGTGCATACCGCACACTTGGCTTTTTAAAACTGAGCTATAGGGATTGAGCTCAAGCTCCCATGCTTACATGGTGAGCATGTCACCAACTGAACCATCTCCCTAATCAGGGATTTGACTTTTTTTTTCTTCATTTTTTGGTAAGTGATTTTGAGAAAAGTTATGAGTAAAGTGACAGAAGAGATTTGGCATGGGGATGGGGGAGGGCCATCTGCTACCATTTCAGTAGGACAGCCACATGGAGCATGAAGTTCCTGGTGTCAGGTTGATGTTGTCCTCCATACCTATGCTCCTTGGGAGTGTACAATGTCACTCACCTTCCGGAAACTGACGGGATGCTCTGAGAATTCTGAGAATGAAAGGAAGTTCCCTTAGTTTCCTTACTCTCTGATCACACATTCTGAATTCTTCTCACACTTTCTCAGAGTGATCACAGCTATAAATCAACGCAGCCCCATCCAGGGGACACCAGACCAGAAATGTCATCTATCAACCCCCTAACTACTTGTGATGAATAATCTTGGTTGTCAACCTGACTGGATCCAGAATCAACTAAACTATGATTCAGGTGGGGGGATTTTCTGATTAGATTATTTGAAGTAGAAAGACTTAACCTAATGTGGGAAAGGCAAAAGGCTGTACCTTTTGGTGGCAGCCCAGGTAAAAAAACATGCAAGAATAAAATGTGTTTGCTTGTCCTCCCTCTTTATAGCAAGTTCATCTATCCTACTGCTCCTGAATTCCATCACCAATATTAGAACTAGCTTCTTTGGGTTTTGAACATAGACTGAAGACCAGGAGTTTTCCAGGAACTCTTCAGGCCTTCAGTACCAGATTGGGACTGTAGAGATGTGTGTGCCTGTTTCATTGGCTGAGCAACTACGGGATTCTTGACATCTCCAAACTTACAACCACATTGTGTAAGCCAGTTTAGTAAGTCATATGCTTGCATCTATTCTATGAGTTCTGTTTCTTTGGAGAGCCCTGACTAACACACGTCTGTATGGTCTTACTTTGCCATGGTGTATGATTTCAGTAATCAGGCTTAGTGCAGACCTGGCCTGGAGAAAGGGAACTTATGGCATCTAGTTGATTAAAAACATCTGAAAGGGAGAATTTCAGAGGGATTCTGAATTTGCTTCTTTTTCATTTCTCCCTGTTTTTTTTTTTTTTTTGTGTGTGTGTGTGTTTTAATATGCTGTATTAATCTGATTGTTATAGAAAATGCATTGGAACTTCAAAAAATGTTCTTTTCATTGCTAATATCAGTTTTGTTTACAATTACAAACAAAATGCTAGTTGAACAATGCATTCTGTAGCCTCCGTGGGGGGGGAATAAAACAGCTTTATTTACTTATTTTAGTTGGCACCAAGAATAGAGTGGGGGCTTCTAAGGGTGATATCCATCTATCTGCCTGTCCATCAATTGATTGATCCATCCATCCATCCATCCATCCATCCATCCATCCATCCATCATCTGAAGAAGTAATTTTTAATACTTGGCTCTAAAAGCTATGTACTAAATGGTAGAGTTCCAATAGGGAATAAAGACCGACACACAAAACCTGTACACTTTTGCAGGAGAAAGGCATCAATAAATAATTATTGATAGTTAAAAATAAAAGTAAATGTCATAAATGAATCTTTGCATAACTAGACATTAGCCTCTAGAGAAGAGAACAGCCATTTTAGCCCGACATGTGACCCTTGACCCCTTTCCTCTTACTGAGTTGTCAGGAGGGGACAGTCTTCCTGTCATTAGTCTTAGTAATTCCTCCTGCCACTTTTGGTTTTTTCTCAGTGCCAATCATTCATGGGTTCATGTCTACCTTTTACATCCTGCTTAAAGCTTCTAAGGTGCAGTATTTTGCAGGCAAACTTAGCTGTTAGTAATTTTCTGCTTTAAACTTCTAGTTCTCTGTGGGCTGCGGGCAGCTTAACAGAGTTGGGAGGATAGCCAGACTAGCAGGCATTCGAAAGGTCCAGTGTGTCCTGATCATTTGTAGTTGCACTTAAGCTGACTTAAGGTACCTTAGAAAACCAACCATCCGATGGAGTCCATTATACAAACACAGTTTTCACTGCAGAGCGCGTGTGTGTGTGTGCGCACACACACACACACACACACACACACACACACACACACACGCACACGCACACGCACATGCGTGTGCGTGCATGAGTGCTCGAGAGCGCATGTGCATACATGCATGTATGTATGCATGTTTATGTGTGTGTTTGCACATGTATGTATACATATGATCAGTAGGAGGATGAAGAGTGGGGTTGGCTTAGTTTCAGGTAAAGTATGATTGGGAGGTCCAGAAGGGCATAAGAGATAGGCATTAGGGTTCAAAGAAGGGGGTAGGATTGCTCAAAGAGTTTTGTCTTGTGGTCCAGAGATGATGATGGGAATGTTTGCTTGTGTGGTGACAGCCAGGAGACTCCAGAGCTTCCCGTGGGTAAGAAGTCTATCACTTGTTCTACAAGAGCAGCTCATTTATTCCTGGAACCCCCATGAGACTGATTTTGTCAGTGGCATAAGTTGGCTACTTACTTAGGAACAAGAATGTGAGCCATGGAGTGCTTGCTTGGTCACTGCAGGAATTAAAAGTTACAGGGCAGATTCTGCCCCTTTGGAACAAGGCATGAAAAGAAGAAAATGATTTTTAAGGAGGGGTAACATCAGAAAGGCAGAGAAGAAACCTATTCCTTAGTCTCACTGATGAGAAAATGAAGTCCACCTCACCAGCTGGAGCAAGAGATGATGAGACTGCAAGGGTAAGTCCAGAGGAGGATGCTGGGAAAACGGATGGGATTGCTCAGTGTCAGGAGCCCTGCTCCAAGCATCAGGCTGTTTTCTTTGTCTCACAGATGTGTGTCTTTCCACAAGTTGGTCTCATTCCTCCACTTTTCTATGTGGTTTTATCTGCACATCACACCTTGAATCCCAGCGTTCAAGAGGCAGAGGCAGAGGCAGGTGGATCCATATGAGGTCAAGGCCAGCCTGGTCTACAAAGTGAGTTCCAGGACAACCAGGGCAGTTACACAGAAAAACTTGTCTCAGATCAAACCAAACAAAGTGAAGGAGGGTGAGGAGGAGGAGGGAGAGAAAGAGGAGGAGGAAGTGGTAGCAGTAGCAGTGGAGGAGGAGGAGGAAGGAGGAGGATGGGGAGAAGGAGGGGAAGGGGAGAAGGAGGGGAAGGGGAGAAGGAGGGGAAAGGGAGGGGGAGGGGGAGGAGGAGGGGGAGGGGCAGGGGGAGGAAACTAAATAGTGATTTCATCCAGTAGACCGAGACACTATCATGACATTTTGCATCTCAAATTCTCAAATTCAGAACGATGGGCAGATCACCTCTACTATATCCATGTTTTGAAAGCTTTTTGCCTGGTGACAGAAAAGGGAGTCTGTACTGTGAACTTTTCTTATAAAGCAATGAGTCTGGGAAAAGGTGGTCCCAAGGTTGACTCATTGCTAAATGATGCCAAGGGGAAGAATATCTAAGATTCCTTGAGCAATCCCACGATAGAGTGGTGAGTGAGGAGGAGAGAAGAATCAAGGAAGAATTCTGTTTGTGTGAATTTTGTGTGAAGAATTCTCTTACCTGGAGGCAAACAATGTTATAGGTTTATGGATCCCAAATCTGATACAGTTTTGGAATGCACTTTAAGAAAAATGCTCTAAAACACAGAATTTGGGCTAGAGATGGCACTCAAGGTCACCGAGAGAATGAGGTCCAGCTTCTTAGGATGATGGGTAAGCAGGTTGCATTTCTTCCTTTGCATCTGTGACCTCCCTGAATCACAGGAAGGCAGGTCACTAGAGCTGCAAAGAGATAGGAAGCAAGTGTCTGCTGTCTGTGGTTCTGGGGAAGGGGAGAAGGATTTGTATTGGATGAGAACTGGTTTGTTCCTACTGATGTCTGTGGGTGGATGCCTAATGCCCCGCAGTGGGATAGAAGTCCACTGTCAAGCATGTTTGACTTGGTGGGATGCAGTAAGTTAAAGTGTTCTCCCACTCATGTTCCTCCAGGATCACAGTATAGTACTGGTCAAATGGCAGCCATGGTCATCATGTGAGGGAAGTGCTCAGAGTGGAGCACCTGTGGCCTTCCAGAGAGCCTCATCAGGGACTCTGCTCCCAGTTCTGTGGGTTGCGCAGACACAGCAATTCTTTCTGTGCTTCTACACTCCCAGACATCTCCTGTTAGCTCATGAGGGGCCCCATGTCATCCGTACAATTCTCTGTAGAAAATTCTTTCTCCTTTTGAATGGTTTTTCCTGTCATATGTGTGTGTGTATGTTTAATTCATTTTAATATATCAGCAACACAATATTAATTGCACCAACAATTCTTTAGTTTTAATGCCCCATCTAGGAAAGTTATCATGGCTAAAGTGCAGAATATTTAGTCAGTATTGTGGGGCAAGTGTGTAGGTGGGTAGTTGAGAATTTGTCTAGGATGTATGAGGGCCTGGTTCAACATCTCTCTCTCTCTCTCTCTCTCTCTTTCTCTCACTCTCTCTCTCTCTCTCTCTCTCTCTCTCTCTCTCACACACACACACACACACACACACAAATAATCACACACACAGTATCTTGTCAACACTGATACAAAGCCAACTATGTACTTGGGGTTAGCTAGCAAAACTTGATTGTGCCTAAAGGCAGCAATTTCACCACAGGCAACAGTGACAAGTGTCCTACGCTATCTCCTCACTTACAAGTCTCGTCATGGCATATTTGAATCTCCAGGTACCATTGAAGCCAAAATGTCAAGAGTACAGTTTCTGAGGCTGGAGTCAGCTATGTAGTGTGTCAGTCACCTGGCTTTGTAGGAGCAGTCTTGGAGTGATGTCCCAAATGTCGACTCCTTCCCTGATTATTCTTGCGGACCTCAGAATCGAGGGCTCACCCCCTCAGAGCCATAGTTGGACCCTTTAACTGTTAGCTGACTGGAGAAGATGAAAGTTTCCCCAAGCCCTCTGAGCACCCAGCTATGCCCTGACGAGGACTTCCAAACAAGAGGGTGCCTTAGGTGGCTTCCCAGCTTCCATCTGGATCCTGGAAAAGGCTCCTCCTCAATTTTCTGTTCTTCAGCATCATGGAAAATGGTTTACTGCCCACCCCCACCCTGCTTCTCTTTTTCACATGGAAGGAGAACGCATTACCCACAATTCTTTGCCATGAAGAACACAGGAAAATGGAGATGAGACTGCGATCCAGCTCCAGAATGTAAGGAACAAGTGATCTCTCTCTCTCTCTCTCTCTCTCTCTCTCTCTCTCTCTCATACTCATACACATGCACACACACACACACACATGAGGGTGGGGAGAGAAAGAGGGCGTAAAGGAGAGGGAAAGGGGGAGGGAAAGAGGGAGGAAGAGAGAGAGAGAGAGAGAGAGAGAAACAACAGTCAGGCTTGAGTCCCTGCAGTTATTTCTGGCTTTGAATTGTGTCCAAGTCTCATACATTCACAGACGGCCTCGCCAAGGCCCACAGCTGTCCTGCATTTTCAACAGATCCCACAGGGCCTCGATCAGGCTGAGAGACATTCCTTTGCTCTGACACAGGGCCTAGAAGGAAGGGCTGTAACATCTGAGGCTGTGGTGGTGGGAGCCTGCCACCCTGACCTTCCCAAAGTGCCCAGACATACAGGTGCAAGAGTGTGCTGGATGGCATAGCCCAGAGTGTGGCAGGACCTGTGGGTGATTGTCCTCAGAGCCCACAAACCCAGTGTGCTCTGCTTTCTGTGGCCGTGGTGGAGAGACACATGCTCCTGTTGCTGTTTTCGAGGTTTGTCACAGGAAAGGCATGCTCCTCTGGAGATCTTCCCAGCTGTCAGTAATGTGCTGATATACCAAGGCCAGTCCTGAGCAGGCTAGCCAGATAAACAGGATGTCCACAGTGTGTGAGAACACATAAGTGGAGCGACCCTCTCTGCCCATCTGTCAGCCCCATAAGGGACTGGCGTGCCTTGTTCCATCTGCCTGTCTAGGGCAGGAAAACAGGCAGCATGGAACACATGTGAGAAAAGCCCTCTTCCTGGCTACAGGGGCCATTGGTAAGACTGGGAAATCCGACATAAATGGGAAGGAACACAGCTTTCTCGTTAGTCGCTTACTTGTCGGGAAGTACTTTAAGAC
Organism: Mus minutoides; assembly: GCA_902729485.2. Lineage (NCBI taxonomy): Eukaryota > Metazoa > Chordata > Mammalia > Rodentia > Muridae > Mus > Mus minutoides. Next base: position 5,285,939 of record LR756421.1, read on the forward strand.
ATCCCAACACACAGGGGAAGACATAATTAGATCATCAGTGACTGTTGTGGGAGACAAGGGGGCTGGTCTACAGGAACAGCTCTGCATGCCAGTGGAATCAGCTTCATGTTTTCTTCTTGTCAGACACACACTAGTTATTTATGTGAATACACAGAGACAAGTGACGCCTGTGTCATTGTCCTTCTTGTTTGGGAGACACTGTGTCTGTTGACGATCCGTGTGTGTAAACACGCTCTTAAGGCTGCAGTAGGAGGTACAGAGGCCCCTCCAATAGTCTGTGCAGGCTGGGCCCTTGGAGGAAGAGCAGCAGATATCCTGGTGTGGGCTCTTCTGTGGTTGAGGGTGTCGAAGGTGAACCCCAAAGTAAGGATGTGCTGATAGGACATTAGAGTTGAAAGTGAACCCAGCTTCTCTCTTCTGACCTGAATTGATGGATATGGGAACAATTGCTGTGATTGCACAAGATGTCCCAGGAGAGTGGACAGAAAGTCAGATATGTGATTCTTATTCTCCGGGGCTCTGTGATGCTCTCTGTGGCGTGGTACACATACTCTACTTCCAGTACATCAGATGCAGCTTCCTTTAAGTGGATTCAGTGTTGTTACTTACTGCTTTGATTTGAATAGCAACTGTTTTAATTTTCTGTATTTTAAACTACAGTAGAAATAACAAGAAGAAAACTTCTTTTCACTTTGTCTTTTATTAGTTCAAAATTTAAAATCTGAAAGATTTTAATGATGTAAGTAAGATGAGGGTAATTGCATAAGAAATTTTATAGTATGACTTGTTAGAGGGAATCGATATATATTTTTATGTATATATTACATAAACAAATATATTACAATATAATATACATAAATACATATATATATATATTACAATATTTACTCATCTTTAGTTTTGGGGCGTTTGAAGACAATGTTCCTCTCCAATAAGTTACTACATTGTGAAGTTTCACTGAATCATACACTGGCTCTTGTCATAACCCTCATTTTCACAAGTAGAGTGTCTGGGTCAGAGGCTGTGCATGTCTGTAGAGCTTGCTGTCCATCAGGTCTCTGTGCCCACTTCTCTTTCCCTGTTTCAATGTCTGTGGTTTGTATTTGGGGATGTGGGACTTTAACATCTAGCAAGACAGACAACAAACGAAGACAACAGAACCTCTTCAGCTAGTAGCAGGGGCTATGCCCTTACCCATCAGGGCCTTCAGTTCTTAAAATATACTGGCTGTGGAGAGCACAGGCATTGTACATACATGTATGTGGCAAGGGTCTTCTCATTTGTGTCCTCCAAGGGCACGAGGATGGTGACCTTCAAGTTCACATGGTCCTCAGGAGGAGTCCCTGCTCTCATCTCAGATGTTCATCCCAGAGACCTCCCAGTCATGTCCGTTTGACTTGAGAAGAGGGATGAGTACGGTTTTGTAACAGCCTGGATGTTGTTAATTAGAGAGCAAGCGTGTGGACAGCCTAGGGACACTGAGATCTTCAGTTCTGTGCTGGAGTTGCTAACCTCACCTCTGAGGTGCAGTTGCTTTTAGTATGGCGAATAAGTGCCAGCTATGCTCACGTACCAAAGGATGGAAAGCCGAAACTGTAACATTCGGAGAGATTGGCCTCTATCTAACGCTATCTAGCTATCTACTGCACTATCACGCTTTGAAAACATCTCATTTCATTTTCATTTTTGCAGTGTGACCCTGTGACAGCGTGCTGGCTGGTTTCCTTGCATTAGAAATAGTCATAGCTACTCTGTGAGAGCAACTGTGGCCTTTACTCATGGTGACAGTGTTAATATCACTGTTTTGTTCTCATTTGACTGGTTCACATCACCTGTATCATATAGTCACTATATCTTTAAAGGTAAGAATTCTTCTAGGCAGGTATTGGATTATCAAAGTAAATATTGATACAGTTTCAGATTATGCTACAATTGAATTAATGCTCTCTGTAAATACAAACAATAAATTATACTATCATTATTCAGTTTCTTAGTTCATGTTTTAGAAAGTAAGTACTTTGGTTAGATAATTTTTTAAGTTCACAAACGGAGCTTATCAAACTTACTTTGAGTGTTGAGTTCTAGAACACTCCAGCAAAACTTCCTGGGGTTTTTCTTGACAGTATTTTAGGGAGTGAGGAGTTGGATTTTATTAATACTTCCCTGTCATATTAATTTATAACTATCCTGTCACCTCAGGAGAGGCCATTGCAGGGTTGGAGAGCAGGGCAGGCACATTTACATAGGTCAGGGAGAAAAGCACAGTAAAGAAAAGATCTACCCAGAAAAGAAAAGGCCGATCCTGGTGGAATGTCTGCTCAGTGTGGGCTCACGTCGTGCCCATCAGACACTTCTGGGTCAATTCTACATGGAATGAGGGCCTGGTGGGTATTTGCCCCTGATCATGTGTTTAACCCAAGTCTTTGTGCTTCAGAGTGGCTCCTCTCAGCTTTATCACTGCCCACCTCTTCTCAGAATTCCTGTCATTCGGACCCTGTGACCTCTGACCCACCAGATAATGCCAGATCCTTCCAGTCCCTCATTACTTTTGCAGTCACTTTGGCTTCTATTTCCAGAGACGGGGTTTGTATCTCAACCACTTCCCCATGAAAGCAGACTCATGGCGCTGGAACTGTGCCCATGGTGGACTGTCCTCTGAATGCTAAGCCTGGTACAGTGCGATGTACATGAGCTTCCAAATCAATGGAGCAGGAACTTCGTACCAGATCCTTGAGCAATAAATGGGTTACCTTTTCATTCTACTTATATATCTTAATTATACTTTAAAAACAAAACATTTATCTTATTATAGGTTGGACATCTTCAAATTTTAAAAATTCTGGATTCTGAGGTATCTTAAAATCTGAAGCTCTCCATGTTTACATGATGCCACAAGTACCAAAAAAACTTTGTCTCAGGAACAAAATTATTAATATTATTATTATTATTATTATTTTGGTTTTTTTCGAGACAGGGTTTCTCTGTGCAGCCCTGGCTATTCTGGAACTCACTTTGTAGACCAGGCTGGCCTCATACTCAGAAATCTGCCTGCCTCCCAAGTGCTGGGGTTAAAACCACCGCCAAGCATTCTTTTCTCATATATTACCCCTGGAACATGGTCCGTCACCCTACCCTCACCCCCATCCTCACCCCACCCCCAACCACTCCTCTTCAGAAAAGGTCAGGTCTCCCATGGATAGTAAACAAACATGGCATATTGAGTTAAGATAAGACTGGACACCTCTCCTCATATTAAGACTGTATGAGGTAACACAGTAGGGGAAAAAGGATTCCCAAACAGGCAAAAGAATCAGAGACAGTCCCTGTCAGTGGTCCCACACGAAGGCCAAGCTACACAGTCATAACGTGTGTGTAGAAGGTCTAGATCAGGCCATAGGGACTCCCAATTGTCAGTTCAGGTTCTGTGAGCCCTTATGAGCCTAAGTTAGTTGATCCTGTAGGGGTGTGTGTGTGTGTGTGTGTGTGTGTGTCCTGTCTCCTCTGGTTTCTACAATCCTTCTTCTGCCTTTCCTACAGGATTCCCTGAGCTCTACCTAATGTTTGTGTTTGGGTGTGGGTCTCTATATCTGTTTACATCAGTTGCTGGATGAAGCCTCTCTGATAATAATTATGTGAGGATATATATATATATATATATATATATATATATATATATATACACACACACACAGTCCTGATTTGTTATATCTTGGGTCTCTGGGCAGTCTCGCCTTCATTCACAAAATTATTTAAGAATATTGAGAAAAATTCCCTCAAGGCTATGTGTATGAGGCTCACACAACACAAGTGGATTTTAGATGGCACATAAACTTCACCTTTACATCATTGCCATCCCTAAGCATCTCATAAGCAGATGCTGCACTCTGAAAAGCTCCAATGTGAAACACTCTGGTACCAAGCATTGCTGATGAGTGGCCCACAGTCTCTAGGTGGGCTGAAGGGAGAGGAGAACAAATGCAGATGGATCTCAGCAGAAGATGGATCCAAGTCCTGAGATAGCCAGAGAAAGCGTCATGGCAGGCCTGGCATGAAACCTGTCATTACACAGTGCCCCATCTGGACATACTATGAAGTTCAGAGATGCCAAAGTGGACAGGATTTCTCTGTTCAATCACCAATTAGGAGACTTGATCTAGGACACATAAGGAGCAAGTAGAAGTTTCGAGAGACAAGAATCCCAAGCTTATATGACATGACAAAAACATCAGAGCCAGCCAAGTCTAAGTTACTGCATTTGTGTCCTACTGGACTTCTTCTAATCAGGAGAACTAGTGCTTTGGAAACTTCTCTGTTTAAACCTGCAGACTCTGTTACTTAAGTAGTTGCTCCTATGCTATGAGCTGAGGAGTTTAGAGTAGGTTAGGGCATAGCAGGTTTTTTTTTTTTTTTTTTTTTTTTCCTATTCCCTGTTCTAGAAATATGGGTCATGGCATCTATAATCTGGAAAAGGCTCCAGCTATCCACTGAGTCCTAGTTAGCTTAACTGTTAACTCAACCCTGCCTGGAGTCATCTGAGAGAGGCTTCATTGGAGGAATTTCCTAGCTGAGCTTGGCCGGTGGGCCTGTCTGTGGGTTATTGTCTCAATCGTCAACTGATGCGGGAAGACTCATCACACTGTGGATGTATCATCCTAATGCAGGAGGTCTTGGGTTGTGTAAGAAAACATGAGTCTGCGATCCAAGTGGCATCTTCCGTGGCTGTGGCTGTGCATCACTGACTGTGTTAGTTCCCTGGTTAGAGGTAATGATGGGTGGAGCTTCAGGTTTGACTTTATTTATGTTCCTTCCCTCAAGGCCCTGCATTGTTTTCCCTCAGTGATGGACTGGGACCTGCTAGTCTAAGACAAATAAATTGTTTCCTCTCCTAGTTACTTTCAGTCATTGTGTTTTTTGTTTTTCCACAGCCACAGAAATCAAACTAGAACACTGTCTAGTTATTATGTACACATTAAGGCTCTTCAAAGAAGCAATTGAAAAACTCATGGAAATGAGCAGCCACCAAAGGCTTTCACTGTACTGTAGTGTTTGGAAAAAAATCATGTTACCATTGTTACACTTACTATGGCCTAGTTTTTGTAGACATTCCAACAATAGTGACTTCTTTGAGGGAGCCAAGACTAATATGTGATATATGTTTTTTGCTTTATGGTAACTGAAATTTGCTTTCCAGTGAAATCTAATTCTCTCAAATCTTTTCAAGTACCATCTAAATTATAATATTTTTCAGGATTAAGCCGATTTCAACTAGCATGGTAGAGCATATGATGTTTAATGTCATTGAGGTTCATGCCATGACAAAGGAAGCTGACGGCTGCAAAAAGATGTCATCTAAGGCCAGACCAAATGAAAGGATGCAGTAACTTCCTAACAAATAAAAACATCTTTGACTCAATAGAAAAAAATCCCTTCATCGTGCAGTGAGCACATCCTTCCCTGGAGCAGTGCTGATAATTAATGCCACAAACTCTGGGTTAGAAATATATATGAGTTTGGTCATAAATGTTCTTGGGCATTTTAAATGTCAGTGATGTGAATAGCCTTTATTATTCCAGAATGATAGCTTGTTCCCAAACACCACTACTTTGCAGGGAATGATGACCATTTTGGCACACAATGAGGCATTCCGGGAACAAGCCTGGAGGATTTGGAAGGCATGCCCATAGTTCTGAATCAGTGAAGCAGAGGCAACATATCCAGGCACACAGGAGGACATTCAGCCTTGGTCCTGTCCTTGCTTTCACTTGACTGCTCACGAGTCAGTCTGTGAATATCTGAGGCTTGGAAAACGTTTGCTGTTTTCCGTTTTGGACAATGGTCCTTTCTTTGACCTCCAAGGCTTTGTGCTGTATCATGGTCTGCTTTCTAGACACAGAGTGTGCTTGTTATGTTAGGAGACATTCAGGTGCTTGACTTTTGGGGGTGACAGAGAAAGAAAGGACTGCAGGCACTTTAGGAACACGGGAGAATCACACACAGGTTGCTCTAAGAGCAGCTAGAACACAGTGGACTTAACAGCAGTGTGAAAGTTGGGTTTGTAGCTGTACCTCTAACATGGAGGAGCTTGGATGGTTTGCACTAGCTTTTGTATCAAGAAAAAGCTAGTTAGACTGAAACTTTATGGGCTGGAGATGGGGGTTGGGTCACCAAAACAGTTGGTTTTGTGCATTTGTCTGATTTTGATACCCAGGGTCTCCTGTAGCCCAGGCTGACCTCACACTTGCTGGGTAGCTGAGGGTGACCCTAATTTTCTCACGTTTCTGCCACCCCAACAGGAGCTGTGATTTCAGGGGGACTCCATCCCACCTGGTTAATGCAGTACTGAGAGCCTCAAACCCAGGCAGATGTTCTCCTATGAGCTACAACCTCAACCCTGCTTCTCTTCCAGCCTCCCCCCCCCCCCCGTCCCCCAGCTTTTGAGACAGGGAGGGTCTCATGTAGCTCAAGCTAATGCTGGATTTGTTGTGTAGCTGAGAATGAATGTCCTTTAATTTCTGACTATATAGCCTCTACCCTCCAAGTGCTAAGAATATTGGTGTGTGTCACCATGCCTAGCACCAAACATGATGATACACCTCATGTTTTGGACCAGGCAAAAGTGAGAGTTCCAACTGAGATTTGCTTACCTGGCATGGATAGTGTTTGTGCTAGTGTGTGTTGTCTGCAGCTGCATGGTCAATGGAAGAACATTCAAGTGCTGAGGAACCTACAGGAGAGAAAGGGCTTTCACTGCTGCAGTTTCATAGACACCTCCATCCTTCCTACTTCCCTACCTTCAGACTTGAGCCACGAAAATACTTGTTGTGGCTATGTGGTGAGGGGAAGAGCAGGCTGTGTCATGTTCCCAGAGGAGTCTCATAAGTCTCTCTCCAGGAAGAGGAGGGGGTTCTCATCCAGGTTACTGCCAGATTTCTAGTGGTACTTGAGGGCAAATTAATACCATGTGATCAACACCTGTGAAGGGCAGAGTCTGGACCACTAAGTACTCAGGCAATTCTAGAATATTCCACTTCTCCACAATAACATCACACCAACAGGATTGGAGTTAATAAAAGTTTATTACAATGGAGAAAGCTATAAGACACAGGCTCTCTTTAAAGGAGAGTGGTTAAGGAAACCCCAGGTCAACAGAGAAGGATAGAGACAAGGGCTTGGGACATTTGGATCCTGCATCACATATAGTTGATGACAAGGAGCAAGTTATGACTGCCCTCTACAGAAATGCCTCACAGAAGACAAGAATCATTAAAAACTTGAAGAGTGAAAGCAAGAGGAAGAGTCACACAGACTTAATATGGCACAGACATTAGGATTCAAATCGTGACTGATTTGTTTACGGTCCTGATGAAAACATAGGTAATGTGTAGAAACAGACATGCATAAGCAAAGTGATGGAGACTGTGAGAAGGCTGAGACCAAATGTGGGCGCTGAAAGACAGAAGTGCTAGGTGTCTGAGGGCTCACCAGTAGGTTCAATATGCTGAGAGACTAATGGCAATGAAGATAGGCCAGTGGAAAACCACAACACAAAGATTAAGCACAACCGAGAATCCATGCAGGACTGGGTTTAAAATGAGGGCAATAACAAATGGCTTTCATGGTTGACATAAGTTTATTTCTTGCTCAATGCAAGTTGACTAGCTATTTATTTCCTCCAAGGTTAGGGATGTCAACTTTCACAGGCCAGAGATGAATGTCTTTGAAACCTCATGCCTAGCACTTCATTGGTTATGAAAGGAGAGGGAAGGGGAGGGGTCAAGGGTGATGGAAGAGAAAGAGAAGTAGGGAATGAATGGAAGAGGGAGAGGTAGAGGAATGGAGAGAAGGGGAGACTGAGGGAGTATAAGAGGAAATGGAAAGGAAGAGAGATTGGGGAGGAGAATGAAATTAATGGGGGAAAGAAAGATGGGACAAGGTAGAGTAGAAACTATTCACATAAAATTCATGCATCTTTCTCCAAAAGTCACTGAGAGTGCAAATTTAATGAAAACACACACACAAGTTTAAAGGGAAGCTGAGCCACTGAGGCTCTGAGAACATTATCCTTGTAACATCAATTCAGGGTGCTCTGTTACATCAATACAGACATTCTCATCGGGGGGTTTCAAGTAAGCTCACACATGCACACAAAAAACCTTTAGGGATTAAAGAAATGAGAAAGAAATCAGATCATATAAAAATCACTTAGGTAATTTCTGGAAACTAGTTTTCACAAATTCTGTTTATTTTAGCAGAGTGTTTTGCTTTGGATATTAACTGGTCCACTTAAGCAAAGTCTAAAGCTAAACTCATTAAAAGAAAAAAAAATTTACTGGCTTAAAATATTTGGTTTTCTCCTAAATTTATGGCTTTTGCTTTCATTCAGTTAGCACACATTTCCATGTGGATGGGCTAGTGGGTGATTAAAGTCATATGTCCAACATGAAAAGAATCCACTAAAAGTACATCCATATTGAGGAATCTGAAGATAATATAATCAATTATGAGAAACTAGAAAATGAGGAAAGAGAGGCTTAAAATTAAGACAAGATAGTAGAAATTAAAATAAATAAAATCACTTCAATATAAACACACTGATTAAGACGATCAACTAAATTAATATTTATATTTCAAATTTTATATTTCATAAATTTTTATATTTTTAATAAAAAACAGCAAAATGATAGAAATGCTATAAACAGAAAAATATATCAGATAAATATATTATGGTAATGCTAAATAGATATGAACTTAAAAAGTTATAGAAGTTAGAATTAATTCTCCCTGATGAATCTGCAATTTTGCAAGATGAACTTTCTTGAGTCAGTTTAGAATGAGTCACATTATCCTCACAAACTTGAGGCAATGCTGGAACAAAATATAAGTGAAATTAACGAGCCAGAAGATTTAATGCAGCTCTGACATGGTGATATGCCAGGCATCCCACTTTTATTTCCTATGCAGACGGACTGGATAACTACATGCTGGGCATGATGCTCAGTGGTTAGTTCCTCCCAGTGGTGAGACATTGCTCTTCCCGTGCTTATGGAGTAGCTGTAAAGGTAGACTACACACCAGACAACAGAAGAACAATCGGTGTCAACATGAAGTAGCCTGGCTGTGGGAAATACACTTGCACATTAGTGTTTGAAAGAAGCCCTGAACTCAGGTGTTTTAAAGCAATTGTATAGGATATCCCATGAATTTAATTATCCTATGTGCATTCAGAAGGACATGGATGACGTCAGTCTGTGATGATGGTTATTTACCAGAGATCACTGGGCTCTGTGCAATATATCTCTTTCAACTGTAGGGGTGAGTCCAACCCAAGGGTGAGTTCTAGTCCAGGGGTCCTGATACCAATACTTTGGTGAGTCATATCTCTAGAAAAATAGTGTTCTTATTAATTTTATTGTCAACATTTCACACCTGAAAAGAGAGGCCTTTAACTGAAGAATTGTCTTGTTCCAAATGGACCAAATGGGCCGGCCAGTGGGCATATTTGTGCGGTATTTCCTGATTAATGGTTGACGTGGGAGGTCCCAGTCCACTGTGGACAATGTCATCCCTGGACACAAAGACCTGGTGTGTGAAGCAAGCCAGGAAGCAGTGTTCCTCCTTGGTTTCTGCTTTAACCTCAGGTTCTCTGTGACCTGTAATTCAAACTGACTCTTCCCCCACCCAGGCTGCTTTTGCTCTTAATATATATCACAGCAACAGAAGGCAAGTTAGAGTAAATATGTATTGCTAAAGCAGATATTACACACACACACACACACACACACACACACACACATCCATGTGTGTTTTTAAACCTCTTAATTCTTCTAAAACCATTGACGTTCCTTATCTGATGGTTGAGAACTTGCTTGCAAAATAGTCACAACAAGGCCAATAACTTTAGTTCCTGGTTTAAGCAGACCTTCAAATAACAGTCAGCATCCCTCTTAGGAACAGTTTCAAAGTCAAAGGCTGGGGAGTGTTCCTTTCAAACTCACTGAAGTCAAAGAGAATGGAGAGTGCAAGGAAAAATAAAGATACATTTTATCCGAGTATAGATGCAAAACTTTTACTCTGTTAGCAAGTCAACAAACATATATCCCTACAAACCAGGTGACATCTAGTTTTCAAAGGCTGCAGGTGAGAGAGCTAGACTGACATACTGAAAGTTTTCTCAGGGATGCCATTGCACAATCATGTGGTCATTGCCAAACATCTGTTTTAAAAATTCTGTCTTAATAACAGGAATTATTTTCCAGAACAATAATCTTCTCACTTATTAAAATATGCCTCTTTTACATTGGGACTTATCATTGTCTGCATTTAAATACAGTGAAACAACCATTTCTCATCACAGCAAAGGTTAGAAACTTGAGACATTTTGGTTTTTGTTGCTTTATTTTGTTGTGGTTCTTTGTTTTATTTTGCTTTGCTTAAACAAATTAAAAAACAAAACAAAACACCTGTAATTCACCTTCAGATTCTCCAATGTGTTTGGGGACTTTACCATGAGATAACCAACAGATACCTATGGCACACAGAATTTTCTTGTTAACTCTCCACTTCAGTGTAAATGCTTCCAATTTTTTTTTCTGTGCAATGTATGGTGTACCCAAATCACTGTGATATAATCCCAAGGATTTTAGGCCTATAAGTTAAATAATAGGACCAGTTTGAACCTGCCGAAGTCAAGTGATCTTGTTTTTCATGAAAAAAATTTATTTAAGAATATACCTGTGTCCCCTTAGGATGTGTCCCCAGGAGACTGGGATTCTGTTGTAAAGGTCGTCAGAAATGCTTCTGTCTCAGATATGGCCCGGATTCTGATATGGAGCTGGTGGGAGGACCTCTCAAAATATTCTGAAGACTCATGATCTATCTCATCCAAGATTATCAGCCTGTCCATGATCTACTCCAAGTGGTTGCCTTGGCAGTTGTGACCAATGTTCTTGTCCAATGATGATTTATTAAAATGCAGTTGGAGCACTAATAAGGAGGCTTTTCCTGAACTCAAAGTATTTCTAAAACCACATTAGTCCCAACTGATCTGGATTAAAGATATATTCTCCAGGAAAGAGAAAACATGGGGCAGTGGTCGTAGGACTACCTATTAAGTTACAAGGCAGAAATAGTACTTAAGGAAATGGCTTTAAAAAAAAAAAGAGTTTCTAAACCTGGCCCAGTCCTAGTTGGAGTTCCCTGGGCATATAAACACTAATAGAAGTTTCAGTGGTCAGACATCAAGCCCCTCAAAAAAAGAGCCTTTAGAAGAAACATCCTTTTCTGTTTTAACAGCTAGCAGGACCAAGCATATTATACATTAGAAAATCAGTCTCTTGTGTTTGCCCACATTAGTATTGGGATTGCAAATGGTTTGTCTGAGGGAAGAAAAGGAGACCAAAGTCCTTCAGATCGACTCTCATTAATTCTTTGAGCAAACAAACTCCAGTTTGCTATAAAGCCAGATAACCTACTGGGCACTTTGCAGAGGGTGTACAGTCACTTTGTTTAACAGTTAACGTTTATCAAATGAGATGAACCAAGACTGGCCAGGGAGAGTTTTCAGGCCATAAATTTCAAAAAACTCTTCAAACATCCAGTGACCAGGCTTCAGCTTGAAAAAGACTTGAAAAGTTGAAGGTCATAGTTCTTGCAAACAGAGGGAAAAGCACATGGAGTTTATGTTTACTTTTGTGTCTCTTAAAAAAAAATTAAGTACAGCCTCCAGGGATAGAAAACATCGATAACTATTTCCTGGAAGCAAAAGAGCGGTATGTGGGTATCTTTTTCTAACTAAGGCAGAGAGTGGATCATGTTCAGGTTTTCTCTATGTTTGGATGCATTTGTTTTAAACAATAGGCATCTGCAAGGAGGGACACATCAGGTCAGTAGCTCAGGAGCAAACACACAACCGCACGCATGGGCAAGGCTTCTCTCCAGCTCATGACACTCTCAGACTTAGCACAGTTATGCCCTACTCTGAAACTTCTTAATTCCTAGCCCTGATTCCGGTAGCTTGAAAAGTAAAAATTAATATGTTTTGGGAACAGTCACCTTTGCACTCAACAGAGTCAAATAATTTCTATTATCAACATTAAAAGGATTGCAGAAATGAATGACTAGGCAAAACGAGGCAGGAGACTCACAGCAAAGTCACTAGCTCATTGGTGGGACCTTAAGGCAGGGGAGGATTTTCTAGGACCCTAGAGGGGATTCAAGTTTCTAAGTGATCAGCACTTCATGTGGTCTACAATTTTTATTTTATGTGCTTAAGAATAAAAACATACACTGCTTGTGAGCTGGGAAGATGGCTTGGTAGATAAAGTACTAACCTTACAAGTGTGAGGGCTGGAGTTTACATCCCAGAATCTATGTAAAATCTGGGCAATGTAATGGCTGCTCATGGCCCCAGTCCTGGGGAGGCAGAGACAGACTATCCTAGGCAAGCTGGCTAGGGAGATGACCTAGAATTGAAGGGCTCTAGGCTCAGTAGGAGACTACATTTATCAAATGACATGAACCAAGTTGAGCCAGGCAAACTATGCAAACCGTAACTCTCAAAACACTCTCCAAAAGCCCAATGCCCACTCTCCATATCTGAAGTGGAGAGTGATCAAGGAAGACACCCCATCAACATTAGTAGTGGGCTCCAATGAACATGTGCATCCACACACATACATACTCACATGTACACATACAAGCATACATGTCATTCCCATATACATCTAAAAGTAAATAAAAATAAAAGAACAGAATAAAATAAGCAAAGTAAAATTTTTATTCTATGTTGTGGATTTGGTTTAATGCTTGCATTATGGTATTTGGGTTTCCAAAATTACATGGGAATTCTGGATGCAAGATGCTGAGGGTACCTGCCCCCAGCTGGCTCTGATTGGTAAATAAAGTTGCTGGCAGCCAATGCAGGGAAGGAAGACAGAGGCAGGACTCCTAGGATTCCTGGGCAAGGATGCAGGAGAAGGAGAAGGTCCAGGCCTGAGAAGTATAGGACAGAGAGACAGAGACTGTCAACATGTAAGAGTAGGGGATTGTGGCTCAGGAAGACGGTAGACTTGGGTGGTCCGGGGCAGCCAGGATGGAATATAGGTATTAGTAAGTAATAATTCAGGAATTATTGGAGGGGAGAGTGTGCTAGCAATGTGGAAGATTGAAGAGGCTCAGTCATTTAGCTGATTAAGGCATATTAAATATAAGGCTGCATATGTGTGTCTTTCATTTGAGAATCCAGAGCATTGGGGTAGGGATCACATGCTGCTTCTGGGGAGATAAGAGTGGTTTAATCAACTATAGCTACAGATGGTGTCCAACCTGCAGGCTTGAACTCACTATTACAAAGTAATTGGAGATTCTCAAATGGAAAACATGCCATAACATGAGATTGGGAGGTGGGGGGAATTGGTTTCTTAGTGTAGCTGTGGGTTTTGCCAAAGCTACTTGGTTCCTCTTCAAACTGCATAGGTTCAGAACTAGAGCAAAATGCATGCTGATTTGGCAGGCATGATTCTGGGGTTCATGGTATGAGCTGGGGCACCTCAACATCCCCTAAGCTGACCAGGACAAAGATGGGTGGTGGGGATTTTCCCCAGGCTCTTCTCAAAGATTTTTAGCTGCTTCAGAGAGGTGCTGGGAGCCCCTGCTGTGCAAAGATACAGGCTGATCAGAAGGCAGAGAGAAAGGGAGGGGGGATCTGATGGCAGAGGCTTCCTGCTTCCTACAGATAAATAAGGGAGAGTGAGAAATGATATTTGTTAAATTGTTCTTAAGGATAAAAGGGAGATATAGTGGGAATTGTTTAAGTGTTTTTAAGTATACATGGAATAAAGAAATCCAGACCTGTAATCTCAACTGTAGGAAACAAAGGCATGGGAATAGAGAGAAACCCTATCTCAACAAATAATAATAATGAGATATTAATCTCCATAGGAGGAAGAATCAATGAGAAAAATGCCTTAAAGGAAATTTGAGAAAGTCTATGCCAGGGCAGACACTTGGGTTGTTTAAACATGGGCTCCATGGGAATTCTAGAATTGCTTAGCCTGGTATGAAAAATTATTAGCCTGGAAATAGGCTCATACAGAAATATAAAAGAAATTTAAGAGAAGTTAAAAACAAAGGAAAGGATGTTAATTCAAGTTATATGAAGAGAAGGGGATGTGTGTGTGTATATATATATATATATATATATATATATATATATATATATATATATATATATATATATATATATTCATTCCACAGAGATATTAATCTCCATAGAAGGGAGAATTTAAGTATCCATAGATGAATAAATTAATTTAGGCCTTAATGTCACTATTAAAAATTAACTGTGTAAGAACAAGGCAGAGGATAGTTAAGGAACACTGTCTCAATGGATAATAATATTTGTTTAGATTGCTTTAAATACTTTGAATTGTTTCAATTATCAAAATGCATGTGGTTATAAGTTTGGTGGTTATGATATTAAAAATCCTCTGTGAGAGAGGTCAAGGTAGAGAAAGCCTGAAGTGAAAGGAGGTTGCTAAAGTAAACCAATCTATACCTTTAATGATTTTGGGTTGCAAGACAAAGGACATGCTGTTTTATTAGAGAGACTCTGTATTTGTATAAATAGGAAAGAAGAAAAGGCTTTGGACACTTTCCAGCATTATATGGATCAGATATGACAGGGGAAGACCCTCTAAAGATCTTGGCTACAGAACAATTCGAGAAAATCAAACAGGACAGATTCATTTATTGCAGAATGTGCAGCTCTGACAAGATTCATCCACAGAGATGCTGAAATGACCTGCAGTTCCAGTTACCTGCCTTCTGATGCTGTTTCCAGAAACTAGCTTTCAGAATAGCTTCAAGAATAGTTGCTGATTCCCGATGGACTTGGTTCATCCAGCCTTTCAGACAGATCCAGTTAGAACTTCAATCAAGTCCTGACCCTTCAAGCATACAAAGACTGAATAACAAATGCTAAAGCTAGCTTTCTTAAGTTTAACCAATTTTTCTAAATTTCTTACTACACACCTTTAAAAAACTTTCCTCACCCCAGTTCAGCAGGAAGAAGTTGTGAAGAGTCATTATCCCAATCCCTTGGGTTTGGGTATCTGGTTATGGCTATTTGTTATAAATTATAGATAGGTTGTCATTTTAAGGGATAATTTGGAAATGGTCATAATTTTGAACAGGGAGGAAATATATGGGATGAATTACTAAATTTATTCTTGAACAAAACAAAACATTGTATAACCATAATCTTACATTGGTAGAAATCTTTACAATTGATACAAATTTAGGTAATAATTTCTTACATTGATACAGAATTTATATATTAATCTAAATTCAAGGTTTTCACTGTTATAAATCTTTGTAAATTGATACAAATTTTGAAATTAATACTGTTACTCTCAAGTAGGCATTGTGCCTATGAAATGCATAAGACTTTGACCCAGTCCTTCTAATAGCTGCTATTACAAACCGTTTAGGATGGTTAAGTAATTCAAGTTAAGGGCCAGACAATAAACTCATGGTTATATTAAATTCTGATTTAATTATAATAAAGTATTTTCAATATTATTCAAATAGAAATAGCTAGGAGCAGTCAAGGTTTAACAGTTCAAATATATATATATATACATATATATATATATGTATATATATATGCAAATTTATATACATATATATATATATATACAAATATATATATAAATATATATACATATATATACATATATATATATATATATATATATATATATATATATATATATACAAATATATATATACATATTCTTCAAAAACACTAAGGTATACACAGATTATGGCATTTGTAATCATTTCATTATTATTAGATTTTTTTACTAATAAGGAGAGACATGTTTGCTCCTGACAGCATCCTCTTCACTGTTCAAAGAAGATATGGAGCATCGTAACCTCCACAGGGAGTTGCTCCAGTTGTGGCAAGGTAGCCACTAGGCAAGAACTGTCCTAATTCATCTACAGACAAAAAGTACTGTCCAGGAAAGGACATAGTGCAGTACAGTCAACAGCTTAGCTTTGCCAAACAGAGTAAGCTAGTCCTTCATAGTTCCTGCTTCACATAGGGTCTTTCGGATGGTTCTGGGCCAGAAGGCTGAAGACAGATGCTCCAATGTTTTGAGGAATAGGGGACTGTTCAGGTAGTCAGCTTTCTCTGCAATTTGTTTAAGTTTTGGAAGCTATGTTTTTGTGCTTCCTATATATTTAGGTAATATTTAATTCGTTATTGGATCTCTGATGGGTTGAAGATTAGTTATAGTCTCATAATCAGACAAGTTGTTTAGCACTGAGGAAGATGATGTAAATTTGAAAGGATGGTTTTCAGATGGTAATTCAGGTATAGAATTGTAAACTCTTTCGGTTAGGACAGATGTTAGAGTAATTTACCTAAATCTACAAAATTGATGGATTGGACATTTTAAGTGTATATCATACCTTATAGTTTACATACCTGTTATAACAATGTTCATTGTATGTCTGAGAGAAAAGGCCTTCTTAATGGATGAAAAGCGGGAAATGTGGATTTGGTTTAATGCTTGCATCATGTTATTTGGGTTTCCAAAATTCCATAAGAATCTCATATGTGAGACGCTGGCTCTGATTGATAAATAAAGTTGCCAGTGGCCAATGGCTGAGACTTCTAGGATTCCTGGGCAAGGAAGCTGGAGGAGAAGAAGGCACCATGTCAGGGAAGGAGAAGGCCTGGCCCTCCTTATCAGATGCTTGCACCTCCTTCCCTTCTGACCTCTGTCTGATTTTGGAACCTCAGTGGTTGCAGAGTGGAAAGAAGGATGCAGCGATCTCTGCATACTTAGAGAGCCACAGAGGCCACTGGGTTTTCTGTTCCTTCACTTCAATCTGGGAGCATCTTTCAGGGTCCTGACAGGCCCCCGTGTACATGGTTCTAGTGAGACAGACAGCAAAGGGCCGGGAGGATGCTTGCTAAGCCTTACTCATGGCTCTGGGCTTCTGACAAACATCATAAGTTAAATAGCAAATTACCCTTTTCCTGAAACTTCTCTAGACTCCCAGCTGAAGTTTTTAAGCTCTCCATGGTTTTTAGGGTGATAAAGATATGTGGCTCCTTTAAGACAAGGCAGGTGCTATGATTTGAGTAAGAAATGTCCCCATCATCTCATGTGTTTAGTTCCCAGCTGGGGGTGCTGTTTGGGAAGTGTGTAGTATCTTTAGGAGGTAGAGCCGCAATAGAAGACATTGCTAGATATAAGTGGGAGTAGGGGCTTGGGGTTTTATAGCCTGGTCCTAGTGCCTGTCTGCCTCCTGACACACCGTGACCAGCTAGCCCTACACTCTGCTGCTTCCCTCCCTTGATGGACTTTATCCTGTCCAATGGCAAGCCAACAAGAAGTTTTCCTCCCTTAAGCTGGTTCTAGCCTGTGCTTTTTGTGTGAGATGACAATTATATTTGCTTTGCTAATTGGCATTTTCTTTTGAAGAATGAGTTATCACTATAGTTCTCCCAGCTACCACTAAGAGCGGAGCACGTGGCAGCCTCAAAGCTTTGACTTTGACATTTACAGTGTGTGGGGCAGGAGGCTGATCAGCAGTTGGGTTTCTTAAATAATAATGAAAGCTACCTGGTAGTCTAAATCATATTGGACGGAGGTCTTTCCTCTATTATATAAATAAACATAAATGAGAAAATTCGGGTACCTACCAAGTATTCGTGCTTTAAAAAAAACAAAGAACAAAAAACAAAAAAACCCAAATGAGTCCTGAGGTTCGCACACAGGGAATTGTGATTAAGAAAAATACTCTATGGAAATCTGGCTGAGTGACTATGTGTAGGCAGATTTTTGTGTTTGTAAGCTGACTATGAAAAGGTGAAAAGTAACAACACACTGTTGAACTTGAAGCAAGAGTGGTTGTGTTATAAGCTAGGTATTCAAGGTTTGGCGCAGCAGTACAAGGTAGAAGGACCAGGTATCCCCATAGTCTCATCTACAACTGGATCTCAGCAAACTGACTGCAAAGTCTCAGGCGTTTTCAGCTTGCCAACACTGGCTTCCAAAGAGACCGCCAACATGTGTTGGTGCTACAGAGGACCAGGCTGACATGTAATGAAACGGAAGTTAATACTTCCTGCCAAAACTTTGGAAAACATGCTTATCAACTAGGGATAATCACCAAGTGTGTATGTAAAACACTGTAATAGAGTTTGACAGAGCGGGAGCAAAGTTTTAGAAAGGAACATCTAAAAAGCAATCCTTTAAACGCGCAGGCTAGGTGCCAGCCGGACTATTTTCTTATTCTTCGCTTAAGTATTTACTTTGGAGATCCATGCACCTTGTGCCAGTGGTTTTATTTTTATCTGTAACGAGGTGGACCAGCTCTTCTGGATTGTAGCATTTCTGGTTGACATTTTCAATAGCCACTTTCACTTGAGTAATTTATAACTGCAGATTTCCTGCCTGCCTCTGGTGTTTTATTCGGAATAGAATGTGTTTCTATATTAAGGCTGATGTGGTGCACAAATGCTTTTGGACATATAAGCCGATGGTATAATTTGCGCTTGACCTTGGATCTTGCTAGTCAAAAGAGAAGAGAGAAAGAGATGTTTTCTGTCATTTGGAAAACTACCAAAAGCATTATTTTAAAAAGGAGACTGGAGTAATTACCATTACATTTATATTAGAGGGCAAACTCTGTTATTTCCTCTTATTGCTTGGTTTTACAGAATGTTATGCCCCACTGCTTTAATTAAATTCAAGTAATAGAGGAAATAGCAGTTATTAACCTCCAACACTGGTGAAAAATTAGTCTTGAGTTAGCATGGCTTAACATCCAAGCCCTGGTTCTAATCTTCTTTGAGTCCCCTGGCCAAGCACAGTGGAGCTTTGTGTAGTCAGCACCCACATTTATTAGGACAATAAGGTAAAAAACCAAAATGTAACATGAGGTTAGACTCGGGGATTAGGTTAGATTTTAATACAAGCTGTATTCTTATGAACCATGTTAAAGTTTGCAAGATCTGGTAAAAGCAAATATTAACTTCCTCCCAATATCACGTTTTTGTGATAGAAAAGGAATTAGTTTTGATAATGTGATTCCCTTTGCTGAAAAGCTCTTAGGAATTTAATATATAGCAACAGGACTTCCAAATTCAGCTATTTTAAAACTCAATTATTTTAGAAATATGTATCTTTTCTGTACATTCCTACATCTACACTAGTAATTTTCTGAAGTGATTTTTGGATTTTTACTATTTACACGTGCCCAATCTCCTATGTTCTACAATTAATATACTTGATTCTGTTGGTAAATTTATTCTGAATCCACAAGAAGTCAGATAATTTTATACAAATGTAGAAATTAATTTATTAAACAATTTTTAGCATAGTTATTTATTACAGGACACTTTTATGGTCTATTAATTAAATAGATTGACCCTGAATGTACTTATAATTTGATTACTATTTTGCCTGAATTTAACATTAACAAGCTATATCTCTACTAAGAAGGGTATATATATATATATATATATATATATATATATATATATATATAAGTTAAAGATCTGTTAGATTGTTTTATCTTTAAACTAGGTCTAACGTGAATTATCAGCTTTCTTTAAGGTACCTTGTTTTTGTGGGACAAAGTATACCTTTTAATTTTGAGTATATTGTTTCCAAAAGTTAAGTGTATTTGGCATAGTTTTAAAAGATACCGATGTATGAAGAAACACCCTTTAAATCAAATCCTCTGTTCTTATTTTAAATATGCAATTAGCAGATTCAGAAAAAAACATTAATAAGAGAACATTGTATTTTCTTCTCCCATTCAAAGTGTTATTCTGGGGGACAACCAGAGCTTCAACGTGAATAAAATAAAGCCATCTACATGGTTGTATTTTGTAAATATATGGACATTAAATAATACTCTAATAACTGTGTAAAAACGTACAAGTCACGGTATTTCTAGGTTCATGTCTGATAGAAAATGATGTAGGTAAGTATTGAACTCAGTCTTTAGGTAAACAGCCATTCTAGTTCGTCATGTGAGCAGTATTATTGGCAGGGCTCAGCATTGGATTCACTTTTTAAATTAACCACTTCAATGGTTAATTGAGGATTTCTAAGCCAATAAATAGCCCCTTCAGCGTTACTGACTGCAGGCTCTGCTAGCATCCCAAACAAGCTAGCTGTGAATGGACCATTCTGCCCCACCGAGGACGAGGACGCTTCCCTTATTCCCAGCACATTATGGGACGCCCACTTAGGGCAGCTTTTGTGCAAGGAGCATGTGGCTGTTTAAAGGCCCCAGCGGGACATCCAGGGACCTCAAAGAAGGGAAAAAAATTATTTGGAACGATTTTCTTTGGTTCAAGGGCACCCGAAGCAGCCTGCAGCTGGCCTGCTGCTATTCTGGTCTGCGTCAGGAGCCCCTTCCTGCGCCGCTCTCAGGAAGCTTTGCGCTGCTGGCCCGCTCCTCCTGCTCGGAGCCTTTGATCAGCCATCCCCTTGCAAGCTGCTTAAAAATAACAGCTGCCGAGAGAGAAGCCAGGTCTTAGGGAGAGGAAAAGGCCTTTCCTTTCCCAACCGTTGTCTTGCTCTTGTGTCAAGGAACACAGATTCCCAGCTTAGAGTGGAGCCCAGGAAACAGTGTAATTAGACGCAGGGGGTTGGGGGGGTGTTGTTAAGGCAGGTGAGGTAAGTTTGATCACTGACCACTTGCATCCAGGCTCATCTGTTCAGTAAGTTTACAGTTTTGGGAGAAGCAGGAACATTCCTTTCTTTGAGTGTAACCCAATCAGCCCTGGCTTCTTCCACGTTTGTAAGGGCTAAACCTCTTGCAAATCTTTCAACCTCCCAGGACAGCTCTTAAGCCAAAGACACAACTAGAAAAAAAAAATCCAATCACAGCAACAACAAAGCGGCCATCCTGCTTCTTGTTAATAGGCCTGATACATAAAAGATGAACATATAATTACATTTTTGATTAAATAACGCTAATTAGTAATATAAAGCTGGAATAAAAATGAGGTCTTTTATTTCTATTTTCATTTAACAATGCTTTCTCAAAAATTGCTTATTGACTAAAAACAAAAACTAAAAGTGTGTGTGTGTGTGTGTGTGTGTGTGTGTGTGTGTGTGTGTGTGTGTTTGTATGTGACAAGGTCTCTGTAGATAGCCCATCTGGTCTGGAATTCCTTTTCCAATCCTCTCTTCAATCTCCAGAGCACTGAAATACCAGGCGTGCTCCTCAATGCCCAGCCTACACAGTTTTTGTTGCTGTTGTAGTTGTAGTCTAAGAATTTTGATTGACATGAGTACGATGCTGGGTTTAATGACCTCCATTATTGTCTGTTTAAGCAACAAAGCAAATACACCAGAAATCTGGGCATCTGCAAAGTGACTGGACTTGAAATGCAATCTAGATGGTAAGATTACAGTCACTTTGGCTGCAGCATGGTTGCAAGGGTCTGGCGATAATGGTGCGTGGAGATGGGCCTGGGGAGCCTACATGCTCTCTCTGCAATTGGCCGCATTGTCTTGTGTTAATTCACGTGTGTAGGACTGACTTCTCTGGGCTAAACAGGCTATGGTAGTTGATGTGTTTATAAAAAGATAAAGAGATATGTTCTCTGGAGATGTAGTCAGGTGTAGGGGAAGGGGGTGCCTCAACGGGCCCATGATAAGGTACCCCTTCTCCCTGAGGGATCAGTCAAAAGTTTATTCAGGACATGGGGAAGGGAGTTAAGAGGGCAGTAGAGACAGAGAAAGGAAGACACACACACACACACACACACACACACACACACACACAGAGAGAGAGAGAGAGAGAGAGAGAGAGAGAGAGAGAGAGAGAGAGAGAAAAGGGTGGCCATGATAGATGGGGTGGGAGAGGGGGAGAGAGAGGGAGCAGGAAGGCAAGAGCAAGAGAGAGAGAGAGAGAGAGAGAGAAAAGGGTGGCCATGAGAGATGGGGTGGGAGAGAGGGAGCAGGAAGGCAAGAGTGAGAGAGAGCAAGAGAGTGAGAGGAGGGGGCAAGTAGCCCCTTTTATAGTGAGTCAGGAACACCTGGCTGTTGCCAGGTAACTTATGGGGTGGCGCTTAGACAGAATGCTAACAGTAGTGCCCTCAGGGAGACAAAGCAGATTTGCTACAGTGCTGGGTTTCTTCTAGACAGGTGGATGGCCTGTAGTGACTCTGAGAAGAATCGGTCAAAGGAAGAACTGTGGAATGCATTTGGAGAATGGAGAGTAAGATGGGGCTCAGGATGGAAGGATCAGCTCGGAAGGGTGGAAGGTGGTTTCAGGGGTTGCTGAAGCAGCTATTGTCCAGGTAGTTAAGGATGGAGGTGTGTGAGAAGTGGGTGTGGCTGGGGAATAGCATTGCAGAATCAGACAGGCTTAGACTGTGGAAGGACATGCAGGCATTCACCTCGAGCTGTAAAATTTATTCTCCACGCTAGAGGGATAGTGCTGCATCCACCCATGTTTCCAGAACTCCTTTTCGTCTAACTTTCAGAATCAAGCTGTCCAAACAAGGATCTTTCTACTTGTTTTTGAGATTGTGTTCATCACTGCCAATTGTGACAGCCCACACCAGACAACAGGCTTCAAATATCTAGGCCACCGCTCTTGCCACATGAAACACACTCCTATCCCTGCCTGGCAGGGAGTGACCAGTATTTTCTGACAGGCTTCACCACTGAATCCAGCCTGGGGGGCTATGGAGCTTGGATAATATTTGCCTCTCAGAGAACTCTGTGCAGTGAAGATATCCCAGGTGATGTGGCTGTGTCCTAAGATGGATGAGCCAGGCTCATTGAATAAGACTTACAACAGAGTGACTAATTATCTTAGTCATAGCTTGTAATGTCTCAGGGACTATGGCCTATGGCCCAACATAGAAGTTGAGTATGTAGAGAGATAAGGAGGATCTGGAAGGAGCAGGGAGAGGAGAAAATGTCATCAAAATATATTTCATAAAAATGTTAATGCTTATAGAAAAACACAAATAGATCCATACTTATCTCTCTGCACAAAACTCAAGACCAACTGGATCAAAGACCTCAACATAAAACCAGACTCAGATAGAAGAGAATCAGAATCAGATAGAAGAGACGGTAAGAAAATAGCCTTGAAAACATTGGTACAGGAGTCAACTTTCTGAACAGAACACCAGTAGCACAGGCACTAAGATCAGCAATTGATAAATACGATATCAAGAAACTGATAGGTTCTGAATGGCAAAGGACACTGCCCTTGGACAAAGTAGCAGCCTAAAGAATGGGAAAAGATTTTATTTTACTTACTACACATCTGAGAGAGGGCTAGTATCCAAAATATATAAAGACCTCAACAAACTGATATCAAGAAAACAAACAACCGAATTTAAACAGAAGTGCAGATCCAAACAGAGCATTCTCCAAAACAGAGAGCCAAACAGGTAAAAACAGAGAGCCAAACGGGTAAAAACAGAGAGCCACAGCGGGTTAGAGCACCTGACCGCTCTTCCGAAGGTAATGAGTTCAAATCCCAGCAACCACATGGTGGCTTACAACCACCCGTAACAAGATCTGACGCCCTCCTCTGGTGCGTCTGAAGTCAGCTACAGCATACTTATGAAGAAGAATAGCTACAGCATACTTATGAAGAAGAATAAGAAATGAATCCTTGGACCGGAGAGACCAACCGGAGCGGGCAAGGCTGTCCGGAGCAAGCAGAACCGAACGGGGACGGTGGAGCAAGCGGGGACTGCCGGAGCTAGCAGGGCCAGCCAGAGCTAGCAGGGCCGGAGTGAGTGGGGCTGAACGGGGACGGCCGGAAGCGAGTGGGGCTGGGCAGTTGGGAGCGAGTGGGGCTGGCCGGAGCGAGCGGAGCCGGTGGGAGCGAGCTGGGTCGAGCAGAGCAAGTGGGTTGACCGGAACAAGGAGGAAAAAAAAAAAAACAAAAACAGAGAGCCAAACGGGTAAAAACAGAGAGCCAAACGGGTAAAAACAGAGAGCCAAATGGGTAAAAACAGAGAGCCAAACGGGTAAAAACAGAGAGCCAAACGGGTAAAAACACTTAAAGAAGTATTCTTAGTCATTAGGAGAATGCCAATCAAAACAACTTTGAGATTTTGTTTTTTACTTGTCGAAATGGCAAGATCAATGAAACAAATGACAGCTCATTCTGGTAAGGATATTGAATAGGGGAAACACTTATCCATTGGTGATGAGACTGCAAACTTGTACAGTCATCATGAAATCAGTATGGTGATTCCTCAGGAAAATGGGACTTGATCTATCTTATGATCCAGCTATACTACTCTTGGGCATGTACCCAAAGGAAGTTTCTGCCTATGACAGAGACTGTTGGTAAACCATGTTCCTTCTTGGTCTATTCACAATAGCCCAAAATCGGAAACAGTCTAAATGTCACTAAACAAATGAATGGATAAAAAAAATGTAGTGCATTTTGAGTGTTATTCAACCATTAAAAAGTGAAATTTACAGCCCAATGGAGGGAACTAAGACAAAAATTATCCTGAGTGAGTACCTCAGAACCAGAAAGACAAATGTGGTATATAATCACTTCTATGTTAGTATTAACCATTAGCCATTAAGCAAGTGCTAATCCACAGAACCACAGAGATTGCAAATAGAATAAGGGACTGAGGGGAGGTGAGATAGATCTCTCCAGGTAAAGCAGATAGAATAGATAGTTATGAATGCATGGGAGAGCCTGGAATGGGAGCATCAAGTGGAGAGGAAGAGATAAGATAAGGGGAGGGGATGGGGGGAAGTATGGGGAGAGACAGGAAAAATTAACTTCCATTTGAGGGGCAGCATGGAAACCTAATACGGTAGCAGCTTCCTAAAATACATACATAGACGAAGGGTATCTAAATGAAATCGGTAAAGGGGGAGACAGAGTCCCAAATGAACATCACTTGTTACCAAATAAAGTTTCCCGTATCAGGGTGGTTTTCATCTTATTAAGTTTTTGGTCACAGTGGTCTGATGGAAATCTCCAAACAACCATGGCTGTTGGCAAGGGTATAGGTTGCTCTCCACAAACAATAAGGTCTTATTGCTAAACACAACACCTATACAACTCATTAACTATGGAGAAGTTGAGCTGGTGCCTACCTAGAGCCTTCACCTCTACAGGCTAGTGCTGTTGGTATCAGAAGAGACTCTGCATACCACAAAGTAGAAACAAACACCAACCTAACCGCAAAACCTTTGATCTACAATGGTGTTCTACCTGCAAGCTATGCCAGAGCAATGGTGGCATGAAGCTTGTGGGAGAAACCAACCAATGCCTAATTTGACTTAAAGTCCTCTCTGAGAGGTGGAGCTCATACCCTGCCTGGGTGACCAAAAACCCAAGATTAAATAATCCAGAGACTTAAGGCAAAGCAAAAATACTACTGTTCTCCTAAAGGAACATAGCATTAAAATGATTCCTAGTGACATTTTGCTGTGCTCATAGATCAGTTCTTTGCTCAGACATCACTAGAGAAGCTTCTTCTTGTAGCAAATACAGAAACCCACAGCCAGACACTACACACAGAGCTGTTGGAGCCCAAGAGACTCGGATAGGGTGCAAGAACAAACATTGTTTGGGAAAAATGAGGGGGATGTGGCTATTGACCCAGGATGGAAAGAAACTGAGTGCCAGGTCTGGAGATGGGGTCACCTTGGCATGCTCCATTGTGAACCACAGGGATGGGACAGCCTGGTATGATCTGGTGTGAACCGCAGGGATGGGGAGAGCTGGGATGATCCTGTATTTGAGCCATAGGAGAGGGGTGTGGTGGCTTTGATAGACATGCTCTAGTCTTATGCACACAACCTGCTGCTTCTATAGCCCTGCTGCAACGGAATCCTTCAATCTCCCAAGTCAAATTCTCAGAGGACCTTAGATGCTTGCTTAGAAGGCTTCACACTTTCCAACTAGAACAATACAAATGCCCCTTCCTCTATCTCCTGGCTACTGCAAAGACTATGTGGGATATCTGCATGTGGTTTAGAAGCAATCTCATCACTGCTGTAGTGAAATGTAGGCAATGCATCAAGCACAAGGAGACCACCTAGAGCTTGTTTTGGATTGCTTTAATCCACTGAGGACACCCTCTGCCCATTCTGACTCCAAACCCACACAGCTGCAGAAGGTGACTCCAGGACACATTTCATCACCCAGTTGGCTAAGACTCTTATTTATTTTCACTGCTGGCTGCTGTTGATTTGATCTGGGTTTTCCCCCAACAGTCCATGTGTTAAATGCTTGACCCTCTGGCCATAGTGATATTGAGGTATGGTAGAAGTTTTAGGTCAAGGGGCTTAGTGAGAGTTTCAGAACATCTGTGTATAGTGATACTATTAGTTGTGTGACACTGTTCCCAGGGAGATGTAAACAAATATCCACCAAGGAACAAATGTCTGCTAAGGAACCAACATGAGACCTTAGTGACTCCACCATCAAAGTCCAATTTGGTCAGCCAATGAGTCTATTGATGCTACAGGAGAATGAATGAGGTCTTACTTCAGAAGTATGGGGGGACTCAAAGATTGTTGCATCACAAAAGCTAGAACCTGGGGGCTCTCTGCTCAACTTTCAGGCAGCTCTACAGATAGAGGAATGTCCTCCCGTCCCCTCGGGGGTCCTTAAAGCTGACATAGCTGTGTGGAGGGAAGGCCTGGGAATCTGCTAAGTTTGAGGGACTCTTGAGTTTTTTATTTTTCAAATCTTAATGAGCTGAGAAATCTATGAGTCTTAGGATTTCCTTTCAGGATGGAGGGCTTCCATTTGGAGGAAGTGGTTAAGAGAGGTGGGGACACTGGTGCCCTCTCTCTGCTTCACTCTCCACTGTTGCAAAATGAACAATTTGCTCTCTGTGAACCCCTACCATGTTGCTCTGTCTCACCATGGTACCTAAAGATCACCATGAGATCGACTGTTCATAGGTAGACCAGTGAGACCACAAGTCTGGTCAAAGCCCTCTGAATCCTCTTGGATGTGTGGAAAGCTGTCTGAGACACCAGTCATGCCTCTTATAGTGTCTGTTAAAGGATTCTTATGTGACTATTCTGAAACTTTAAATTCTCATATCTTTAATTTACTCTGCTATTATTATTCTCATCATCATTATTATTTTATAATTTCTTCCTTTTCAATTTTTCTCCTCCCCAAGTCATTCTCTTTGGAAACACCGTGCCAATCAATCTCCTTGTTCTCTAGATAGAAACAATTGATCTATGCCATCAGCTCCCCGGTTATCTGGAGGTGGGGTTTGACGGGGCATCCTTACTGATCGCTCATCTTTGTGACATCACAGCAATTCAATGAAATCCAAGCATTTCTGGGTAGGGGTGGGAAAGTCTGTAGATTCACTGAACCTCAGTCCTTGTAGCATGTACTTTCCAACTGTGACACTGCAGGTTTTCATGCAGTAGGTGTGTCCTCTGGGACATTTCCCCATCATCTGCCCAGGTATTGGCACAGTGTCACAGAAGGCCACAGAATCCTGTGTGGGATCCACCACAAATATCACCCATATAACAACCCAGGCTCTGAACAGGGATAAAGACAAACCTATAATTCTTCCGTATTTTTATTGTAAATAAAGGAAACGATGGTTTAAGTAAGGTTTTCATTATCTCATGGGTACTGGGTTATCTCTAACTCCAGTGCAAAAGAAAACCCTCTACCTCTCTTTGGATATAAGATCTCCACAACATTACTCTGTTCCTTCCTGAAAATGGACAAACATTTCCCCCTATACTTTTGGTAATAAAAAGGGCAAAATTATTGATTAGGTATATTTTATTATTTTTTTTGAAACTCTTTGATGTCAAACAAAGGAATGGGTTGGTAACTAATTAAAACATGGGGTTATGTAACAACACAAGATAAATGTACTCGATTTAGCAAGCCCACATTTGGGCATGCACCTGAGAGGTGGAGAAGTGGCACTCACAGGGTTAATTCCTGGCAGGAACACTTAGAAGCTCCCACTGATACAAACTTTCTCTTCTCAGGGTGGAGAGAGTTCTATGGATGAATGGAGTTATGGTAGCACAAAGTGAATGGCCACAATGCTTTTGTGATTGTGAGTGTAGACGTGTTTTTCAGATGGTAAATTTTATCTGATGTATATTTATCACAATGAGAAAAATTGTTAGGACTGGGGAGAAAGCTTAGTCTCTAACGAACATGGTTGGGCATGGTGTCACACATTTTTTTTTTCAAATTTTTATTAGATATTTTCTTAATTTACATTTCAAATGCTATTCCGAAAGTTCCCTCCCTTCTCCCCCCTCCCTGCTCCTCTGCCCACCCACTCCCACTTCTTGGCCCTGGCATTCCCCTGTATTGGGGCATATAAAGATTGCAGTACCAAGGGGCCTCTCTTCCCAATGATGGCCGACTAGGCCATCTTCTGCTACATATGGAGCTAGAGACACGAGTTCTGGGGGTTCTAGTTCATATTGTTGATCCTCTTCTAGGGTTGCAGACCCCTTCAGCTCCTGGGGTTCTATCACACATTTATGATCTCAGTGTCAGAAGTCAGAGACAAACTCCTTGGGGCTGACTGCACACCCAACATGGAGTACTTGGTGAGAGACAATGTCTTATAAAACGTGGGAGATGGCATCTAAGGTTGACCTCTAGCCTCTAATGTACAGGCACACACGTGAAGAAATACACACACCACAGCATATATGAAATCACATTAGATTGTATCTCTAACGTGAAATAAGTTGCAGGTTCCCTTCCATGAGTAGAAAACTGAGCGGCTCATCTCACCTGTAGAATTTCTTACTAATATTATTCTGACTTTGGAAGCTTGGGAAATCAGAACACCCAGGAGACTTTACTGTAGTTATGTAAGGAAACAAAAGGAGAGTGATTTCAGTCCAGTTCTGAGCCTTCTCTGTCCTGATGGCTCCTGCTATGTGTGGTGACTTCCTCCCTCATGTGTGTACCCACTCATATTCATATCATGGTAGGGAGTACACATTAGTCTTCATTCTAGGATTATTGTATTCCAATAAATTCAAATGAATCTGACCATTTAGTGAACATGGAAGAACAGTCCACAAAACCTGCTTGTTGCTCGTGGCATGGAGCAAGTCCTATTGCCAAGTGCATCTGAAAGAGTCTCCCCAACCCACCCAATCAGGGATGGGAGTCAGGCTAACAGCTTCAGCCCTGGGCTCTGTGATCACACCCTGGCATTTGGGTGCAAAATGAATCCAATGCCTGAGAAAAACCTTAAGACCCAGGTCATCTTTATTTTCCCTCCAGAGAGTGAGTTATTTGAAAATGTCTTGTAGAACTTCATTTTTTTTTCTTCTCCGTATGAGGTTTAATATGCACTCATTGCGTAAGAAGAATAGTCTACCTGATTGGGTCCCATGGTGAGGAGAGCTGTCCCAGCCTTGCTGGAACTTGTGTTTTCTAAATCCTGGCACAGAGCAGGCTGAGTAGATGCTTCCTGCCCGGAAACATAGGTACACTGAGTGTGGGCCCGGGGCGGGGGGCGGGGGGGGGTCTTCGTTTAGGGTGCCGAGGAAGCAAGCAGACACCTCCAGCTGCCATCAATCAGCTCAGAGCCTAGCTGGAGCCGCAGTGGGTGGATTCTGCTCTGTTGGGTGGAAACACAAGGAGACAGAGACAAATGTTCTCTGGCCCTGCCGTTCTCCACACTGCCCTTTCACAGTCCTTAACATGCATGCTCAAATTGATTTAGCCCCTTTACCCTCAACTCAACCGTCTACTTTGCTTGCAGACTGACAGTTTTATGTGTGGCTGCTCTGCCAGTAGCTATAGTGTTTCAGAAACATTGACTTCCAGACTTAAAGGATGAGTGAGGAGGGGTGGGGGTGGAAAGGAAGGGAGGTGAGCTTGACTCATTTTAATTCCTTTTTTTTATGGGGTGCAAAACATGCCCATCACGGCACCAACTTTGTCTCTCCCTCTTGTTTTTCTTCTTTATTCCTTTTCTGTGTCAATGATTTCCATGAAAAGGTTTGAATAAAGCCTCACACTTGAAAAGCACATCTGCCAGGTGATGTCAATGCTTGGCCTGCTCCGTTTCCTGTTGGGTGGTGAACATGCCATTCTCTCATGGCCCTGGAATGCTGATTTGGTCCAGGGGCGAAGGCCAAACACAGGTAGGGTCAAGCTGGAGGAGCAGGGTGTGCGGGGTGCTGTCTGTCTTCAGCTCAGCTTTTGAGAGAGGGGGGCTGGGAAGAGTCTAGAAGCAGTTTATTGTCTGTTCTGCAATGTAAACTCAGAGGAGGAGGAGAGGGCAGGAAGTAAAAACTGGACTGTCAACAGTCCCTTGTCAGCTGCCTGCGCAGCGTGCAGACATGCCAAACGTTGGGTGGACTTTGCCTGGGACAAGCCAGGACCCAGGTTTGACCCTTACCCTGACATTTTTGGAACTGGATGAAAGCACCTTCTCGGAATGTGTGAGAATATTTCTGGCATCGAAGGTCGAAGACTGAGCCTCGGAGTTAAAATAAATATTCAGGGCAAGGAAGGAAACAGAGAGGTTAAGGGTTTGATCAGATATGAGCTCAGAGCTCACGGAGTTCATCTCCCTCCTTGTACTCTCTCTGGTTTCATGTGTTCATCTACACAGCAGCCAACACACAGCTTGTCCTTCCTGCTCCTGTGGGGAAGGGTTGAAGGGAGGCCATTGATTTATGCAGACAAATAAAGATAAAACAAACAAAATAAAATAAAGTAGGTTGAAGCATGAACCTTGGCCCATGTATTTTCGGTTATTCCCTGAGATGGGTATTTAGTTTATTGCGGTGTCTTACTCTATAAAGTAGTTGGGAAGATAATGCAGGAAGAGACAAGAGTAATTTCATCTTTTTGTAAGAAATAGGATCTGGGGGAAAGACCGTGAGACAGACATATACTTTTCTATGCACACAAAAACATAAAGAGAGAAAGTTTTCATTGTTCTTGCATAGTTAATATTATGGTTCAGGGCTTTAGTTACCAGCAAGGTATCCTTATTACTGAGTGCTTTCTGTGTTTCCAGATGCTTCCGAGTGTTGTCCTGCTAGGCACTAATGTGACACTTGGGCTCATCCTCACGTTATCAGGACTCACAGGGCCGTCCTTGTCTCCCTGAAGTTCTCAGGGTCTTCATGGTTGACTGTTCCTAATCAGACAGTGCTCTGAAATACCCAGTTCCTTTGGAGCCGGGCATGGGATGCCCCTGGGGAAGTGAAGCATGCAGTTCCTGAAGCCAGACATTCAGTCTCCACTGAGGACCATGGATGGGTGGGAAAGCCTCCCTCCTGCCCTCTGGCTTCTTCATCTTGGGACAGAAGGTATACACCATGGCTTGCCGGCTGCTGACAGTGTGGGCAGAGGCTGTGTGGCAAGGTCAAGGGTGGCTCAGGGAGTTTCTGTGTCACTTTCTGCAGCCATACAGCTTTCTTTAACAAGATCCTGTGAAAAATACCATCTGAAAACACAAGCCTTGCTTGGTATAAAAATCTAAGAGGTGAAAATACAACTGAAGGGCAACCTTCCCTCTGACCATGAACTTTAGAAGTGATCTCGAATCTCTGTTTAAAGCCCATGAGAACAAATATACATATACTACTCAGTCACTGAAAACCTACTTTTACTTTCAAGGACATACTACAGAAGGTGTCTGTACTCTAGCAAATGGGAGATTTACAAGAGCATTTGTTCAGAATGCAAACTTAGGATCTATAATAGTCTTCTCTTATTTATGGCTCCACTTCCTGAAGCATTGATGGTAGTCGGCTTTGGTCTGAAAATGTGACATGAGGAAATCCATCATTTGTGGGTTACATGCCATTCAAAGTAGTATGATGAGGTTTGTGATAGGATATAAATTATTCCTTCATCTAGCACATCTACCAGGTTCACCCCGCCCACACACCATCCACTTCTCAGTCATTCTGGAGATCATATCCAGAACCATGGTTCCTCAGAACTTGTGTCTGAGTGTCATTAGGGGCCTTGTGGGTAACTTTAAGATAGCACATCCTTACAACTGCTCAGTTTTATTGTGGCAATTGTTTTGGTTGCCATAATAAAATGTCTGCATTGAAAGCAATGCAGAAAAGGGTTTGTTTCATCTACTAAGCCACAGTCCATCTTGAGAAAAGTTAAAGCAGATATTGAAGCGGAAGCAGAGGCAGGGACCATGAAGGAATGCTGCGTGCTAGCTGGCTCCATTTCGTGCTAACAGGCTTATGCCCAGCTAGGTTTCTTACATATGGCAAGCCCTCCTGCCTGGGGAATGGTACCGCCCACAGTGAGCAGGGCCTTCTTTTATCAATGAATAATCAAGGCAGACACCTACAGTCATATCTATAGGCCAATCTGATCTAGGCAGTGCCTCAGTTGAGGCTTCTTCTATCAGTGACTCTAAGTTCTGTCAAGTCAACAGTTAAAGCTAACTAGGACAGCTGATGTCACTAATTTCTTATTATGGCTAACTTATAAATTATATGCAATCAGAGGGATGTACAGGAAGGATGGACTATGCGTGAGAGTTCAGTGTTACTAACAGACCCAATTTTAGCCATCGCCTGGGAGTCTAGAGATATTTTCCCCCAGGATCACAGAGAACTAGTATG
This sequence comes from Mus minutoides, assembly GCA_902729485.2. Taxonomy (NCBI): domain Eukaryota; kingdom Metazoa; phylum Chordata; class Mammalia; order Rodentia; family Muridae; genus Mus; species Mus minutoides. The sequence continues at coordinate 5,318,581 of LR756421.1, forward strand.
TGTTGTGAAACAACAGGCCTGCCTCCTGGGAACCACTGAACAGACTGTTTAAAACTGAGAATTTTCCATTAAATTGGAACAAGTGTTTGCCATGCTAATCGCTTACATAATTAATTATTCATTGGCCCTCAGATATATTTTATTTGCGTAAATCTTTTTTTCTAACAAAGGAAAACAGGAGGAAGCCAATAAAAAAATGTTTCCTTCCACTTGGGGCATGGAAGGAATCCCCTCCGGTTAGAGGAGACTCGAGATGAATGATCTGTGGGAGAATGGTTGTCTTACTCATCTGCCTCATTAAGGACAAAAAGATAGTTCACATTACAAAAGAACCTACATAGACCACTGAGTACACACTATGAATGGTAGTGCTTCCTGGGATGGTCTGTGTTCTGATACTGTGACAGTAGTTTTTAAGACACTGACCAACATAACTGTAACGGGTGTTCAGACTGGAACACCCTGGCAGCTAGGAGTCCATACAACTTTCTATAATTTTTTTTGTTGTCGTTGATAATCCTTGGGATATGAACCTAAGCTGAAGACTCACACTTTGGACTTACTGATGTCAGCTTTTAAATAAGCACACCTCTTCAACTAACTGCAAAGGCTCAGTGTTAGCTTTGAATAAAACCCAGTGTTGAATAGTTGTCCAAAGAATGTAAGTTTTTGGGTAGACCAAGTCATGGGATGTTTCTCTCCTGAAGGTGTGGCCAAAACCATTTGAGAGCTGGTAGAAGAGGCCATAGGCTATCAACAGGATTTGTGTTTCAGAAGAGAAGATGGGGAGTAGATGAAAAGTAAATTAAGAGACTGGAGAGATGGCTCAGCAGTTAATAGCATTTGCTGCTTTTGCAGAAGACCTGGGATAAGTTCCCAGCATCTGAGCTAGGCAACTCACCTGCCTGTCACTTCAGCTAAGGGACCCAATTCCCTCTTCTGGTCTCTAGGATACCTGTACATGCATGCAAGTGTACACACACACACACACACACACACACACACACACACACACACACACACAGTTTTAAAAAAAACTAATTATATCTTACATCCAAACAAAAATTTTCACAGAAAACTGCTTATCTTTTATATTCGTTGTGCCCTAGAGTGCTCTTTAGAAGAGCAGAGCTGGGAGTGGTGGTACATGCTTAAAATCTTACATTTGGAAAGTAGAGGCAGAAGGATCAGGTTGAAGACTAGTCTCATCTCTTGTAGTGAGTTTGAGGTCAGCCTGGGCTATATGAGACCTTGTCTCAGCCCTTTCTTCTAGTCACTGTATATTACAATGTATGTAACTAACATATACGTTGTAGATTAGTATGTAATGTAGAACACAAGAAATGAAGTGAAACGGATTTTCTTTATGTTTGAGTTATCGTTCTGATTCCATTGACAATTCCACAAATGTTTATACAGCTACTAATGAGGTGTCAGCACCAGGAAGAAAGGAGGGTACAGAGATTGTTGTCTTTGAGCTGCTTGTGTTCTAGTTCAGGGGTCTGAAAAATATTAGTGTGCATGCTTGTGTGTGTGTGTGTGTGTGTGTGTGTGTGTGCGCGCGCGTGTGTGTGTAGGTCACGCAAGCTTCTGAATGTATGTTCCTGTGTGTGGAGGCCAAAGTATGACCTTGGCTATAGTTTCTTAGGTACATTCCACCTTTTGTTTTGAGACAAGGCTACTCACTGATCTGGGGCTCACCCAGTAGGCTAGATTAGATGGCCAGTGATCCTCGGGGGTCCTCTTGTGGGTCCCAGCATAGGGTTTGCCAGGGTATACCACCACACCCAGCTTTGCTCTGTGTGCTCAGGACATCAAACCCAGGTCCCAGTGCTTGCAAGGCAACTGCCTTAACAACTAAGCACTTTCCTGAGCCCTGAAACATGTTGAGTGCTGGGGTAACCTTGTGAATGGTGTTATGCCCTGCAGGTATATAGACTGTTCTAGAATTGCTAAACACAGACAGGACAGTTGAGAGGTACTCTCATCTCAAAGTTTCAAGTCTAACTTAAGATGTCCCTTGAAAATGCTCACTAAGCTTCTAGAAGAACATTTTTAGAACTCTGTGCTGTTTTTCTAAATTGCAACTTTAGCAGTGCCACTTTTCTTTTTAGTTGTACTTAAAAAAAAAGAAAGGTATTTGATGCATATGAGAGTTTGATTGCATGTATACCACATATGTGCTGGTGTTGACAGAGACCAGAAGAGGACACTGGATTCTCTGACACTGGAATTACAGATCGTTGTGACCTACCATGCTGGTTCTGGGTCCTCCTCAGGAACAGCTCTTATCCTTTGCACCATCTCTCCAGCCTAGATATCTCATTGTTTCTGAGCACAGAAACTTGCTCAAGGTGCTTGCTCGGGGAAGAATTCAGAGTGAAAAAGTAGAAATAGCATCGACCCAACTATACCAAAGATATCATTTTATCTTTTGTTGACTTTGGTAACTTTTATGGAATAGAATCCTGTGAACATTAGTGATGTAGAACCTTTGGGAACTGCTAAATTACTATTTTGATGCTCAACTTTGATTTAAAGATTATTATAATAATATTGTCAAAATTACATCACTTTGGCTAAGTCCAGATTCTAACAAACTGCATTTCGATCCTTTTGGTTTTACATTTTGGTTGCCAGAACCCTACTGGATTGGCTTGTAGGAAATCCTGTCCATTTTGTGTTAAGCAGACTCAGCCACACATCAAGGATTCATATGTACTAACTGTCTAGCTTGGTGTGTTTTCTGGGGCAGGTGGCTTTGCCAAGAAAAATGACATTAATATAATTTTATTTTGCAAACAGGAACACCAATGGTTTATAATAACCAATAACATAGTAATACACAAAGTACTAACAAGTCCATATATAGTAATTTTAGCATAATACATAAATTTTAAAATTCTCCCTGAAGTACATGGGTTAGCTTTTGAAGAATGGCAAAGAATTTTTATGGAATATTTTTTTCAACATCATTTTGGCTAATGACTATTTTCTTTCTTTCTTCTTTCTTTTTAAAAATATATTTCTTTACTCATTTTACAACCCAGCATCAGCGTTTCCTCTCTTCCTAGTATCCCCTGACACAAAGTCCCCATTCCACTTTCTCCTCTTTTGAGAAGAAGAAGGTCCCCTCTGGGTGTCAGCCCCCCACTAACACTTCCCTCCCTGCATATCATGATGCTGTGATACCAGATACATACTCTCCCACTGAAGCCAGACAAGGCAGTCCATTTAGCGAAGTAGGATCCACAGGCAGGCAGGCAGACAGGCAGGCAGGCAGGCAGGCAGGCAGGCAGGCATCATGCTCAGGGACAGCCCTTGCCCATCATGTTGGAGAACCCACATGAAGACTAAGCTGCTCGTCTGTTACATATGTGCAGGGGCCTAGGTCTAGCCTTTGCTGGCTCTTTGGTTGGTGCTTCCGTCTCTGGGAGCCACCACAGGTCCAGGTTATTATACTCTGTTGGTCTTCCTGTAGAGTCCCTGTTCTCTTTGAGTCCCTTAATCCTTTTCCCAACTCTTCCATAAAACTCCCCGAGCTCCATCTATTGTTTGGGTGTGGGTCTCTGCATCTCTTTCCCTTAGCTGCTAGGTGCAGCCTCTCTGAGGACAGTTATGTTAGGTTTCTGTCTGCAAGCATAATAGAGTATCATTAATAGTGTCAGAGGTTGGCAGTTTCTCAGAAGACTGGGAATAGTTCTACCTCAAGACACAGCTATACCACTCCTGGACATATACCCAAAAGATGTTCCACCATCCCACTATACTTGCTCAACTATGTTCATAGCAGCTTTACTCATAATAGTCAGAAACTGGAAACAACCTAGATGTCCTTGAAGAATGGATAAAGAAAATGTAGTATATCTACACAATGGAATACTGCTCAGCCACTAAAAACAAGGACATCATAACTTTCACAGGCAAATGGGTGGAATTAGATTATATCATCCTGAGTGAGGCAAGCCAGACCCAAAAGAACATGAGTGGTTTGTAAGTACAGGGTTGCATGCTATAGTCAACAGACCCAAAGACGCTACATAACAAGAAGGGCCCACTGGTGGATGATAGAACCTTTCTCTGAAAGGGAAACAAAATAGATATCAGAAGTTGATGGAAGGAGGGAACTGAGTGGAAGAGGGGATGGGATGGAAGCGAGGCTAGAGGGGGTCATGTGATAGAAGAGCAGGGCACAGAGAAGTAAATAGACAGTGGGAAGGGCAATCTCTAGGATATGCCAGAGATGGGGGAAGTCCCCGGAGGGTCTATGGGGACTACTCTAGCTGAAACTCATAGCAGTGGGGGACAGGGATACTGAAGTGGCTGCTTCCTGTAACCAGGAATGTCTTCTGGTGTATGGATAAGGACAGAAACCCACCCACAAAACCTTGAACCCCAAATATGTCCTGCCTCCAAGATGTGCAGGGACAAAGATAGAGCAGAGACTGAGGGAATGGCCAGTCAAAGGCTACCCCAAATTGAGACCTATCCTAGGGGCAAAAACCAATCTCTGACTCTTTTATTTCAGAAAAATTCCTGGTTTTGTCTTTCTCTGTTTGTAGTTCTCATGAAGTGTTTCCTCAGTGGTCACCTGCTTTAGGTGACCACTGAGATTTAGGAAAGCTGGAGGCTGGAAGCTGAGACCACAGGAAAGTCACAGCATCCCCTTGCTCTCTTCAAAACTGTTAAGTGTCTGTTAGTATCTGTAAACATAGCTTCCTTCCATCTTAGGTGTGACTGAGGCAAGGACACTGGGAAAGGTTGAAGTCATTCTAGCATGGGCCTAGTTCTCAATAATTTCAAAATTCTGGTGATACGTAAAACCAGAACATGTGTTATTAATTGCAGAAAGGATTCAGAGGTGTCTGTTTTTGGAGACAAGGTGTCTGAAGCTAGATGGAAGCTCTCTCATGGTGGAGCTGGCTCTAAGAGGCAAAAATGGTGTGCTTAGGGGGTCCCCACGGCCCTTACTAGCAAGCTGTGAACAACCGGGGAGTTTCTGAACTGGAGAATGCACCGCTGCTCCAGAGATTCAAGCATAGAGGTCTTCTCCCCTAGCTCTTGTCTGCACATGTCCTCATTGCAGTTCAGCAATGGGTAGGCAGTTCTCAAGGTTTTAGGAGAGGGATGAAGAATGCTTCCAGAACTTTGAAGGCTAATTGCTTTTGGCAGAATGTTTAGCAAACCAAATTTACTCTTTGTTTGTGTTTACCTTTGAGGAAGTCCCCGAAACTTCAGTTTAAATAGTGGATGGGAAATTGATCTTGAAATTCATTTCTAGTGTTCTATTCTTTTTCACTACCTCTCTTAAAGCACCAGTGGTCTAGAATACAGTGTTTACTGTGTGTACCTTTCAGGGACCTCTGGCTTTGGCAGGCCTCACTGGTCACTGTTCCAGCTTCTCACTTCCATTTTCCCCATTACTCATGGCCACTGATGTTGTACTCAGATGTCAGAATTAGTGAAGATTAAAATAGCATTTATGAGCTATTTCATTCCTTATTTGTTTGCTAGGGATGGGTTGGTGGGACTGGAAGGCTTAAGTATGCGTTCAAGATTCTTATGTGTTTGCTTGCCACTGAGAAACATTTCTGAGGCTGAGGACAACAGCCAAAGGTTATCCCTACCCACTCCTGGAAAAATGCACGCTGGAAAATGCAAGACCAGAAAGGTTAAAGGACTTGGATTTACAACTCTTGTAGGGAATCAAAGTGGAGCTGTGGATCCTTGAGATGGCTGGCATTGTATTTTGTTTGTTTTTCTTTTTCTTTTCTTTTTTCTTTCTTTTGTTTTCTTTTCTTTCTTTTTTCCTTTCTTTCCTTTCTTTCCTTTCTTTCCTTCTTTTTCTTTTTCTTTTTTCCTTCTTTCCTTCCTTCCCTCCTTCCTTCCTTCCTTCCTTCCTTCCTTCCTTCCTTCCTTCCTTCCTTCCTTCCTTCCTTCCTTTTTACATAATCAACTGGATCATGAAATCCTAGACCAGCTCAGACAGCTCACTGGTGACATCAGTGACTTTTCCGTCCTGCAGACCATACGATTTTTTTTTCTTACCATCGTCATTCATCACACACCATCTGAATCTGACAAAGTGCCATTTCTTATACTCTCTTTAAAAAGACAAGTTGCTAAGTGACAGGTGAGGGAGCTGGCCCTGGGTTAGGGCTGTTATTGAATTCCTATCATGGGAATAAAGACAAAAACCACCGAGGGACCCCTACGTTCCGCCTACAATGAACTGAGTAAACATCTTAACAGGCATAGAGGATGCGAGCAGATGTTCTAATCGTTGGTCTGTGAGAAACTGTTGTTTGCTGCGCCTCTCTGGCTTGGCCTTTGAAACCTCCGGAAGTTTCTCTCCCAGCGGGGATATCAGTGATTTATTGATTGCAGTACAATGGAGATTTTAGGAACTAGCAATATTTTTAAGAGGTTAAATACACCCTTACAGAGGTCAGCACTAACTCATGCTTCAAGGGGGCATGCCTTCTCTGCTTTACAGGGGCCGAGGGCTGGCGCTTTGCTGCATTCCTGGCTAAGTGGGAAGGACTCCTAGGGGAAGAAAAGGGGGTTCCTAACAGAACTTGAACATAAAACATTAGCACAGAATTTAATGTTTCATTTTTTTTTTGTCTTAAATTTTTTCCCTTGAGCTTACAAAAGTAAGTGATGTGTAGATAACAGAAAATTAAAGATTCCTGATGGGAAAGACTGAGTAGTGCCAATCAAACAATAAAAGCATGTCTCAGGCTCATAGTCCAGACACTCAGGACTGATCAAACAATTACTCTCAGACATTTGAAAGCTAAAGTCAGGGATATTTCATTCTGCATTTTGCCGTCCTTCTGTTCTGAGTTTCCAGTTCAGGCTGTTGTAATTTCTTGGCTGTTGAGCTTTCTAGAAAGATTCCTAAGCCTACTGGGTAGAAATGTTTTGCTTTCTACTTTCTGCATTAATAGACATGGCCTTTATGCGGCTAACCACTATGTTATGAAAGCTATAGGAGCGGCCAATGTTGACCCTGGTCACACCGAGACACACACTGTGCAGGCTCTTCGGATAGAAGAAGACATTAGCTGAGTCTCCCTGTAGACAATATACAACTATGAACTCACCAACAGGCAGTAGCTTTGTGATAAATAGAGACAACCATTCATCTTAGTGACATTTTAAAGTTTCACTCAGTTACTGGCTGTTTATAATAACAAGTGATTCACAAGTTTCCTCCTGACATTAAAAATTAAATAATCCATGAGATTTTTGTGATAAGCCAGGCTTTCCACAGGTGTGTTCGATGTGTCTAAACCAACACTGTGTGACATGGTAGCTATTGGTCACATAAAGACCACTTGACACCTGAGCACAGGTGATGAGTAGAAGCCTAACACACTGAAATCAATTGAACTTGGTTGTTGAATATGCATGAAAATGATACCATTTTGGGCATTCTTTTAGCTGCTTTCTATTGCTGTGATGATTAAAACATCATGATTAAAATATTTGCCAGAAGCAAGTTGGGGAATAAAGGTTTATGTGGCTTACATGCCCTGATCACAATGCTGTCCAACACCACCTGCCTGAGCTACCTGCACTGAACTGAGGACCTCCTAGGTTAAGTATGAGTCAAGACCATGCCCCCAGAGACTTGTCTATAGGCCTATCTGATGGAAGCAATTCCTCGATTGGCATTCCCTCTTCCCAGATTACCTTAGCCTGTGTCAAGCTGACAAAACAAAACAAAACAAAAATCCAACATACTAGCATGGACATATTGTGTCAAATGAAATATACCACTACTGACTTCACATTTCACTTTAAATGTTTTTAATTATTTATTTTGTATGTGCATGTATATGTGTATACCTGTGAATATGTGTGCATTTGTGGTAGGATGACAAGAAAAGGCAATGGGTATCTATAGATACAACATTGGATATATACATTGAAGTAGCATAATGACATCTATTACTTTGTACCATTGATGAATGCAGATGTAAGTGTCAAGCTCTGTCTCATTGAGTTATAGTCTGCTAAACAGAAACAAACCCCAGATAAATACTTAACTGCAGACTTGCAAATACCAAAGGGGTAAGGATGAAGTGACTTCATACAGTGCTTCAGTTATCGTGGAGGTCACCTCAGATGAGAGTCACAGTGGAACACAGTCAACACAGGAAACAGCCAACGTGGAAATGGATAAGAAGACCGCCTTCTGGAAGAAGCAACAGTGAAGTCTTCAGGAATGGAAATAACCAAGGTTGTGTGTGCAACAGAAAGAAGGCCATGGAACAGAGTCATTGGTGTGATGAGCTTAGGGCCCCATGTGAGGCCTCATTTCCTGAGACACTGAGTGCTTCAGTCATTGGTTTTGATTTTTATCCTCCAAGAGGCAGTCTTGAACTATGTAGCAGAAAGCTCTGCATAGGACAGGGGCCAAGAGGACACTTGTCAAAAAAATGTGGACAAACAAATATAAGGGTTGGAAACAGATCCAGGATCCAGCCTTAAAAATAAGATCGGAGGAACTGTGACTATAAGAACTCCACCTCTGCCGGCGTGGTGGCGCATGCCTTTAACCCCAGCACTCGGGAGGCAGAGGCAGGCAGATTTCTTAGTGTGAGGCCAGCCTGGTCTGCAAAGTGAGTTCCAGGATAGCCAGGGCTATACAGAGAAACCCTGTCTTGAAAAACCAAGAAAAAAAAAAAAAGAACTCCACCTCTTCAGTTAGGGCCAGCATATGGCTAAATTAGGACATTTTGGTCCACTCAATTAAAATGCAAAGATTATTTGTCTAGTCCTAAGCGCTTCCTGCTTCGCAGTTGGTCTCTCTTGTCTGTCACACATTACTTCACTCTCTGACCTTTAGTGTCTATGCTAAGCTAAAAGTTATTGTTCCTGGCCACCCATGCCTGGTTTCTAGTTTCTGCCAGATTAAAAGCAGTTTTTATATCCACTTGTAGAAGTTGTTTTTCCCATTGCTGTGACCAAATACCTGAAAAGAAGCAGCTGAAAGGAGGGAGGGTTTATTTTGGCCTGAAGCTTAAGAAGGATACAATCCATCCTTGTGGCACATGAGGTCACTTTATGTCTGTAGTCAGGAAGCAGAGGACTAACAGGAAGTAGGGCTTAGCTGTCAAACATCAAGCCCCACTTCTCCCGAAAGGCTCAACCTCCTAAAGGCTCCAAAATCTTCCAAAACAGTGCCTCTAGCTGGTGTCTCTGTACAAATGCATGACCTATGGGGGAAGTTATATTGAAACCCCACTATCAACCCACTTAACTTTCAAATTAAGATTATTTTTCTCTGATAAATTTGAACCTTTATTTTTCATAAATGGACATATTTGTATTCTGAGAAAAATAGATGGTCATTTATTAATTTTGTCATTTTTAAGGGTACTGAAAGATAAGTTATTCTCTCCCAATGAAATGACCTAATTCTAGTCAGATCAGAGAATATAAAGGCAGGGATATTGGGAAGCAGTTCTCAGGTGGGTCTACTGGTCTGAAAGAGTGAGGGCATGGGGAGGGAGACAGACAAGAGAGAGAGAGAATGTGCACATGCAGGGAAAGAGAGAATGAAATGCAGAGAGAGAGAGAGAGAAAGAGAGAGGGGGGAGGAAGGAGAAGGAGAAGGAGAAGAAGAAGAACCAAGAAGGAGAAGAAGGAGGAGGAGGAGGAGGAGGAGGAGGAAGAGAAGAAGAAGAAGAAGAAGAAGAAGAAGAAGAAGAAGAAGAAGAAGAAGAAGAACAACAACAACAACAACAACAACAACAACAAGAGGAGAAGAGAGACCAAAATGCAAAACGTCTGGATTATATAGGAAAGAGTTTCTAGGGGAAGGGCAGCCCAGCCCCTGGCCTGGAGAGTTTAGGATAGAGGGCACGGTATGCCAGGTATGCCCTGTAACAAGTAGGCACAGAGGGATGCTGGGAGAACCTGAAGGCTAGTTCTACTTTGGTATGTTAAATATGCACCTCAGCCCCTTGACCCAGGTCTGAAATTAATCAGTAACTTACGTGTATGGTTTTACGACCCTAGCAGGCCCTATTCAGGGCCAGTGAAGACTGACTGATTTCTGAGTGTCTGGGAAGCATCCTCCTGACAGGGTTTCTTCCAGGTTCACTAGTAGGCAGGCCACCCTGGATTGAGGAGGGAAAGACTGACAGAGTGAATGAATGCATGAATCAAGAGGTTGATTCAGCAATTTGCAACATAGTAAGGGAGAGGGGACACGGCAGGTTGACACTGGCTAAACAGAGCAAGCAGCATGCAAGGGAAATGCTGTCTTAATCTGGGTTTGCATGTGCAAGCCTCCCCTGCCCAACCACAATTTGGTAGCAAAATTTAAAAATGCCACAGTTAAACCAATGGCTCTCACAGACTGTCCATGCGAACGCACAGAAACTACACATGTGCAGTCTTACAAGGCAGAAGAGGAACTCGGTAGGTGTCACTGTGGAAAAGAGCATCGTCCAGAGCCTCCCTGGGAGCTAATCTAATTTCACCAATCCTTAAAGCTTGAAGACTGTCTCCTGGCTGCCTTCAGAGACAGAGATGGGGTGGTGGTGGATGATGATCAAGAGATGAGATTGTGCTGATGTTGAAAATGAATCAAGGAGACTGCCCACTGAAGAATACTGGCAGCCTCGAGAAGCCAAGAAAGGCAGGGAAATGGGGTCTATCCCCCGCACCCGGCTTGCAGGAAGAAATGCAGAGGAGCTGGAACCTTGATATCTATCCAGTGAAGGTTATAGGAGATTTTCAATTTCTAGTGATGTAAGATGGAACATCTGTGTGGTTTTTGTTAGTTTGTTTGTTTTTAAGGCACCATGTGTTACTCTGGCAGGAATAAGGCAGTTATACTAGAAGTGACTCTCAGTGTTTGGCGAGTGAGGGATACTCGTGCCGGCACATGCCTGTTTTCAGAAGAACACGAGCCTGGGGATGCTACCTCAGTTACAGCTCATTGTGCCACTGTAGCTTTGTCAGCATTTTGCAAGCAGAGCTTATCTGGGAAATGAACGGGCATCTAAGATGGAACAGCTATGAGCTGGGAAAGGCATGGGCCGAGCCTAAAGAATATTTAACATTTGCTTAGCCTTTCCATCTGTTTCTATCTAAAACTAGAGGCCTTGTTTGTTTTATTTTTAAAAGTTGATATTAACTACCACAAACCGCTTATTAGATCTGTTTCCCATGTGTAACACTGGTTGAATAGATGTAATCCTTGCTGTGTTCTGGGTACTTAAGCCCAGTCCTATGCTTACATTCTCATCTCTACACAGCCCGTGGTGGGAAGCAAGCCCTTTGAGAGTCATCTGGTCACTGGGAGGAATCCCCAGGGATTGGGTTAGTACCCTCATATAAGATGCCTCAGAGATGTCCTCTAGCCAGAGGCTTCCATATATGGACCAGACACCCAACGTACCCACAGCTTGATCTTGGATGCCTTAGTCTCCAGAATTCTAAGAACTTTTTCTAGTGCTCCAAAGCCATTCCATTTATGGTGATTTGATAGTATTCCTAATGGGGTAAGACAGTTATTTGTGGCTTTTATATTTTTCATTCCTTCCTTCTTTCCTCCCTTGAATTATTATGGGCAGTACAGAATAGAATGACAATCCCCCAGGGAAGTTATTTGCAACAAAGCAAGGGGCAGCAGTTCTCAGTGCTGCAGTTTACATCTAGAATGTTCCCAAGGGCCCCAGTTTGGCGCTACCAGGAGATGATGGGAACTTTGAAAAGCGGGGCCCAGAAGGAAGTTGTCTGCATATTTATTTGGTCACTGGGAGGTGCTTCTCAGGGATTATGGGGTGTTCTCTCTTTACTACTTGTCATGCGGTGAATGGCTTGGTCCCTCTGAGCTCTTCAATGCGAGATGAGGTCTTGCCACTGGACTAGAAGCACTGGGGCTATCAACTATGAAATAAGAGTTCTGACATTATGAGTCAAACTTTGTTACAATAGAGGCAAAGCTGACTATTATGAAGTGACAAGGATATGTTAGGGGAAATATGACTTGGTGCAGACACTGTGTACTGTGGTAAATAGGATGAAGGCTCCTCAGAACATTGAAAGACAGAGCTACCACAGACTTGGCTTATGGGTTTATACTGAAATAAATAAAAACTAGGATTATAAAGAATTACCTATATGCTGAGTTCATTGCATCTTTTTTTTTTCAAAAGACAAGATGCAGAAGCAACTTGAAATGTCCATTACAGATGACCAGGCAAGGAAAATGTACCTGCATGCAAAGTACAATTACTCAGGCTTAAAAAAGAAACCTACAACCTAACAACATAGAAAATCCCAAGTGGCGATGCACTGAATGAGCTGAGACAGTCGCAAAGGTACCACAACACAACACTCGCATCATAGATGCCCAAACAGGGACACTCACAGAAGCAGAGATTTCATGGTTCTTTCCAGAGACCATGAACGATATGAGCCTTCCTTATATAAGATGAGTAATGCTAGGGTTATGTACTGTTAGAATTTAGTGGCAGAGGTGTTAAGGTGTGCCACTAAGAGATCATACCATGCAACATCTCGTGCAAGAAGTTAATTTGGGGAGGAGGCTGTCTTGGAGAGGGGTCATGAGAGACACACATACACAGAGAGAGAGAAAGAGAGAGAGAGAGAGAGAGAGAGAGAGAGAGAGACAGAGACAGAGACAGAGACAGAGACAGAGACCTGAAGGCAGAAACAATGAGAGGGAACAGAGAGAGCCAGGATGTCAGGCCTTTAAAGGGTACTCATGTAGCCTAGGAAGACACAGAATTAATAGTGACAGTGGAATGTGCCTCACCTAGTGGCAGTGGGTGATGACGTGTCTGATGTCTGCTGGAGCTGAGTCTCTGCAGGGCAGACTCTGGGAATGCCTGCTTTCTAACATGCACACCATATGTATATTTACCGCCATGCACCAATTACTGAAAATATGCTAAGGAGGTGGACCTCGTGTTAAATATACTTACCGCACAGACGCAAGATAACAAAGAAGACCGGGAACTTTGGAGGTGACTGAACAGATGTTGGTTCCACAGGCATAAGCATCTTTGAATTCTTCAAGTGGCATACACCAAACATGCACAGCGTTTTGTATGTCCACCAGGCCACAATAAAGAGATTGCAACAAAATGAACCACGGCAGGTGATTCCCTGAAGGTGAGAAAAGTAGAACATAGTCAGCATGGAGCCATTCTGGCAGCAAGGCTCCTGCACTCCTGTGGCCACATTTTCTTCCTTTTGTGGTCCTCCGCTGTGGCTTGAGCAGGTTGTCTTAAGACTCTTGTAGCACTTCAGGCTAGACAGACTAAACAGAAGCGCAGGGTTTTGTGGTTGCTGCAAACTTTACAAACTCTCTGTTTAGTCTTAGGAGAGAAGTAGGTGACCAAGTTACATCGACATCACTGAGCACAGCCATTTGTGCGAGGGACGAGCCAATCCGTAAACATCTGTCATTGCACAGAGCGTTCAAAGGGAAGGAGTTAGCTAACACGCTCGAAGAACCATGTGCGAGAATTATAAGAGGAGAAAAGGTGATTCGAAAGTGATATGTGGCTTTCATTTCAAATCTGAAATGTTTGAAAAATTAGATTATTATGTTCTCAAAGTAATGGAGGATCAGAATTGCGGTTGGCTGCTTGCTTAGTTCGAGACAAGGATACTTATTAATAAAGAAGTGAGGACTTAGATGCTTATGCGGACGGCTGCTAGAAATAGCCTGAAAGACAACTGTTTTCGTATTGTAAAGAACAAATGAGTGCTCCCCCAGATCAAATGAGTGCTCCTCCAAATCATACTAAAACCGCGACATAGCAAAGCTGGGTATAATTACTAAGTCTGTATTTTCATTGAGAAGTACTTTCTCTTCTCTCTGTTTTTCTAAAGAGTGAAAAGTTACCATTGCTATGGCAGTAAGACCTAATTCCAATGCCACACTCATGTCAGTCAAGTATGTAATAAGTAATACAGTGATTTTTGGTTTTTGTTTTTCTGAAAGTCTGTGTCCATCCTGAAATTTTGTTATATAATTAGTCAGTGCCCAATGGAATCAAATTATCTTCCTTGGTCTGGAAAATTGTGTTAAACTAGTCAATGTCAGAGCAATAAAACTTTTTTTTTAGGCAAATGTTGTAATTGAACTGGACAAGTGTTAATGTGACTCAGATTTCCCAGGCTGGCCAAACGGTCACTATTTGCTACTCTGTCACAACCAGGACTGAGCAGCCACCCAGCTTCTGTTCACTTCACTGGACTCTTCAAACACAGGCTAGTGTGAAGAGGAGCCATGGAGACAGCTGCCCGGCTGCTCAGTGTGACACTCTGGGCTGCTGTTAAGCAAACTAGGTCTGAGGAGGGAAGAAGCGCTGGGATGGGTCGTGGCCACCAAGGATGGGAAAAGACAAGGAGAACTTTAAAATGAGCTCTTTGAATAGTGCTCATGACTTAAAGCTTACTTTAAATGTCATTTGAGTGCTTTGTGTTGAGAGATGGCATAGGAATAAGGAAGGGATGGAATGACAACACAGGACAAACCAGACTCTTGCCCCATGTGCAATGGCCATCCCCAAAGAGGGCAAACATCTACAGATCATGGCAACCACTGAGAACCATATCCGGAGAGCCCAGCGATGGGCCTCGAATGCAGAGCAGAATCAATGACTCGTGTTTTCATTTCATTTCATGAGTGAGCTTATTCTTGCTTGTACCCCTCAAGCTCACACTGAGTGGGGGATCTTGACATGAGGGGCTGTGGATGGGAGTGTTATGTTGGAGACAGCAGAGATGGCCATTACCCATGGTCCCCATGGCTAGTAGCTTCTCCATCTCTCTTCTCTGGGAGCACCAAGGGGGACAGCACCTGGAGGGCCTTCTGAGGCCTTTGTTGCAGCTTGGACAGAGAGTGACACCAGTGTCCTTTCTGTGCTCTGCCCCTTGCTTCTGTCCTCATCTGGTTTGAGTTGGACAGATCAACTCCTATTCATTCCGTGGCCTCTTACTGTTTTCTCCTGACTGTCTTTTTGTTCTACACATTAATCGCTAAACTCTCCTCCTAAGGAGGTTTCCAAATTTACTTTCTGGGGGAGCTCTTTTTAAATAAAAATTTTAAAGGTTTATTTTTAATTTTGTGTGTATGTGGTATATGGGTATATGTGCGTGTTTGTCTCTCTGTGTGTGGTGTGTGTGTGTGTGTGTTTGTGGGTAAGTGGTGTGTGCATCTTTTTATGACCTCTGTTTAATTTCATGACATGTACACATACCTTTAAGTATACACATATGAATACACACATACACATTTTTTAAAATCTAGGTTATGCATGTAAGGGAGATGTATGCGGCATTTGTCTCCCTCTCGGAGCCTAGTCTGTTGCACTGTATATGATGATTTCCAGGCTCATCTTTTTTCCTGAAAATGTCCCAATTTCATTTTTCTTTATGGCTGTATGAAGCACCATTGTGTCTATGTATTACATTTTCCTGTCCATTCATCTGCTGACAAACACACAGATCGAGTTTCTCTCTTACTATTGTCAACATGCAGTTAAACAGGGATACAGAAGAGTCTCTGTGTTATGTTGGTTTAGAGTCTTTTCAATGTTCACCTAACAGTGGTGTAACTTTTTTTTTTGCCTTGTCAGTTTCCTTTCCCAAGATTGACTTTATCCTGTTGTAAAATTATCTCTGCTCACTCTGTAAACTGTACCTGTCTTAGCTTCAGCTCTCAACTCCACACAGCCCAGAGTCACCAGAAGGAATCTATCTCACTTGGGGAATTGCTTCAGTTAGATAGGCCTGTGGCCATGTCTGCGGGGGAAATCCCCTTGATAGCTGATTGATATGAGGGGATCCATCCCACTGTGGGCAGTGCCAGCCCTGGGCAGCTCATCCTGTGTAATATACTAAAGCTGATTGAGTGTGAGCCAGAGGGAGCAGGGCAGTAAACAGTACTCCTTGTTCCCTCCAGGTTCCTGCCTCCCGGTTCCTGCCTTTAGGTTCCTGTCCTGACTTCCCTTGGTGATGGATTATAACCTGGAAGTATGAAATGAAATAAACCCTTTCCTTATCCAATTGCTTTTTTGTCAGACTGCTTTTTATTACAGAACAGGAGAGCAAGCTAGAACAGCATCAGACATGACTTAAATGATGAGGTTAACATCTGCATAGAAGGCTCTCTGCAGTAGGTTTTCCCTTAAAGTTCTTGTCTTCAAGTCCCGAAGCTTCTGCTCTCCAGGCCCTTGGCAGGTTCAGGAAACAAGCTGCTAGGAAACCCATTACCTGGTGTGAAGGCTCTCCCATCATATATGATTCAGTATGGATATGGGCCTAGGGAAAATTTCCATTCTTGGTTTCACTGTTGGAGAGGGCCAAATATCAGACATGTCAAACAAGTACACTGTAATTGAGCTGTGTCCCCACCCCCCCACATGTGGCAATATTATTATCAGTTCTGTAGTATTTGAGCTGTGTCCCCACCTCCCACATGTGGCAATATTATTATCAGTTCTGTAGCATGCTGGCTCCATCTCTTGTGCTTATGTCCCATGTACAATACAAAAGGCTCTCTTCTGACTGTCCATCCTCCCACTGGCCTCATGGGGAAATGCCCATGCGGCCCACTGTAATAGCAGAGTGGCCTTGTGTTGTTCCTTATGCATGGACTGTTTAGGACATTTCCAGGAGTGCCTTAGTTTCTTAGAGACAACTAGAGATGTGGTTTAGGAAATAAATCCTCCAGGATTTATTTCATTAAAAAGGATAAAGAGTTTCTTACTGGCACCCAGAAAAGCAACTCTCAGAATATATGCTCTTTGCACTGAAATCTTGCCCTTCTGTTATATGTAGCCTTGATCGTTCTCAGAATCTCACTTCCTGGGTTCCAAAGTTGTAAATAAAAGCCATGATAAAGGGAGAGTTGGATAGACGTATCTGGAGATGGAACCTCAGAGAAATCTGTTGATAGTTATTTTGGGAGACCTTAGAGTTAGCCAAGCTGGCAGATGAGAAATGGTTCTGGTGAAGGACTTTGCTCTTTGGCTCTAGACTGTTGGTGGTGACTGAGCCCTGGGGAAGCGCTATAAATAGATACTTCATAGAGATGCACAAGTGCCTAGGAACAGTAGAAGCTCAGTGTTTTCAGAGACTTGGGAGCTGTAGTAGTTAACACTGTAGAGTTAAGAACGGCCGCTGTGAAGGTCACTCTTTCTGTTTTGGAACTATAAACATTGGTTCTTTTATTCTGAAAATATTTAAAAGATTGGGTTCAAATGTTGTCCGTGCTGGGAAATGCCAGAAAATACTATGTCGAGGCTCACCTGCGTGCTTTCTGCATTATAAATCCCCAGGTACACTTTAGTCTGGTCCTTTTTCTATTTTTCAAAGGTTTCTAATCTTCCTGCCCAAATGGAAGTTTCCTTGTTTGTTTAGAGCTAATGGTTTATTTTTGTGCAGTGCTGGATGTTTGAAGCAAACAAGGAGCTGTTACAACAGTAAGAAAATAGCACAAGTGACATCTGGAGCCCTGTTCTGAAGAACACTGAGGTCAGCAGTGAAGCGCTGTGTGCATATGTTTTCTAAGGAGTAGATGATCTTGGGAGGAAGGAGAGGGAGATGGAAGGAAGGTCTACAGGGAGGGGAAGAGAACTCAGAATCGTATGTCACTGTGCTGATCAGAGTTAAAAAAAAACACAGGTCCATATTAGATGATGTCTTTGGGGCAGAGTGAGAGACAGTGCCTGTAGAGGGTGGGATGGTGGTTAGCAGGACCTTCCTGTCTTGCCCTTTTTCCTCTCTGAATCTCCTTCCTTCACTTTGACATCACATACTTTTAGGTTCTGGGTTCTGGCCCATGAATGCAGACTGTGAATGAAGTAACTTCTTCCTTCTTGGGGCTCATGTGCTGTGATGGCTCACCTCCAGGATTCTGAAGGATGCAGCAGTGTTGGAGTGTGGTGCTATGGGTGGGTGTTTAGCTGTAGGCGAGGAGAGAATGCAGCAAGGGAGAGAGACAGACCTGAAGCAAATCCGAAGGCATGAAACCTGGAAGCCCTTAGGCCTGTCCCAGGATGGTTAGCATTGGTGATTGTGAAAGAATCAGAAGCTCATTGACTCCTTTGCGATCACCCTTGGACATCTGCTTTAGGAAAAGGGAGATGACACGCAGCCAGTGTAGCCCAAGCGATTTCAAACCTTGTTTATTAAAACAAGGAAAAGGGAAGGAAACTGAATAAACCCTGGACACACATGCTTTTCAGCAGATGGGGGATATGTTAAAAAAAAAAAAAACCAAAAAAAAAAAAAAAAAGTTTATCCAAACAGCTAGCCAGATAAAATAATGCAAGACTCCTGCCTCGTAGTCCTGGTGTCCAGGAACGTCTTTTTATTACTTGGATAATTTATCTTGTGGACAAGTAAGGAAAATAGAAAGTCAACCAAAAATAAAGTTGCCGTGTGCGAGCCCCACCTGGAACAGAAATAGCCAGCTTCGTCAAGTTTCCCACCGATTTATACATCTCTGTGCACTGTGGAGACATTTTGGCTACTCTTTGTTTTCCTTTAAGGAATACAAAAACATTAATAAATTAAAAAGTATTGCTATCTGAAAGAACTATAAAAGAAAGTTTGGGAGAAAATGTATAGACCTGGAAAAAAATTACAATTAGAAGATTTAGAGTGATTTTCTTAAGAGTAACGAGAAAATAAATAAATAAATAAATAAGTAAATAGGAAACCCGAAGGTCCTTCTCCTCGTCTTTCTTGGTGCTTTCACGTGAGGCTTGTGTTCTGTCTTGTTCAGTAGTGCTCCTCACACACAGAGCAAGGAGAAGGGAGCACTCTTCAGGGTTAAAACGTTCTATCTAGTTGATGGTACCCCAGGGGCTGGGGCGCTTCAGTGGCCTGGCGGGATAAAGGACGGCTGGGGTGGGATGCTGCTGGGGTGGGATGCTGCTGGGGTGGGATGCTGCTGGGGTGGGATGCTGCTGGGGTGGGATGCTGCTGGGGTCGGATGCTGCTTTTACTGGGTAGTGAGGGTTTGTAGTTATCTGTAGGCTCCAATTCACATGAAAGTCTCTTTCTTGGACTAAGTGGGAGTCACTCCCAAGAAGCTTCTGCAAACGGTCTTGTTCACATAAGGGCCTCTCAGGGGGTGGGGGTCGGGGTGGGGGACAACTTAACATCTCAGCACTTCATGTCATGTGACAAACACACCTTGAGGTTGAGATGTGATTTTTTTCCCCCAAAATTATTCCAATTGAGTGTATATGTTGTAAGAAACCGTTACCAAAGAAACTGTTCAAGGTCAGGCAGGACAGCAGGGTGTTCTTTTTTTCTGCCTTGTGGGGAAACTCTAAGATGCTGTAATGTTCCCAACGATTTATGAAAATTTTATTTGCTCCTATGTGCACCCAAGGACAAACAGAAGAACTGGTTAAAACAGCAGGAGAGGCAGGAATCTCCAGGAGAGAAGTGAAGCCAAAATTCAAGGAAGCTCCATCACCGGTCACAGTGTGGGAAGGAGTTAGCCGCAGCCGTGGCGTTAGGTGGTGAGGGAGCTTACTGTGAACTGGAATCATTTCTGAGTCTGAGATACTAAGACAACTCTGATCTTTGCTGGGTGCACTCTGCTTAAGAAGGTATAGAGCACATGCAGGGCAGTCCACTGATGCTAACATTCAGTAGGCAGTAGCTTCACTAAGCGGGTATAAGTTGCATAGGAACTGTGTAATTTCTTTGTAAAATGTAACTCAGTTAGGAGAAAGGAAGAAAGGAGGGTCCATGGTGAAGGTTTTCTTTAATCACTTTTCCAATACACTCACCTATGGGCTCTGTACCATAACAGCTTCCATTCACTCTCCAGCAAATGAAATAGTATTCCTCTTTATAGCAAAATGAAATTACATTGTATGGAATTATCGGATTAAAAAAAACCCATAATATTTTTATTGATTATTTGGGAATTCCATTTAATGCATCCCAATCTCCCTTACTTCCCAGTCCTCCCATGTCTGCTCCACCCCTTTGCTCCTCCCCCAAAGATAAAACAAAGACATCACAATGGTCCTGGAGGCAGCCTGGACCATGGACAGCAGCACGGTCTCAGGTGGCAACACAGCCTACAAGCATCACCATTGCTTCAGTTAGCAACCAGGCTATTCATATCTGCACAACCCCCAGCGGCATCACAACCCACGAACATCATTGTGGTACTTATGGTCCCTGGTGGCAGTACAAACCGCAGAGATCAATCCCATCCTCTACCACAGCTTGGGCCACAGACACCAACATGGTCCCCAGTCACTGCTGGACACAGCCTCAAGCATCAGTATAGGCCATGCACATCAACATAGTCTCCAGTGACAGCTCAGGCCTTGGACAATAACATGGTTCAGCCTCTTTCCACAGTGTAAGTGCAGCTCTGGTTCTCCATCCTTCCTATCTCTTCATTACAGATTCACTTGTCACAGGAGCATTGGAAACTATAACATGGTCCAGCATTTCATAGATGGCGTAGGTGTTGCGGATTGATGGACTTGAAAGGTTGGATTCATCCTGGTCAGGCTGCCCTAGATGATGAACTCTTCTTCTGTCAGATAGTCTTTAACCATTTATCTGTCAATAGACATCTAATCTGATTCTATTTCTTCTTTGTTGTTGTGCATAGAGCTACAATAAACATGGATATACAGATGTCTCTGCAGTTGACATCCTTCAGATATGTACCCAGCTGGGTCACACGGCAGTTCTATTTTTAATTTTTTCTGAGATACTTCTATACTGCTTTCTACCTGTGGTGTGTAAGGGTCCCTTCCCCCACATCCTGGTAAGCACCTGTTGTCACTTGTTTTCTTTATGGGTCAGAAGGACTCCCAGTGTTTTTTTTTTTTTTTTAAACTTGGTTTAACTTGTGCTCGCCTGGTGGCTAAGGGTAGTGAGCACATACTCAAGGCCTTTGGCTACTTGAACGTCATTGTCTGGGAACATGATGTTTATTCCTTTAGCCTACTCATTGGATTTTTTTGGGTTCTAAATGGAGTTTTCCTTTCTTTTCTCCTTTTTTTCTTTTTGGTTCTTCTACATTCTGGATGTTAATCCTCTGTCAAAAGTATAGATAACAAAGCTTCCCCCCCATTTTCCAGACTGTCCCGTTTCCTTTTCTGTCTAGAAGCTCTTTAGTTCCATGCCAACCTGTTTGTCAGGTCCTGGTGCTATTTCTTGAGTGGTAGAAAATGTTTCAGAAAGCCCATGCCTATGTCTGCATCCCGAAGTGCTTTATTCTAATGGTTCCAGAGTTTGCGGTCTCATGTGGAGGTCTTCGATCGGTCCTGAGTTGGCTTCCATTGAGGGTGAGAGGTGTTTCCAGCCTCCTCCATGCAGATGTGCAGCTCCCCCTGCACTGCTCCTGGAGAGATGCAGTCTCTGCCTTACATGCTTTTGGTGTCCTTGTCAAGAACTGGGTAACTTGGGCTGAGTGGGTTTTCTTCTGGACCCCTGTGTTCCTTTGTTCTATGGGCTTTTGGGTCAACATCATGCCACTTTTATGCCACTTCATAGCTTACTCTGAGAACAGGTACGTGGCACCTCCAGCAGTGTTCATTGTGTTGAAGATCATTTTGTCTATCCAGGGTATTTTATGGATCTAAGTGGATTTTAAGTTTGTTTGTTTGTTTGTTTGTTTTCCTATTAGAAAAACATGATTAAAATTTTCATGAAGATTGCACTAAATCTGCACATGGATTTTGGTCTTTTTTACTACATTATAAATTCTACTATCCCATGAATATGGGAGGCCTTTCTATCTTCAGGAAATTTTATTCATTTTTTTGTATATGCTATATGTACAGGCATGTGTGCGCACACATGAATGCCAAAGATCAATGCCAGGTGTCTTTTTCAATCAATTTTTACCTTAATTTTTTTAAGGTAGTCTCTCACTTAACCTGGAACTCATTGACTTATGTAGGCTGGCTGGGCAATAGGCTTCAGAGATCCATGTGTTTCTGCTGATCTAGTACTGGGGACATAGATGCATGCCAATATTCCAGGACTGTACGTGAGGATAAGGGATCTGAACTCTGGTCTGTATGCCTGTTGTATAGCAAGCTCATTCTCCAATGAGCTGTCTCCCCAGCCCCTCTTTAGTTCCCTCCAACAGTGTTTAAATATTTCCAGCACACATGTTTTTCCTTCTTTGATTGGGTTTATCCCTAGATAGTTAATTTTATTTTTTTTCAAGCTGTTATTTGTGAATGGGATTCTTCCCTGACTCTTTCTCAGTCTGTTCACTATTGGTATGTCAAGAAACTTCTGGGCTTTGAATGTTGACCTTATATCCTGATGACTTCATGTTTTCCTCCGAGTAGTAAATGTTGACTGTAGTATGTAGTAAGTATGTTGTCTTATGAAACTTTTATTATGTTGAGAAACATTACTTTTATTCCTAGTTTTTTCTGGGATTTTATCATGAGGGGATTTTTTTTTTTCTGCACCTACTGAGAAGATCATGCAATTTCTGTCATTGAGTCTACTAATTATTCTTTTGGACATCTTGAGTTGTCCTTGTATTCCTGGAATAAAGCTTACTTGGCATCAGTGAATAATCTTTTAGATATGAAGATGAATTCACTTTAGAAGTATTTGAGAGTTTCTGCATCTATGACTAAGAGGGAGATTTCTCCTGTGACTTTTCTCTCCTTCCCACCATGCTTCTCTCCTCCCCCTCCTTCCTCTTTTCCTTTCCTTTCTTCAATCTCTAGCCCCAACCCACCATTTTATCCGTATCTAGTTTTGGTCCCAAGGTAAAGTTACCTTCATAAAATGAGTTTGGCAATGTTCTTTCTATTTCTAGTTTAAGCAGTAGCTTGAAAAACAGTGGTGAATCCATCTGGGCCTGGCGTGTGTGTGTGTGGGGGGGTTGGGGGTGGGGGTGTGTGTATGTATGTATATATATTTAACTTGGAAGACTTTTTCTTTTCTTTTTTTTTTTTTTCAACTTTTATTAGACATTTTCTTCATTTACATTTCAAGTGTTATCCAGAAAGTTCCCTATACACTGCCCCACTCCCGGCCCTGCTCCCCTACCCATCCGCTCCCACTTCTTGGCCCTGGTGTTCCCCTGTATTGGGGCATATAAAGTCTGCATGACCAAGGTGCCTCTCTTCCCACTAATGGCCAACTAGGCCATCCTCTTCTATATATGCAGCTAGAGACATGAGCTCAGGGGACACTAGTTAGTTCATGGTTATTCTTCCACCTGAGGGTTGAAGACCCCTTCAGCTCCTTGGGTACTTTCTCTAGCTCCTTCTTACTTGGGAACCCTGTGTTCCATCTAATAGCTGACTGTGAGCTTCCACCTCCATGTTTGCCAGGCATTGGTATATTTTCCCCTGAGACAACTATATCCGGGCCCTTTCAGCACCATCTTGCTGGCTATAGAGTCTATGTTTGGTGACTGATTGTGGGATGGATCCCTGGCAGCCGCAGTCATTGGGTCCATCCTTTGGATTCAGCTTCACACATGATCTCTTTAACTCTTTCAATGTGTGCTTTGTTCTTAATTCTAGGAAGGGGTGACATGTCCACATTTTGATCTTCCTTCTTCTTGAGTATCATGTGTTTAGTAAATTGTATCTTGGGTAGTCTAGGTTTCT